>JANIJH010000005.1:26897380-26919992 GCA_024520975.1 Erythroxylum areolatum | reverse complement strand
GAAAGCTGAAGGAAAACACATTGATGTTCAATTTCCTCCTCCGTATTATAAGGTATGTGGTAAGCATGCCAGCCTTTCCAAGTCAGAAGTTACTATATGCATTCGGTAACTTGCACCACTTCGTGTCTCTAGTTGGAAAGAGGTTTTTGAGGATGATAAGAAGGCAATGTGGTTATTTTTAAAGGTATGACACTTTTTTTTAATTGCAATAGAGTTTAATTTTGTTGTTGCATTGAATTTGCTTCATAATTTTCCTAAGGATATTTTTTATGAATTTTAGGATAAATTCAATTTCTCAAATCAGGTGCAATCTTATGTGATGCAACAAGTGCATACATAATATAAAAATCGACATTATCATTTTCCCAAAAGCTATCTCAAGAGTAAAGATTGCCCAAAGGATATGGAGGAAGGTGGTTGGCATTGATTGATTAAGAATAAACGGGAGACTTTAAATTTTAAGGTAATTTTAAAATTTAAGTACTTTAATTTATTTTCTTTTATTAAAAGCAAATTATTTATGAATTTATAGGAATAAAGTGAAAGAAACACAAGTAATAGGGAAAATCAAGAGATGAAATCAGTTTCTAGTACAAAGTTAATTGTACAAATTGCATATGGGATGGTAAAGTTAAATTTTATTTATTTAAAATTATAATGATATTTTTCTTAAAAAATAAGTTCCAATTAATCATTAATTTTCTTTGTCTTTTTTTTAGAAAGATAAAGATTCTAATGAGTGGCCCGACGTTGTTAAAGTTTGGAAGGTATCGTGACAAAAGCCAAATGGAACTTGGTATGTTCTAAATGGAGAAGAAATAATGGTATGAAAGTTATAGTCAAATTATATATATATTTTTTAAAAATTAAATTACTTTACTAGATTTTCAAATTCTGTCTAAATATATAGAATAAGCTTCAAGAAAAGGAAGAGAAAAATAAAGAAAAGATTTCATCTGCACCTTTACTACTCGTTGAGCATTTCGGTCTTGTCCTAGAAAGAAAGTCGAGTTATTCACGCGAGTTAGGTGTTAAAGGGATAACATTTAAGTCCCAAAAAAAAAGTAAAATTCTAGCTAAAGTTGAGGCTGCAAAGAAACATACAAGCGATTTAGACGATGAAGTTGAAAGACTTACTGAAATCACAAAAACACAAAATGAAAAGATTCAAGCTCAAAATGAGAAGATTCAAGCTCAGGATGCAGCTATTGAGAAGCAAGCCACATAAATGAAACAAATTTCTGCTGTTTTTGCACATTTGGAAAATACTGGAGTAATTCCTACTTTGTTACTCAATTCTTCTGCCTTAATTAAAGATCCATCAAATGTCATAACATCAAATGCCCCAACTACTCATGTAAGTTTATAAATTTATAAAATCTATAATAGTTAGAATCATTTCTTATCATTATCATTATATTATTATAAATGTTAGTACTAAATTTATAGCTTAATATTTTATAAACTAATTAACTAATTTTATTTTTATTTGTTTTGTAGGAAACAAATTAAGAGTGAACTTCATCTTGAATAATAGCCAAGAAGTTTTAGCTTAAATTAGTACGTAGTAGTTTGAGATAATTGTAATAAATAATTTTCTTGGATATTAATATATTGGAAATTAGAATTTTATACATTTTAGTGATTTTTATATATTTTATATATACTAATAATTCTTATTTGCAGTCTGATAATATCTTGGCACAAAAAATCCATATCATTTGTGACAACTATTTTATGGCCAACAATGCAAAAATTTGTATTGATTAAGTAATTAAATTGTTAAATTTAATAATATAATTTGCGACAAACACGAATACATTAGTGATAAATTTAGTGTAACATATATTATGTATTTAGTGACAATATTATTGTAATATATAACTTTCATACTTGTGATCTTTTACACAATATAGACATTGATGCAAATTTCTTTTACAGTTAATGTAATTTCGTTGATGAATTGATAGTTTCATTTGTAATAATAATAAACATAGTTAGTGACAGTACTTTTTGCAAGAACCAATTTTTATTTTTGTGACGAAATGATGTTGACGTTATTTTATTAAAATATTAGTGACCAAGAAGCAATGGACACTGATAACAAAATTATTAGTGACAAATACTTTGTTAGTATTTATAATTATTTTAGTGGCGATAATGTTGTAACAATAAAATGAAGTCATGTTACTGCTTTATTCATCACTACTTTATATTATCTGTGTCAACAAACTTGTCATAAATATATGAAGTTGCTGTGACCATATAGTGTTGTCACACATTCCATATGTTTTAGTTTCGACATTTTTGTCACAATATAATGAAGTATTGTTACAACTTTATTTGTCACCATTTCATATTATTTGTGTCAAAAACCTTGTCATAAATAAATATAGTTATTGTGCCCATATAGTGTTGCCACACATTTGATAAGTTTTGGTGTCGACAATTTTGTTACAATAAAATGAAGTAATGTTACGACTTAACTCGTTACTATTTTATATTATTTGTGAAAAAAAACTTTTCATATATATTTAAAGCTATTGTGACCATATAGCTTTGTCACACATTTAACAATTGTAGTGTTAGTACTAGTGTCACAAAAGTCTTGCATAATTGTAACCATTGTTTAAATTAGTCATAATTTTATTAGTGACAAGGGCATTTGTGACGGAAGGTGACGACTTCAAATATTGGACACTATTAATAATAGTGACGAATATTATGCTTTTAGTTACAACTTTTTACCTTCACTAAAAATACAATTTTTTGTAGTGGCTTCGTAGATAACCAAATACATTCGTTTTATATTTGTTTTGTTTGTAATTAATTAGAGTAGAGAGATAACTAGTTTATATACACTCTTTTGTTGGCATTAAATCTTGTACGTTAAGCATTAAATTAATAGTTAAAATTTAATATACTATTTAATGAAAGAAAACCATAAGCCAAGTTTAGTATGGGCCTACAAAAAAAATGGGTAATAATACTAGGCCATATATTTTACATCAACTTGATACGTTTCCCCACTCCCACTTATTCTTCCGCGACTTCGATATATACCTTGTAGCCATAAGATGCTATCGATGCCTTAGAAGAAATGTTTGTGAATCTGGTAACTCCTGATTATTTGTAGTTTTCAAATTCTTCATGAGTTGGCTAGTAACTATACTGTTAATTCAGAGATGGCAGTGGATGAAAAATTAATTGCCAGTTAACTGATAGATCCTAACTCATATTTGAGATAATATCTCGTAGCCGGATTTGCAAAAGTTGGTCGGTTTTTTTAGATAAATTCGAGTCATTTTATGATTAGATGCTTGAGTATAAGGAGACTAGGCTAAATGGCTTTACAAAAATGAGTAATGCATTGTTGAGGTATATTTTTTCTTTTGTTTTTTGTTAATGGCGATTAGGTTAAAGAAGCAGCAGCAGCGGAGACGTTACTTCACTAAGGTTGGGTGGCGGAGTAGCCTAATGGTAATGGGGCTCTAACAAATTAGGAACTGTTTGGACATTGTGAAAGATGAGCCCAGACCACCTGTCCCTTCGCGGCAGCTCTTTATAACAAAAGCCTCAATTTCCGAACTCAGCAGTAAGCTCCTCCACAGCCCTCAGCCAAGAGAGACAGCGATAGGCTTAAGTTTCGTGGCACTCCGTCTCTACTAATATAGGTATGTGCTGCAAAAGACCCACCATTTTGTCAGTGCTCACGATCTGTTGTTCTATATATTGAATTATAATGACGAAGAACTCAAATCGGTACTGGGAATAACTTTTTCCCATTTTCTTTTCAATCTGAGTATATTATTCGTGTCGTCGGCAGAGAGGGAGTTTGCTGTTCCTCAACATACATCCTTGGTTCTGTTCTTTCTTTTGCTTTGTTCTAATTTGATACAGTTAAAAGCAAAAGTTTATCGGATAGAAGATGAGTTTAGATTAGTATGTCAATTGCTGGAAATTTTCTATTGAGAATTTGTTAACGATACGTATACTTTTAATTTGGTAGCGAAAACAATAACTAACACCAGTACATACTGTAGCACTGGTAGAAAACGGAAGATGACTTACAATTCAAAGTGCAGGTAGAAAAAGGAAGATGACTTGCAATTCAAAAGTAGGTAGCACAGAGGTTCACGTGGCCTCTCCCACATTAGATCCCAAATCTTTTTAGAACGTGTTAAAATATTTAACACATGCTGTCAATATTCAATAATGATACACATTGCAGATCTGGCTGGACCATGTGTAGCAAACACATTTCCAAATATCTTATACTCTGAGGCTCAAATCTGAGCCCGAACCTGAACTTCCGTATTTAAAAGTGCTGATTACACACACACCCACCCACACAAATATATATATATATGATGTCTCATTTTTCTTTATACAACTTTATAATTGACCTTTATAATTGATTATTGATAAATGAAACTTAACACTCATCATCAAACGCTCTACCAAGTGGGGTTTTGATATACGCCATTGAATTGGATGACTAAGTTATGTGTATACGGCAGAAGGCAGTCCCATATCTGTATTTGTTTTGTTTTCTCTTACATGACAAACAAATTTTATTATGGGTGCAGTCATTTTCACGTGGAAAACCCCAGCAATTCGCTGTCTCCCACCTGCTAAGGTACTTACCAAATGCTGTTACATAAATAATGGACCGTGCGATTCATTGTTAACCAGTTTTCTTTTAATGGTTGTTGAGAAGGTTTTTAAGTCCATATTTGATTCGCTATTTGGGAGTTCTGTATTTTTCTACTTTGATTTTTAATTTTTTGTTTTTTAAGTTCAGTCAAAGTTTTTATTTTGTTTTAATCTTGATTTTCAGCTTTCAAAACATATAAAAATCGTAAAAAGTCATAATTCGATATATCATCAATTACATATATATTAATTTCTAATCAAATTATTTTTATTTTTATGATTACTTTAAACTTCATTTTTAATAATAAAATTTTTTAATTTAATATTTTTAATATATAGTTCATGTTTAAAATGCATTTAATAGATTAATTTTAATAACTAAAATATATAATAAAATAAATATTATTCTATAAATATTTTTACCTATTATATTATTTATTTGAATAGTAAATCTTTTACTAATATTTATTAATGAATATTATATAAAATATTTAAATAAATTAATTAATTAACAAATTTAATCTTTAAATTCTATCTAATATTTAATTATTAATAATTTAATAAGTCTTTTTTCAAATTAAAATTAAAATAAGAAATAAAAAACTAAAAATTATAATAAAAAATAGAAGGGAAAGTAAACGATCATTGAAAATATTAAATCATCAATTGCTAATCAACACTTATCTTCATCTCACATCACGAAAATTCCATATCGTATTATCTCCTCTTTCAGTTTGGTCACGTCGTAGTTCCATTAATTTGACTCTTATTTACACATAATAATGCAAATTTTATCAATTTATAGCAAAATTAAAAAAAAATCATATGTCTAAGACAATCCAAGTGAGTTAGTAAATAAATGATTTAAGAGTATTTTATAGTTATGAAAGTTTGTATCTATTTATCATAACTTCTTTAATATGTTAATTATGCAGGATTTGGATGTAAGTTTGTCGTGACTTCTTTTAAATATTTTTGAATTGGAAGCCTGATTAATTATATTGAAAGTGAAACCACTGCACATGGCACAAGCCACAATTGAGAAGGTTGTGCTCGGATTGTGTAATCAAGCAAATATAAAAAATACAAGTTTTCCGGGATTCTATAGATCCCACAGTTATTCTTTTTTATAAATTTCCCTTTTTACAATTCTTAAACTCGAACAGTCTCTTACATTTTTTGTTATTGCAGTTCCTTTATTTTTTTTGTTTCATTTATGAGTTTAAATTTCATAACTTTTTCCAGATTGGATCGGTTTGCGTTGAATCAAATGACGGGTCGCCGGCTGAATCCGTAAGAAACATCACGTCTTTTTATCTATTATTGTCAAATCATTACATATTGAAGAAGTGAATTCAGGAAAAAGAAAACCATTTCCCACTGAAATTCGAGTAACAATTAAAATTTGACTTACCAAAATGTAGAGAGGACGATAAAAATGGACGATCTAGCTGCCATAATAAGATCCTGTCTATTGGTGATGCTTTTTCTTATATATATATACACATTGGAGGTGCGCATAAATACAATTAGTGGGATTAAAATAATAAAATAGCATATTCTCAAAACATTTCTAGCACTGCTGTGATGGCCTTCAATTTGCTTTTCCAAGAAATGAGCAACTACATGACTATCAATCTAATAGTTTTTATGGTATAGTGTACACATCAACAAATAATCTTCATAATATACAAAAGTGTTTTAGTCTATAATAATCATGATGGTCGCTTGTCTTTTTCTTTTTAAAATATAAAACATTGTAAAATAATTCATACATATAAACATAGTACGTAAATATGCAGAAAAACCAAAGGTAGAGTGATATGATTGAGTGGCAAAGAATTGAGTCCAGCTTTTAAATATTTAAAGAGCTACTATAAATCAACTATGGAATATTCGTACTTGAAAGTATTTGAAACATATTTTAATTTATTAAAACCCAATTTTCAGAAATTTCATATTTCTATTTATCTTGGTGTCAAATATTCCCTAAGAAGGTGATAAATTTAAATTACGTGTGTATAAGATAAAAAAAAAAGCATTGGTTCCTGGTATCTGTTAATCGTATGAACTAAATAGAATAATTTATTTCTTTGATTTTTTAGGTTAGTGACTTTTAGGGAGAGGAAAGTGAGTATGGACAGTATTTACTATTTTTTAAAAATTAATTAGGAATATGATAGTGCATGAAATTATTTTTATACAATTCAAAATACCAAATGCAAAGTGGCATGATTGTGTGGCGGAGAGTGGAGTGGAGATGCTGCATATTTAAAGAGTTAATATAAATCAAATAAGGAATGCGTACTTGAAAAATATTTGAAACATAACTTCATTTATTAAAAGAATTGTCATATTTCCATTTACCTTGGTGTCAAACATTCCATAAGAAGGTGATAAATTTAAATTATGTGTGTATCAGATCAAAAAGGAATTGGTTCTTAGTGTCTATTAATCTTGTGAACGAAATAAAATAATTTATTTCTTTGATTTTTTTAGTTATCATAACTTTTAGGGAGAGGAAAGTGGGTATGGACAATATTTACTATTTTTCTAAAATTAATTAAGAATGCAATGATGCATGAAATTAGTATTATACAATTCAAAAACCATCACAAAGTAACAACTGTTTAAAGTTTTTTAAAACACTAATCCCTATCCAAAGCATGGTGATATAGGATAAATAGAAGAAGTATTAATTAGTAGCTAAATTTTACAAAATTAAAAAATATGACTGATATTAGGCCTTTAGAATAATAAGTTTCAGGTCTGGATTTTAGTTTGTAATGCTAAATTTATAATAGGTATAGCTGGGATTTTAAGGTTTGTTGCTTAAAATTTTAGACTACGATTTTATGATTTAATATGGTTGGAATTTTAGGTTAGGTTTTTTGAATTTAGTGAGGAACTGGAATAATAGAGGATAGGAAACTAGGAATTACTCTTTGAGTTTAAGAATCACTCTTGGAAAAAAACGTCATATATTCTAGTTGAAAACTGAAGTTTGTAAAAGAAATTTCATGATATCCTATTATTAAAGGGTTGAGTATACATGTATATACATACACATATTAAGTTTAAGTTATTATCAAATAGGATAATATATCTAAACTAGAATAATATATTTAACTTATAATCACTTCTATTTTAATAAAGAATCTTAACATAACCTAAATTTTAGCCTTTTTCTTTGTTGTCAACTCAATTGTCAGCCTTCCTGCCATTAAATTAAAGCTTGTGATTTACTATTTTTTCCTTTTTTCTTTTCTTTTATATACCTTAAGCTCTTTTACAACAATTCTCTCCTACTTGTCTGAAGTCATCATCAGTGAAGGAATATGACAAACATTGATCATATAAGTCTACATTCAACTTTTCAGTTTCATATTCTAAAATCTAAGTCGTCGTCGTCGTCGTCATCATTATTATCATCATCATCATACCTCGAAGTCCCGCAGTGAAGCGGGGTCTAGGAGGGTCTGATAGTATGCAGCTTTATCCCTACATAGTAAAGAGACTGTTTCCAGTAGACACACATGCAAATGTGACAAGATAATAATGATGAAAAAATAAAATAATAAAAATAGTAATAATAATGATAATAATAATAGTAATAATAATAATAATAGAACTTCTATTAATAAGGAAAATAATAATAATAGTAATAAAATACGATAATAATAAAGAAATAATAAAATAATGACAATCCATACCTGTGTTTAAGGGTTGGGCTTTTGTAATCTTACGTACTTACATGAGTGAAGGCTGAAGCCTAACGAAAATGTAATTATTTAGTTTCCTTCAACAATGACAATCCTGCGATTTTATAACAGCAGATTTGATATAACAATAGAGTTAGTATGAAGTCATGGTTGTGTTATCAAAGAAAGAGAAAAAGGCACATCAAAGATTGGAAAAAGTATCCTACACTCGGTTATGTCGTGTCTCTGTCAGACGATACCCAAAACTCCCAAGGTGGCATCTCAAGAAGTTCACACCCAAATTCACTTCTCCGTTAGGAGTAGCAAAATGAATGACCGAGGATTACCTAAAGCAACGTTAAACCATTAGCAAACCATAAGGAAACCTGGACAAGTAGCCGTCCAACTGAATCGAATGCATTGGCCTGTTGTGAGCTCATATGGCTCATTTAACTCTTAAAATAAGGACTTCTATTCCATTATTCCACATACTATCCAAAAAGAAGAATATAAGTCATATCGGAAGAAGAAGAGCAGCAAGAGACATGCCATCTCCAGTGAGCAAAGAGTTTTCCTCTATATGAGTCGTTCAAGAGTTTACCATATAACACAAAAGCGAAGCCCTTTTATACCAGAAGATTAATCCAATGAAACCAGAAAACATAAATAGTTGAACAAACAGTGAGAGTAAACCCAGAAAATATGGTAGAAATTATGAAAAAAGCAAGCGCATGGGACCAAAAACACCAACAATGCCCAGTGACAAATACGCATCAAAAAAAGCGACTTGAACAAGAAAACGTGAACAGAAAAATACCAGAGCTTTACGTGCGGATGAAAAAGTAAATCGGAAGATCAAGCCCTTACCAGTGAAAGCCTCCCCCATCCTAACACCCTCTAATCCTTCAAGTCTGCGGGTGTGTCGATGTGAACCATCAACCCCACCAAAAAAGATTGTACAAAATCTACCTTAACCACTATTGTTGTCACCCTCACATCCATAACCCTCATAGCATTCTCTACAACAATCCCTTGGTGGGTAGGAAGCCTAACTACTTGCATTCACCTGTACCTATTCCTATCCCATTAATTGCTTAAGCCACTCCTTGAGTTCAGGACCATGGCAACCACCACTTTTAGAATTAATAAAAACCACCACGGGGCCTTCCGAGGGGATGTCTTCGCCGCCTGTAAGCTCTCTACTTTTAAAATACTTATCGATCCTGGCGTCGACGTCCTTTGACTAAAAGGTAAGACACAAAACACAACAACAAAAAAAGCCAGAGAAGAAGGTGAATAGAAGTTCACTGCAAAACATCTCTTTGTTATAATTCAAACGAAAGTGTACACACACAATTTATGGTCCCACTTTAAATCACTCTAAAATCTAAGTGTTGTCAAAAATTAGTCTTCCTTTTCACTTGACAAGAAATTGTCGATATTCTCCATCTCTTATGTTATGATTTGTTCATTAATAACATCTTATATCTCCTCTTCAAGATGAGGAATGACTAGAATTCTCACAATTGTAGTAGGAGATTGCATATCACCGTATCCATGATAAATACTTAAGTTCGCGACATTAAAAATATGACTAATTCCATGTCATTCGATAATTTCAAAACATAAGTATTAACACTTATTTTCTTTATGATCTTATAAGGTCCAGTACTATGTAAATAAAGTTTCTTATATTTCCCTTTTGGAAAAAGCTCTGGATGAATCCTAACCATCTCCATATCCCCTTCATTGAATTCCATGTATTGACAATGTTGATTATCATGTTTTTTACAAGCCAAGTTGTTGGAGGTTATCTTTCGTCGTACCTCATCAAAGATGTCTCTCCTATATTGTGAAAAACCTTTAGCTTCAACACTAACTCGTATGGTTTGTGGTAAAGGAACTAAATCAATAGGTTTCCTTAGTTAAACTATGAAGACTATCTCAAAAGAGTTCTTGCCAGGAGACCTATTTATAGAATTATATGCAAATTCTACTATAAGAAGAATTGGGTCATAATTGTCGCATTGTCTCTAACTAAACATATTTACAAGTCTTCCAAGCTTCTATTCACTATCTCCATTTTTCCATCAATTTGGGATTGAAAGAACTTGAAAATTGAACTTTAGTGTTCAAATAAATTACAAACTTCATGTCACGATTAGAGACGATGGCTAAAGGTAATCTATAGAGACATACAACTTTTTTGAGGAAGAGTTCAACAATGTGAACAATTTCATAAGTCTTAGAACTTAGAATGAAATGACTTATTGTAGAAAAAATATCCACCATCGCAAAAATAAAACCATAACCTCTTATAGTTTTAGGAATTTTCTAGATAAAATCCATACTTATGTCCTATCATGGTTCATAAGGCATGATAATGGTGTGTATAATCTATAATTTTGTTTCTTTCCTTTAGCTAATTGTGATGTTCGACATTGCCATATAACCTAAAACACTTCATGCTTTAAAGAGGGCCAATAAAAGCAATATTCAACCATTGCCATGATTTTGTCTCCCAAAGTTTCCTGCTGTGTCTCCTTCATATGATTCCTAAATCACATACGTCTTTATAGAAGTATTGGTTAGGCAAAGTCGATTTCTTTTTAAAAGGTAGTCATCATAGATCACAAAAGGAAAGTGACGGTTTCTGTGTTCAAATGGAATTTTGAATAAATTATTCCAAATCTCGATTTGAAACATATTTATTTTTATTTTGTCAATCTCCATAACTTTTACCATCAAAGTGTTAAGCAAATGGTCTTTCTACTTAATACATCTGCTACCTTATTCTTAACTCCTGTTTGATATTTAATAACAAAGTTGTGTTGCTAAAAAAATTCACTCCATAAGGCGTGTCTTTTTTCAAGTTCTTTTGGGACTTGAAGTGTTTAACAGAATCATGATTCAAATATAAAATAAACTCCTTATATGAGAGATAGTAACGCCGATTGAAAAGAGCATGTACTATTGCATAAAATTCCTTATCATAGAACAATCTCTTCACTTAACTTCTCACTATAGTAAGCAATTGGGTGTCCCTCTTGGCTAAGTATGCCTCCAATTCCTACATGGGATGTATTACAAGTAACTTCAAATACCTTAGAAAAATTTGGAAGTTGCAAAACAGGAGATTTAGTTGTCTTTTTCTTGATTTCTTCAAAAGATTTAGTTACTGTCTTTGACCAAGTAAACTATCTTTTCTTCATATAATCACTAATGGGTGCAATTATGGTGATGAAATTATAAATAAATTGCCTCTAAAATATTGATAGATCATTGAGACTTCGTGTCTCATTTACATCCTTTGGAATAGGCTAATAAACAATGACCTTAACCTTCTTAGGAACCATCTCAACTCCACGGTAGGATACAATAAAACTAAAAAATACAAAACTTGACAGCATGAACAAACACTTCTTTAAGTTAATATAAAGTTTTTCTTATCTCAAACTCTCAAGATTTGTTGTAGATGTAAGAGGTGATCTTCTTTAGTCTTGCTATATATTAATATATCATCAAACTATACCACAATAAATGGTTGAAATATTTGATTCAAAGTGTTAGGTACATTAGAGAGTTTAAATAGTACCAAAAATTATTCATAAGGTCACTCTTTAGTCTTGAAAGTTATTTTCATTAATCTTTAAGTCTAATTCTAATTTGATAGTACCAACGTGGTAAGTCTATCTCGGTAAAGATAGTAGCTTCAGTCAATATGTCTAACATGTCATCAAAGTGAGAGATTGGACATCTATACCTTATTATGATCTTAACCAACTTTTATCTTTTCTAGCAGTCAATAGTAATGGAACTACACACAAACTAAGTCCTTGTTGAATAAATCCTTTCGACAACTCCTCTGCCTGCCTCTTCAACTTTTTATTCTCAATAGGATTTAAGCGATAGGTTGGAAGATTTGCTAAAATAGATCCAAATACCAAGTCAATAGCATGCTGAATATCTGGTAAAGGAGGTAATGCACCTTGTATATCATTCGGCGTAAAGTCTTAAAAATCAACTAGCAATTCACCCACTTCTTTTGGTAGGGTAAGGGGTGTTTTAGGTTTTTTTTTTGCTATTTACCTTACTACCATTGCAAACACAATCCCCTTCTCCTTGCTAGTAACTTCAAATTCTCTCTTTAGGGAAATTAAGAGGCTTTTTCTTAGCACTTATGGTTGTCTTGTAACTTTCTCTTTGTTTTTTTCTACCTTGTCCACCTTCATAGGCTTCAAAATTAACTTTTTTCCATAAAATATAAATTGATAGATGTTTGTTTTTTCAAATTCATGCACATCTCGATCATAAAGCCACGGTCGACCAAGTAATGTGAGATACTTTAGGAATAACATTATACCAAATAGAGTCTTCATATATTCCTAATTTGAAAGACACCAAGCACCTTCAAGCAATTAGTATAATACTATCATCCACCTAAGCAACCTTGAAGGGATGTGAATATTTCTCTGTTAGTAAACTTAATCGCTTCATTATGTTCTTTGATACCACATTCATGCTACTCCCTCCAGTAATGATAAGTTTACATACTTTATCTCTACATCCAACTTGAGTAAAGAAAATAGCAGTACAAAGCCATTCTTCTTGTTCTTCCGCCTTAGGAGTTATAAGTATACACCTCACTACGTTAGGATTTGTAGGACTAGTTAGTTCATCACTAGAATCTCCTTCCAACTCCTCTCCATCTTTGTGTTTACACACATATTCATCAAAATTTTCCTCATCTTCTTCTTCCATCATATACAAACCTCTACTTGTACATTGAGAAGCAAAGTAATATCTCCTATTGCTTCGAAAGCACTTCTTGTCACTGCTGCTTCCTTTCATCTCAGTCTTAGCTATGACTTTGCCTTTAGCTTCAACTCATTGAGAAGTTTTGTAGTTATTATATGGTGCAAATTTTGATGTATTAGGTGTTTTCCTAAAATTACACTGTCATAGCTCTCTTCATGTCAAACTCCCTAACTTGACTTTAAAACTTTTTAATTAGTTGTTGTCCTAAGTTTTATTCCCTTTTAAAGCCAAGTGATATGCATCTTCAAGGATGTAAATCCTTTGCATTATTAGCTCCTTGCAAATTTTTACCCATAAGCCATTTTTGTAATGAGATATAAGATGATATATAAAGTTATCGTTCTAACTCTATTCCTTCACGACGGGTAGAAAGTTCATCAAGTATTTTTGTATACTCAGTTACGAACATAATCTCTTGTCTAATGGTTTAATATGGCTAAAACTTTTTTGTTAGATTTGTTGGAATGTAGTGAGGAACAAACATTGGAGGGTAGGAAATTAAGAATTATTCCTAAAGTCTAAGAATCACTTTTAGAAGAAAATATCACACATTCTAGTAGAAAACTGAAGTTTGTAGAAAAATTCAGGATATTTTATTATTGAAGGGCTAAATATACACATATTTATAGAGAAGTTCTTAGAACCATTATTCTAATGGGAAAAGGTTCTTAGCAAATTTAAATTTTATTCTAATAAAAATTTTATAGGTTTAAATTTTAAACAAATATGTCAGCATATCTAAACTAGAATCATATATTTTACTTATAACTACTTCCTATTTAATAAGGAATCTTAACATAATCTAAAATTTAATATTTGTCTTTGCTGTCAGTTCAATTTTCTTCTTTTATCTCATCAAATTAGGACCTGTGATTGACTAATTTTTCCTCTTTTATTTATTTTATAAACCTTAAGCTCTTTTATGTCACATGGTTTGTAAAAACTTTACAAATTCCTAACATATTTTCTAAAATCTTTTTGCAAAAATATTTCTTTCTTTTACCCTATTATGTATGTTTATATCTTCTTGCATTTAAAAAGAATGAAAAGATAAAAAATAAATCTCCAAGATTAGAATTTACTGTGAAACATTACAAGCAATTTGAAGTAGATAAATTTCCAATACCTATGTCCATAGAATTAAGAACATAATTGTTGATTGCTGAATATATGATCTTTGGAACATCTAAATAGAAATTTTGGTGTCTTGATAAGTGATATCTTTATGTCTCTTGAAACCGAATCTTGTTTTCCTTTTCTTTTTTCTTGGGGTAGCTTTTCAGGAATCACCATGGATCAATTTACAGTTTCAGTTATTGGAATGATAACTGCTGCTGGACTAGCATTCTGGTACCAGGTTGGAAGCGAGACTTTTACATATTTTAGGACCAAGGTTTCCGAGGAAGAAGAAATCAAACAAAACTTGAGGCGCTTACTCAAGGAATTAGAGTACCTTCTCAGTTTGAGAGAAGATGTTGTGTATGTGGTCAAGAAATTTGGATCACAAGGCTTCAGTTACAGATGGTGGATTAATAGGGTAGAGGAAATTAAGACTGAAGTGAGGGAGTTGCAGGAAGTGCACCAAAACTTTGGAAATTCTTCCTTTGAGCGACTAAAACTACTTGTCACAATTGCAAAGAAGCTTGAGGAAGTTTTGAGCCTTCAAGATAAGAGTAGCACAGTACGTACTGTGTGCAACTTATAGGGATACAAGATCTTTAGTGCATTGAAGTGCCTTGAGTTGATTGTTTTCAGTAGTTTTCAATGTGATGCTAATGACCACTTAATTTTCGGTAAATATCAAACTAATTTTCATGCAAGAGGTGTCGTTGGTGTGTAGCTCTTTCGTATGGAGGGATTTGACTGCATTTCTTAAAAGCTGGAGGGCATAAGATAATGGACATATAATCAGTTAATAGATAAATTTCCCATTTGGATTCCTTTTTTAAAAAACCTTTTTCACTAAATAATATGATGTAAACATTTTCCTTGAAATGACCACTTATGATGTATAGTTACATGGATTCAGGAATTCTGAAAGTTAAAAGTACTAGCTTGTGGTTGCCTGCTGTAGCAAATCTACGAGGATTGTTAATTGTTATCACTTGTCACGTATCCCTTTTTAATTGATGGAAAAGTTTAAAGGACAATTTTTTATTTAATACTATGATGGGTACATGAGTAATTTAATAATTATTAAGCTTGCGTAAAAAGTTTGAAACTAACTTCTTAGCCCAAATTTCGATTTTCTTGCTCATTTAAAATTGTTCTTTATGATTTTTTTTCTTTCATTACTTACTCCGAATAGAACTCAAAAATATGGAAACACAATTTTAGGGTTTTAGTTTATTATATATTAGACGTGAAAGGTAGTTGTTGTATTAACTTATTGACTTAACAACTAATTCATAAACAGGCATACAGACATTGTTAGTCTCTTGTTTTATTTTTCTTTCTTTCTAATAATTAAATTTTCTTAATCATGCATTTAGATATGCCCTCTGGAGTCTTTACTTACTAGTTAAAGACTAATGGATAATTAAACTTTGTTGTTTTGTGAGTTTGCCATGGTATTAGATAAAAATTTGCACTTAATAGACTAGTCTAGTGTAAAATTATTTGTAGATATGCTTTGGTTTCCAAGTGTTTTTATTAAGTGTGATTGTGGTTTTTTGTTTTGGTGTAGTTGACATTTATGTATTTGATATGCATATTTTATTTAGTGTTTTGCTATATTTTTATGCTCAAATAATCTTGATTTACTCACTTTATATTATGTTTTTATGTAATTGTGAATATTTTACCTTAAGATGAGCTTTATTAAGAATAAGAGAAAATTTGAACTGAAAAACACGAAAAACATAGAATTCTTAATTGAGCACAATCTAACACACAATCGTTGATCATGTGGTGGTGAGAATTGTTGAACATTAAAATGACCTAAAACATGCCCTTGGCCATACCCAGAAAAGTTACATAAAGATTCATGGTGTATGACATGTACGTGCAAAGCTTATGTCCCTCCTCAGGAAGATATAAAAGGATCATTGTCTAGGACATGTGTCCTCAACCATGCTTCAGGCAGACAAAACATATTTAAAGCATGAAAATCCTAATTTAAAGTGACTTATTTTAAACCTTTATCATTCTTTTCTTATTTCAAAATTTAGAGTTTGTCTCTAGGAGGTAGACCGAACTTTGGAAGGTCAATTTTCAAGTCATTTTTAATAAAGAAACAAGACTGGAGATCATCCTAATAGATTAAGCATTCCAAAATATAAAAATATTCATTTAGAATTCTTTTTATTATGATATAATTTATCTTATCTATTGTTTTCATTGGCTCAAACACGATTTATGGTTAAGTGTTTTATATATTTCGATAGGAAAAAACCTAATTATTGTCTTTGTATAGATTGATTTTATTTTATTTATAAAATGAGATTTATATTTGCAAAAATGTCTTTGAATTCTGTTAATACAAATTTAGTTAAACTGATGATTAGATCTTATATTATTTCACTTATGGATGATTTGAGAGAACCTGTTTGTGAGTAGACCACGAGTTATATATTCGGAGTTAAATGGGGTGCTAGATATATACCTAAATAATTTCTCTAGTATTAAGGAAAATCTTTCATAAAAGTTTGTAAAACATAAATTAATTCTTAGAGCTTTTAACTTAGCAGAGATGTAAGGTTAATTAACTCAGGAATAAGTAATTATTGTTTAAAAGGATGTAATTTTATATTTTAAGACCTTTTAAGTCTATAAAATCATGATTTCAAAGACTATACTAAGAAAATGCTTACCTAAGCACAAATTATAAGTCAATTATCTATTTAATTACTTACTTCCTTTGGTTTCATTAGCTAATACATTGTTTAGGTTTTATTATGTTTTATTTAATTAATTAATCAGTTAATCAGTCTATTTTGATTCTTGATTAGTTAGTAGTACGAGAGTATTTCAAACTTTTACAATTCCTTCATCAGATGGATACACTATTTATCACCGTATTGCTTGTCAATAATAAATGCATTTGCCTCATATTACGAGTAAATATTTCGTAAAGAGTTAAAACTTTAATAGGAGTAATACACACAATAAGTTTTTAGTGCCATTGCAAAGGAAGTCATTGGTGTTTTGGAGACTCAGCAACTATTATTCTAATATTTTCAATTAGTTTTTTATTCTTTATTTTTAATTTTATTATTTCTTATGCTAAAAGGTCAACAGCTCAAAAGAAAACTTCTTTAGATAAGAAGAGAATACACCAAAAAAAAAACCCAAGAAATATAAGATATACAACATGATACAATGGAAGAAGACACGTGACCATGATGTAATATGGTAAAATCATCTCTTATACGGACATAACCTACATGATCCAATTTCGGATGATGGGGGGAGATGGTCTAGATGAGCTATTCAGAATTCTCCATCACAATAGGTCTTTATGGCCAGGAGTTTATGGAACGTCGAAATACATTGCACTACGGACAGACTAGCTTCCTGTATGGATTATATCCTCAACACTTCTTTAGTATGATTAGCATGGAAGAAGACTATGACCTTAGTAAACCAAAGGTGTCCACACTACAACATTCCACTTTCAAATACATACATGGTATTTTGAGTTATACGCTGAGAGGTTAGGGTGACAGTTGTGCAGTCGTCGGGAATCTGGATGTATTCTATTTATGGAGCATGAGTCAGAGGATACCAATAAATTTGGGCCATGCATTATCCTAGTTCATCTAATGTTAGAGTGAGGAGAAAAAGGTCGGCACAACTTATGTTAAGCCTTATGTGATAAGGCTTGCACTGTAGATGGGGGTCTTCAACAAATTACTAATGATGCGACTGGTGGGTACTATAGTAATGCTGAATCTCGAGGTAATGAAGCACATGCATATGGTAAGCAGATGGTGGGGACCTGTAGGTGACATCTACCACCTTATTAGAGTATTAAACAAGCCAACTGCATCGGGAGGAGCTAGGGAGGAGCCACACATAGCTGAGTAGACACTACAACTATATTCACCGCCATCCTAGATAGAAGTGGTCTCACACAAGGAGGATAATGCAGAAGTACCTGGGGTGTGGACAACACACCTTGACCAATTGAAAATAGATCGACTGGAAAAATACATGGGGCAATTCATAGATACTCAACATACTATCCGAGTACAACTGGTGAAGATTGTTAAGTGGATAGGGTAGCTTGGGGCCTATAATAGATGGATGGGGGACTTGTTGATGTAGATGGCAAGCCATCAGGGGATGACTTTTCAATCTCCACCATCTATAGTGGGTCTATCATCTTCAACCCTTTCTTGTTTTGAAGATGTACAACTTGAGGACCCTACATTGATAGACATGCCAGAGTCACAACATGATTGAGGGATGCTTAACTTTTGGTGTTCTCTCTTCTTTTTCTCATTATTTGTGGATTTTTCTTATATTCTTCCCTTTGTTATTTTATTTGTCTAAACATTAATGCAATGTTATTTTCATTTATGTCATTTTTATTTCCACGTTTCTTAGTTATTTTTGTTATTTTTTAAATTTCTTTTATCTTGTTATCCCTTTTTATTTATATTTTGCAATGATGATTGCATATAATATCAAATGGATCCTTCATCAAATTTAGAACTATGTAATTCTATTAATCAGGGAAGTACCAAAATTTAACCCTTCTTATTTTTTATTTATCTATGCTTCTATTGTGTATACTAGGGAAAATGTACAGTTTTAGGTGTGAGGAAGGGATTTCTTAAGTTTATAATTTTTTTACTACTACTAATTGACACCCCAAATTAGTTAAAGTCTGCCCAAATACTTTAGACATTATTGATTATTGAATTGAATTAATATACAAAAGAATGAAAGTTAGAGGAAACTTGCTTTTCTAAGTTATATTTTTAGTAGTCAGTAAGATAGTTGAATCACATGTGCAGCATTTTAAAATTTAACTAGTAACGAGAGGTAGGTTTTAGGGTTCCACGTTGGAGTGGTTGATGAAAAGCTTACATCTTGATATTTATTTGGTTGATTGTCGGGCATCATTGCATAGATACTAATAGCTCTTCATATCTCAGTCCAGTTATCTCCTAGTATTGATTCTTGACAATGTTTTTCTATTGTTGGAATGGTTCCTAATAGTTTTTCTTCTTTGATATTGAAATTATTGAATTTTCCCTATTAACGATTTCCACCTCTGAGAAAATGATGAAAATAGAGGTAAGCCTTTTCCGATATAATGCATCCTAACACAGAACTTCTTTCGTTTTCCTTTAGCCTTTAGCCCGGGTATTTTTCAGAATGACTTGGGATATTGTTAAAAGATGTGGGCTATTGTTTCCAATTCTTTTTATGTGTTGAAAGTTGATTATGCTGCATTAGAATGCACCATTCACTTGAACTGTATTAATTCTTTCCCTCAAATGTCATTGAGTGTAAGTTGCAATAGAGGCTTTAGTAGTAAGAAAATGTAGAGACATGTGATTTGTTCCATTCTTTACCCATTGTAATCGATCCCTGATTTCATCTCATATAGTGTCGGTTAACCTGGATCAATATTTTGCGTGCCATGTTTTTTTTTTACTTATTTACTCTTTTAATCTGCATCAATATTTTCCTGTCATATCTGCATGTGGGTCTACAGAAAACAACTTCTCTACTATATGGGTTAAGGCTCCGTACTATCAGACCTCCCCAGATCCTGCTTCACCGCGGGATTTCAAACTAGGTGTGATGATGATGATGATTAGTCAGTAAGATAGTTAATTTGAATGAAAATTGCATTCTATGTATGCACATAAGATCTTTTTGTAAGCTTTTAAGCTTAACAGCAAATACATCATTATTTAAGCTATTTTATGGTTTGATGTGTGTTATCATGCATAGTTGGATGATTCTAGAACTTGTTTTTATTATTCATATTAAGACCACATTTATTAAATTAGAAGCATTGAAATGATAAGGGCACTTAAATTGAACATTTGTTTAGCTTATTTTGTTAAGAATCACCCCACCATATTTTATCCTTTAGGAGTATCAAATTTTGAGACTTAGCCTTTTTTATTGATTATGACCCTATTATTAGTTGTTACCTTATTTTTCTTGAAGTCTTTTTATTATTTTAAACCCTGAAGGTTATTTACATTTATTTGATTAACTAGAACCTAAAATTTGAAACAGTATAATATTTCTTTAATTGATGATACTTAATAATTGAAAAAATGTGTGTGTTGCGAGCACGACAAAAATGTTAAAGTTATGGTTACAATGGACTTAAAATGTGAGGGATCTATATTGTAAAGAAATAAGTTTCTTGTAAAATTGTTTCATTTAAATTTCCTTGAATTTTATCAACCTTTTTATTATCCTTATCATACCTTACCTAAGCCCCATTAAAACCTTATAATAAGACCTTTTGATTTCTTTCTAGTTTATTGATAAGTGGTGGAGATATGATTTTATTGCAAGGTTATAGTTAAGAATTCTTCAATGTATTGATTTAAGAGTTCTTACGTTTTTTTTTCACCCTAAACACTTTGAATGCATTAAGTGAATTCTTGGTGAGAATGTGAAAATTTATTCTTTTAATTTCAAAAAGATTGTCGATGTGATTATTATTGATATTAACTTATAAAGATTAGTTTTAGGATAATTGGAATCTAATTGTATGCTAATTTGATTGATATGATATGATGATTTAGAGTGTGAACTGACAGGTTGAGGTTAATAAAAGATGGATTTTTGTAAGATTGATAATTTAGATTATGATTTGCTTAAGGACAAGCAAAAGTTTAAATATCGGGATGTTTGATAAATGATTATTTGACTATATTTATATAACCCTATCTAATGTATTTTGTTTCTTATTTAAGATTTTTATAATACTTTTGGCACATAATTTTCTTCAAGTGTATTTGTAGGTGATAATTGCCTTATTAAACTAAAAGCAAAAGAATTCAGATGAATTATGATATAGAAGAAAGATTTAAAGCAAGTGAGGACCTATATGACTGTATACATTGACTGTGTACATCTCTACAAAAATGTGGAGATTTAAAGAATATTGTCTCTGGCTATGTGAAGTTACATGGGAATGTATGTTGATATACATAATGACGTATATTACCCTTGTAAGTCTTTGTGCCCATAAAAAATCACAAACTTAGGTGTTTATAGAGATACATGGTCACTTACACGACTGTGTAAGTGACTGTGTATATCCTATAAACTATAGTTTTTACTATAAAAGGATGTGATCGGAGGCAAAGCAAGAGGACACAAGCTTTAAACATTTTTTAGTAGTAAGAAACATAAAGAAGCGACAATTCTGATTAGAGGACGAGTAAAACACATAGGTTACATCACAAATTCGATAGAGAGCTTCATTCAATCTAAATTGCAAGAAGATTCATTAGAGAAAAAGAATAAGAGTTCTTTGTTTTCTAGTTGTCCTTATAAATATTTGTTACTTATTTCATTTTCTATTAGTAGGAACTAATTTTTTTAATGCCTAGGTGTCATGAACCCTAAGTTATGATGACAATATGATTTGATCTTTTATTTAATGCAATTTTATTGATTGATTTATTGAGATTCAATTATGCATTATATTATTGATCTAATATATTCGGAATATTATTTCATGAGTTCATTTCATACGATAGAGATTGAGAAATCTGTTTGTGTGAATAGATCTACCATAATTGAAAGGAGTTACATGCAAATATAGTGATATGGTGACATAAATCCTTCATATTAGGGTCAAACTCAATAGTGAAATTTACGAATCAAAAATACAATCTTGGGGGTTTTAACTAGATAGAGATTTCAGTTAATCAGTTTAGAGGTTAGCTGTTAATCTTCTTGAGAAAGATATTAACATAAGATAGGAATTTCCACGGGTCCAATAACCAATAATTTAATTACATGATAAAGGGTTAATATTTAAGAATTCTTAGGTGGATTCATCACTTAGGTACTATTTAACTAATATTGACTTTTCCAAATATTTTCCTTTGTTTGAGTTCATTATTGTTTCAATCTTAGTTAGTTATTTAGTTTAATTTTTAATTAAGTGCACAATTTGAATTGACAGTTAGATAAAAGGAAAAGGGTTAATACTAGTACTTACAATCTTTTGTGGGATCAACCTATACTTGCATATACTAGCTACAGTTATACTGTGCACTTGAAGTTTTAAAATTAATAAATTCTTATAAAGCTTAAGAAAATAAGTCTGCAACATCCCACTACCATAAGGCAAATACCCGAACACCCGAAGGACATTCAAGTACATACCTTATGATAATGGTATGTTAGAGCAAAACATATCTGACTTACACATGGCAATCCAACCTACACATGGCATCATCTAACACACTCAAAGTCACTAAATTTTAAAAACCATTCAA
>JANIJH010000005.1:26835768-26863901 GCA_024520975.1 Erythroxylum areolatum | reverse complement strand
CCCTTTGAGCTAAAGATCCCTTCATTTGGTGAAGAATGAAGGTAAGATCATTTTGAATCTTTTGGATTTTTGGAAGGGTTTTAGTTCATGGAGTTTAGAAAATGCTTGGGTTTAAATATTCTAAAATCAATTTTTAGTGATTTTGTATTATGGGATTTTCCATTGGATTCCTATTGAATAATACTTGGGTTGTTTTGGGTAACCAAGAGAATCCTACCCAAGAGCAAGGGGAAAGACAATCTTGACTTGGAGTTATGATATAGAGTAACCAAGTGTTCTTAAGGTGTAAGCTTGTGAATAAGCTAGACACAAAAAAGGGTAAAGATTGAATGGAGAATTTAGAATGATCATGTACAAATGAAGTGTAAATTTAGGTTCAATTAGACATATATAGATTATGAAATGGGAATGAGCATAAGACGTGAATTTAGAACATATACCGAAATTGTCATTAAGCATGCATTGTACATAGTCCATATAACTATTTGTGCATCAAGGAGTTTTGTAACGTGTGTGAATTGAGTATTGGATAAATGGGATGTGTAGGATAAACGTCTGCATATAAGCATATCCAGAATTTGGAAGCAAATGCTATTTTGGAGCGTACTGTGAGTAGACCGAGGTGGTCTCACTTTATTGTTTGTTATTTGAAATTTTGTATTATATGACTATTGAATGATTATGTAGATGTGATTGCTTATGTTGGTTTCCAGACAAAAGGTCCGATGATTGTAATGTTTGATTTAGATATGGAAGTGCTACTTAAATGTAAATTGGATGAACTATGTGTACTTAATGTGATTGTTAAATGTGTTCTGAATGAGCATTTGCATACGAATGATAGTGTGTCATTCAACTAAATGTTGAATGTCGGACTATGGTCCGATGATATGTGAATATGATTGAATGGGATTATGAAAATGTGAGTGAACGAGTGAAAAAGAGCCTCGAGCTCAAAAGCGATTTAGGGGCTCAGGCTCAACATTTAATGAGCCCTATATGGGACAGTTATCAATGAGCTCTATATGGGACAGTTTAGGCACTCGATCACAACAAAGTAACAAATAAAAAGTGAGTCTCATGTGCACTGCATATGCATTATATGAGTGATTAAATTGTATTGATTGTGAAGTGCGAAATGTGAAATGATGTGAATTATGTGTTATGTGACTGGGTAAGCCATCGATGATGGTCACTAATTGAGTTCGCAAAACTCATCCAAAATTTGCAATTATTTTTTAGGATCAGAAGAATACCTCATTAGGCCAACGGGAGTATACCTACAACATACAAGTGAAGGATAGAGGTCGGGATCAGTTCGCGTCTGCATTTGTGTTTTTCCTATTTTGTACAAAATTATATATTCTAAAACTATTGTACAAATGATTTATGTTGTAATGTAAAGGCATTATGACTAAAGTGTATTGTATTTGTGAAAGGGCTTAAATTGGTTATAGATTTCCACATATTGTATTTGTGGTTCAAAAGAAAAAGTTTTAAACCGACTACTGAATGATTGAGTGCTTTAGCATACCATCCTCGCGAGGCATGGACTCGGGTATCACCCACGATGTCGGGTTTAGGTAATTGTGAGAGTGGGGTGCTACATAAATCCTTCTTTTTCTTTGTAAAAGTGCCATGAAAGATTGATCCATAAACCTATTTTGAGAAAAGCCATTAGGTAGTGCACAATCATGCATAAAATAGAGAGGAAACCTCAGCTGTGCATGATCGTGGCAGAAAGGAAGTATCATGGAGTTTCATGATCGTGATAAAGTGGGATCAATAAGAAGTGCACGATCATGCACAAGCACAATCGTGATAGTGGGAGTAAAATGCTTTTTGACAATTTTGAACACCCTTCACTCTTTTGATCATAACTTCTTCTCCGAACTTCCGATTGACTTGAAATTTTAACCACAAATTCCTCACACATTGCCCTTCCTCTCCACAAATTTCATTGTCATATAAATTCATTAGCATAGGATTAATAAATCATTGATGGATGATGTTGTAAGAATCAAGTGTATTCAGTGATGAACTTGGAATAAGTTTGTACTATTGAGGTGTAAACCTAAGTTCAAATTAGAAATATATGAGTTTTGAATTATGAATGACCATGAGATGAAAATAAAGGAGATATACCTAAGATTGTCATTAAGCATGCATTGTATATAATCCATATATACATGTGTGCATAAATGAGTACTTATATAATTATGCAAAGTTATGATGTGTGTAAATATGTGTTGCAAAGAGCAATTTGAGAGATAACATCCAGATGTTGCTGGGACTTCGAGGTAATAGCTACCTGGAGCAAACTGTGAGTAACCTAAATAGTATCACTTGATTAATTGTTTGTTTAAAATTCTATATTGAATTATTATGTTAATGTGATTGTGTTGATTTTGGACATTGAATGTCCGAGGCATTTGATACATGAATAATATATTAGAAGTGCTTCTTATTTGTGAATTTGACGAAATAAGTGATACTCAATATTATTGTTGAATGTCGGACCAAGGATCGATGATAAAGGTGAATGTAAATGTGAAACTAAAATCAAGTGACTGATTGAAAATATGTGAATGTGATCTATTTCATTACACGAATGCATGACAACATAAGGGCTGTTATGACCAGAGTAGCCATCGAAAAAGAGCTTAAAGCTCAAAATTTGATAAGAGCCTCTGACTCAATTATTAATGTACCCGATATCCACTAAGGGATATGGGACAATATGTGAAACAAGCCCGGTATCCACAAGGGATATAGGCCAGTAAAAAGGCACTTGGCCATAACAATGTAATAAATGAAAGAGCATCTCATGAGCATTGCATATAAAATTAATATGTATGTTTTAAATGACCGAAATGAATTGTTTGATTGCTTTGAATGTGAAATGCAAAATGAGTGATCAAAGTGATATATGATGCTATATGATTATTAGAGAAATGATGCGAATTATGTGATTGTATGTGTTGATGTGTTATATGATTTGAGTGAACCGTCAAGGATTGTTAACTCACTGATTTTGCAAACTCAACAAAATTATAATGTTGACATTTTAGGTTCGAGAGAGGATATTAGTGACAGAGACTCTAAAAGAAGTATGGCAAGGTGATAGCCTATGCATCGAGGCAATTAAAGTCTCATAAGATAAATTATCTGGTACATGATTTAGAACTTGCTGCAATTGTTTTGCTCTAAATATATGAAGACATTATTTATATGGAGAGACATTCCAGATATACACTGATCATAAGAGCTTAAGGTATCTAATAAGTCAAAAAAAATTGAATATGAGACAAAGGAGATGGATAGAGTTGTTAAAAGATTATGACTATACGATTGAGTATCATCAAGGAAAGCTAATATGGTGGTTGATGCTTTGAGTAGAAAGTCGAATAGTAGTGTAGCTCAGATTTAGTTATCGAGGTTATCGAGTTTAATTCAATTGAGAGCTCTAAATGTGGAGTTAAATCTAGAGCAGAATGAGGCATTGATAGCCATATCAGACTATGGTCGATGTTGCATGACAGAATCAAAAAGGTACAAAAAAAAGATCCTAAAATGGTGAAGCTTATTAAGAAATTGAAAATGAAATCAGATTTTGAGTTTAAACTGAAAGATGAGACACTGTGGTTTAAGCAAAGGCTGTGTATGCCTAATGTGGATGAATTGAGAAAGGAAATTCTAGAGGAAGCTTATGTATCCGCTTATACTATGCATCTTGGTACCACCATGATGTATAATACACTAAAGTAACATTTCCAGTGGCCTGGAATGAAGAAGCAAGTAGCGGAATGTGTTGCTAAGTGTTTAACATGCCAACAGATTAAGGCTGAGCATCAGGCTCTGGTTGGGAAGCTACATTCGTTGCTTATTCTAGAATGGAAATGGGAGCAAATTACCAAGGATTTCATAATGGGATTTCCTAAGACTCTAAGGCAATATGATGCTATATGGGTCATAGTGGACCGATTGACAAAGTCAGCCTATTTCTTACTAGTGAGAGAGTAAAACTCACTAGACTAGCTAGCTTGGAGGTATGTGAATGAAGTTGTGAGGTTGTATCGGGTTCTAGTGTCCATTGTATTAGACAGGGATCCCAGATTTACTTCAAGATTTTGGAAGAGCTTACAGTTAGCTATAGGTATAAAGTTAGACTTCAATACTGCATTTCATCCTCAAACAGATGGATAGAGTGAGAGAACAATCAAGACTATTGAGGATATGCTCAGGGCATGTGTATTAGAGTTTCAAGAAACATGGGATCAGTACATAGCTTTAATTAAGTTTGCATATAATAACCACTATCACAGTAGTATCGAAATAGCACCGTATGAAGCATTGTATGGTAGGAAATGTCGATCGCCTCTATAATAGGATAAAGAGGGCTTGAGAATAGTAGAAGGCCCAAAATTAATTCAGGATATAGTGGATAACGTGAAACTAATCTGAAGTCGAATTAAAGCAGCTCAAGATAGATATAAGAGATATGTGGACCAGCACTGAAGGGATATGAAATATAGTGTAGGAGATAAAGTGTTGAGGTTTAGTAAAATGGGAAAGCTGAGTCCTAGGTACATTTTTCCTTATGAGATCATTGAGAGGATAGGACCATTAGCATACAAGTTAGCTTTACCATATGAGATTGCACAATGTATTTCATCTGAGTATATTTGAATCCTGGCTTGTATTTCAAGTTTAGGCAGCTTGTTGAACTCTGTGATTTGCGTGAAAGTAAGATACTTCAAATTTGCGAGTCCAAGAGGAGCCAATCAAGATAGTGGGATATCAAACAAAACAACTGAGAAATCGAGTAATTCCATTGGTGAAATTCCTTTAGAAGAATCACTCAAGTGAGGAAGCAACTTGGAAAACAGAGGAGCATATGAGGAGATAATACCCCCACCTGTTCAAACAATCAGGTAAGAATCCTCATACATTTTTTCACTTGCTACTCTTACCTTGTTGTTTTCTTCATTTTTCATAAGAAAACTAAAACCTCCCAACCTCTATGATGATATACATGAGTTGTATGAGAAGTTAGGGATTCTTGGTGTTCTTAAAGAATTTCAAGATTTTCAAGCTTAATAAAGTAAGTAATATGTTAATTCTCATTAGTTGTATGAATATGAACCAAATATGGTGATTAATTGATATTAAATGATCATGAGAATAGTGGTCATTATACATGTGCATTATGGATGAAGAATGAGAATATTGGAGCCTTGTTTTCGTGTGTATAATGAATAATATTTCAAGAGTTGTTATAGAGATGAACTAGGATGAAAATGATGATGAAGTGTGATGGAATATGCTAAAGGCAGAGTTTCCACTGAATATGCATCTGTATTTTAGCCATATCTTGATTTGTAGACATCCAAATGGGATGATTTTAAGTTTAGATTAAACTAGAGACATATATCTACAATTTTAGTGAAGAAATCGAAGTTTAATTCTATCTCTAAGAGTTTGAAATTTTGATTTAAAGTTGAGTACTAGTTGCTATTGCAGTTTGAGAATAGTCGGTAGTATTTTGAGTATAACTTATAGATTACTGAACTTTACCTAAATCTTTCTTTTTCTTTGTCAAAATGGCTATGAAAGATTGATTCAAAAATTTATTTTAAGAAAAGATGATCATGACAGAGAGGAAGCCTCAGCAGAAAGGAAGTATCGTGGAGTTGCACGATCGTGACAGAGAGGAATCAACAGGAAGTGCACGACAGTGAGAGTATAATGCTTTTTGATAGTTTTGAACACCCTTAACTCTTTTAGCATAACTTCTTCTATGGACCTCCGATTAACTTGAAATTTGAACCATAAACTCCTAACACATTGTCCTTGCTCTCCATCAAATTTCATGGTCATCTGAATTCATTAGGATAAGATTAATAAATGATTGATTGATGATGTTATAAGAATCAAGTGCATTGAGTTATGAAATTGGAATAAGTTTGTACTATTGAGGTGTAACCTAAGTTCAAATTAGACATATATGAGTTTTGAAGTATGAATTATCATAAGATAAAAATAAAGGAAATATACCTGAGATTGTCATTGAGCATGCATTATACATAATCCATTTATTCATAAATGAGTACTTATATAATTATGCAAAGTTGTGATGTGTGTAAATGTGTGTTGCATGTATAAAAGAGCAATTTGAGAGACAACATTCAGACGTTGCTAGCACTTCAAGGCAATAGCTATCTAGAGCAAACTGTGAGTAACCTAAAATTCTGTATTGAATTATTATATGAATGTGATTGTGTTGATTCTGGACATTAAATTTCTGAGGTGTTTAATGTATGAATAATATATTGGAAATGCTTTTTATTTGTGAATTTGACGAAATAAGTGATACTCAACATTATTGTTGAATGTCGAACCAAGGTCTGATGATAAATGTGAATATTAATGTGAAACTAAAATCAAGTGATTGATTGAAAATATGTGAATGTGATGCATTTCATTACATAAATGCATCACAACATAAAGGTTGTTGTGACTGAAGTAGCCACCGAAAAAGAGCTTAAAACTCATAATGTGATAAGAGCCTCTGGCTTAGTTGTTAATGCACTCAGTATCCACTAAGAGATATGGGATAATATTTGAAAAAAGCCCGGTATCCACAAAGGATATGGGCCAGTAAAAATACACTCAGTCACAACAATGTAATAAATGAAAGAGAATCTCATGAGCATTGCATATAAAATTGATATGTATGTTTTAAATGACCAAAATGAATTGTTTGATTGCTTTGAATGTGAAATGTGAAATAAGTGATCAAAGGGATATGTGATGCTATATGATTATTAATGATATGATGTGAATTATGTGATTGTATGTGTTGATGTGTTATATGATTTGTATAAACCATCGAGGATGGTTAATTCACTAAGTTCATAAAACTCGTGAAAATTGCAACGTTGACATTTTAGGTTCAAGAGAGGATACTAGTGACAGAGAGACTCTAGAAGAAGTATACTTTTTGTACTTTTGGATCGAAGAAATGACTCAAAGGTCGATCTGCTAAGACTGAAGGATTTGTATAGAATTTTTGTATAATTCCTTATGTATGTAGTGTGTTCAGTATACAGAGATGTAAATTTTGATTAGTTTTTGATAATGTACATATATGGATGTTATTGTAAAGCTACAATATACATATTGTTTAAGAAATGAAAATGACCAATTGGGCTTTTAAATATTATGACATTTACACATTAAATGATGATGCCATGATTAAGTTAGTGTCGTGATTGCTCTAGCATGCCACCATTATAGGGTACGTATTCGAATATCCTTCAAGATGTCGAGTAAGTGTCCTGTGAGAGTGGGGTGCTGCATAAGTTCTTTTTACTTCTTACTTTCCACTACCATGATTGTAGTTTTAACTTTGGCCATGTTCCGATGATCTCCCTCTCATCACCGCCAATGCCTCCACTTGTTGTGAAGTTGCTTGCTTGTCTTCGTTATTCTTGCATCGGTCTTCTTCTTCAAGAATAACAACTGCAAAATCATCAAAGATTAGGTGGTTCATACGGACATTATTTGTTTAATTGATGATGATTTGATCATAAAAAACTGATAGGCTTTGAAGTAGAAGTTTAACACTTTCTTAAGACTCTATTTTATAACCCAGTGATGTGAGTTGGAAAATAGAGTATTCAAGGTATTGATGTTCTCTGTCATTGAAGTAGATTCTGACATCCAAATAGTTTATAATTTTTCTTAAGGAACATCTTGTTATGAAGTGACTTGGCCTTGTACAGCTTAGTAAGATAATCCCAAATCTCCTTAGTTGTGCTCTTCTTCTCTATGCTTGACAATACCCCATCTGCTAATGCCAGATGAAGATTTGCAATACCATTCTCGTCTATCTGATTCCACTTATTATCATCTGTGAATGTTGCCAACCTTTCGCTAAAGGCCACTAAGCAATTATCTTTTCTCAAGATAGCCTTCATCTTCAACTTCCACTATGAGAAGTTACTCCTATTAAACTTCTCAATCTCAAATTTTGCTACCATTGCTTCTATCATGAACAGAACTTATCTCCCACTATTTCACTTGAACATTACTTGTACTTATAGATAGTATCGGATAAGTGAATATTGAATAGTTGTTATAGTGATGACTCAACCCTGATACCACTTGTTGTGAAAAATTAACCGGATTAGAGCATGTTTATAGCTAAATAGGATTAAATAAATAGCATTGAAGAAATTCATATACAGATTTTATGTAGAAAACACAAAAACAAATTAGGGTAAAAAGCACAGGTAAGAGGAAGAAATTTCATTGTTGGGTCCCGATTCCTCTTTCTTATTGAATAAGCATGTTTAATTTTATTTTGAGGTTTAGTTTGCCATTTTCCTTTTAATTAGAATAATTTGAGGTTTTAATGCTTAGGTGGATGGAATTTTAATGGAGGGATTAAGAGTTTAAATTAGAGTTGGTATGGAGTTAGAAATTTAAGGAATAAGATGATATGGGGGTAATTTAGGAAGTCCACTAATGGTTTTAAAGTTTAAGGCTTATAAGGAGGGGTAGTTTGGTCTTTTTAACTTAAGTAAAAGAAGAAAGGATGAAGCAAATGGGCTTGTGGTCGTATGAGAGAATGAAAGCTACGAAATTTTCATGTATAAAGAGAGGATAAGTGAAACTACGTAGTTTTAGGCTTAGGCTTTAAAGTTAAGAAACAATTTTTGCTAAGTCATTTGAGAGAAGCTACGAAACTTACAAGGAAAAGAAAAGGAGAGTGAGTTTTCGGTGAAGAGAAGAAGAAGAAGAGGTTAGGGCTTTGTCAATTTTTGCTTTAGAAAAGAGATTTTGAGAGTTCTTTAGGAAGGAAAAAGGAAGAGGAAGGTGAAATCCTCCATTAGAAGCAAGAAGCAATTTCGTGGCTATTTTCTTAAGGTAAGAGTATGAAAATTCTTTGGAAATCTTTGATGGGTTTTTTTTAAATAGCTTAGGAAAAGCATGGGTAAGGTTTTATAGGTTCAATTTCATGCTTTCATTTCCTAAGATTTGCCAATTTTGACATCTCATGTTTATGTAGGATTTTTGTGCTTTGGTGAAGGGCAAGAGAGGCAAGAGGAGTTAGAGGGAAGGCAAATTGATCAAGCCTAGAGCTAAAGGAATTAAGGTGGGTGATATTTTAATAATTGAGTTAATAAGCATATTAAAGTTTTTGTCATAAATGCTATTTGTTGCTTTCCAATGACTTACCAATGTTGTATTTATTACTCTTTGGGATGGTTTAAACTTGTATTATGTGTCTTTAGTATGTAAATACATTGTGGAAATATTTGTAAAATTGTTTGTCAAGTGAAAAAGATGAGATCATGTGATTTCGAAAAAATGCCATTTTGGGTGATTATGTGTAAATGATGTGAAATGCATGTTTATATGGGTTTGTGGTGGTCCCTTAAGAGTCAAGTGCACTTGTCTATTCATAGGCTTCTCCCGCCTGCCCACAAGTGGCATTGGAGCTCCTCACGGACTCCCATAAGTTCACGGCTACATATGACCGCTTCGCAGGAATGTGTAGTACATTCAGTTTGGATTCACCCAAACCATCTTCGATGTGTTATGTGACATTGCTTTGTAATTGTTGATTTTGTAAATGGTTTGATCAATTGAAAATGATGAGGATTTCTTTATGGCAAAAATGTTTTTAGTAAAAAAAATTGCTTTGAAAAGAATTGTTAAAGAATTTTGCATGCTTGTTCTTGATTATTAAACTGTTACCCACTGAGCCGTCGAGCTCACACCCCATTTTTTCCTCCATAGACGACTAGCGAGAAAACGAGTAACCGCATTAGGATTGAGGCAATACTCCTATGTCTTTTAACTTTGAAGTCATCTTTCGGAAAATAAGGCTTTAGAAAGCATTTTGGACAAATGATCCTTCTTTTTATTTTGATTTTTGATACTTTTGATGTATTAGGGCTAAAATGCCCTCTAAAGCTTTGTAATAACTTATATCTTCCATGTAAATGCAAGAGATTTGAGTTTTAATGTATCTTGTGTATGTTTCATAAAAATGTATTGTTGTATGGTTTGAATTTGTCAAAAAGAGTAAGATTGTGGTTGCTGCCTTTTGAGTTAGTTTTTGGGATTATATTGATTGATTTGGGAGTTGGGAGATTGAAGAAAGTAGATATGGAAGTGTAATACAGGTGCTGGAAATTAGTGGATGTGTTTGAAGATTTTGACTAGTGAAATTTTAGGGGAGGTGCTATCAAAATTTTCATAAAGGGCAGAAATTTTGACTGAGTTTTTGACCCTCTTAGAGTTTGAATTGCATTGGGAGGTCTTCTTAAAGATTGTAGTTCATGATTAGAGCTTTCCATTGGTGCATAATATGTCACTTTTAGACTTAGGAATAAGAAGTTATAAGGTTTGAAAGAATGCAGTTACTGTTGGAAAGGGGTATTGTCCAGGCAGTATCTTTGGAAGGGTATTTCACTTCCTTAAAGCCTACATTGATTTTTGCATCCTTCATGAAATATGTAGATTGTCTTATATTCTTTCCATTGATGTATTATATGCTATTTTTGGGATTATAAGTAAAAAGTTATGAGGTTTAGAAAGATCCAGTTACTGTTTGTATGGTCTTTTTATAGGCAGTAGCTTTGAGAGAGCTTTTACCTCCTTTAGAGGCTAAATTGATTTTTGCATCCCTCATGAAAGATGTAAATTGTCTTTTTTTCTTTCCATTGATATAAAATGTGACATTTTTGAGCTTTTATGTTAAAAGATATGATTTTTTTGAATTTCTGTCATTGTATGGAATCATTTTAGTTTGGGCAGTAACTTTGAAGTAGCTTTTGACTCTCTTAGAGGACAAATTAGTTTTTGAATCCTTATGGAAGTTGTAGACCTTCCTTTTATCTTTTTATTGATTCCAAATTTTCGAATTTTGGATTTCGGTGTGAAGAGTTATAAATTTTCAAAGCTTCAGATGTTTTAATTCGATTTTTAAAAAAAATGTTTTCGGATCTTGCAGGCGCCCTCGCGAGCCCGAGCACATCGCCCATGCGAGCGACTCGCGACCGCGAGCGCTCACGCTCAAGGCGACGCCGTTTCCAAGTTTCCGATTTTATTTCTATTTTATGATTTTTCTTTTTCCAAATTCAACCTCCTCCCACTATTTTGCTTGTAACTTTTTCGTTTGACCTCCGATTTAATTGATTTTCGAAGCATTGGTTTTCTAAGAAAATTTTCTACCCTCTTATGCAAAATTCAGAATTTTTGGGATTGAGATGAATTTTATAGTTTAAATCGAAGGGAGACAATTGAATAGAAATATTGAATATGATTCCGTATTTAGGCAATTTCTCGATTTTATAAAGATCCGATTGAAGTGATTTTTGGTCCTTATTATTATAGAGACATGAAATTTTCATTTTAGCTTAAGAATCGGATCTAATTTTGGGACCTAAGAAGATCAATTTTTTTCAGGAGGGAAATTAGGATGAATCATTCAAGATCCATTCGGAAGTAATTGAAATGGGTTCGGGTGTATGGTTTGACGTGGTGGGGAATTCCTTCCTCGTGAGATGCGCGTCTAGATGTCACGTAGGACGTCGGACACGTGACTCTCCAGGGTGGGTTTCCAACAGAAAATCCTGAGTATAACCATTTAACTACCAATTTGACTTCATTCAACTCTCAAACCTTAACTCAATAGGGTTTTCAAATAAAAAAAATCCCATAATGCCCAATCACTAAAATTGGTTCTAAAATACTTAAACCCATGTATTTCCTAACTCCATGGTCTAGAAATCTTCTAAAATTTTCAAAAGATTTAAATGATCTTACCTTGATTCTTCACCAAATGAAGAGATCTTTGGCTCAATTTGAAGCTCTTCTCTCCCTCTTCCTTTTTCTCTTCTTGACCCACTTCAAAATCTCTCTCATGACTAAGAATTGCTGAAACCCTAACTCAACTCTTTTCTTTTCTCTCAACCACCAAAATTCTCTTCTTTTTCTTTCTTAACTTCTCTTTCTGTCTCTCAATTCATGTTTCCCGCTTCTTAAAAAGCAAGACTACATTTTTTTCTTCCATTTCTACCCTTAATGAGCCTAAAAGCCCCTTTTTCAACTCTCAAATAACTATAACTTACTTCTAACAATTTACCAAAGCCTCTCAACTAAGTTAGTGACACTTGTCACTTCCTTAATGTCTAAGCTCTAACTAAATTCCTTTTGAGCTAATTTCTTCAACTTTCATCTTTACAATCCCATTATCTCCAATATTCTTTTGATTTCTTTTTCCTATTTTCCCTAAAATTCATAATTTCTGAAATTATCCCTAAATTCACCAAAATTTAAAATACAACAATTCTACTAATCAATAAAATTTCCAATATAAATAAAATTCAAAGTTCTCAAATTTTCCAAAAATCTCAACTTAATCCAATTATACCCGGAATCATTCATGAATACATGTACAATTATTTTCATGTGCAATACTTTCACTATTCACGTGTATTTGTATGTCATATTATGCATGAGTATGAAAATTGCATTTCTAAGCTCTCATTAATCCCTCATATTTACTATTCTAACCTCCCACAGGTGATGGGATGTAACATCCACACCTAAGAATATGCATGTACATTCCACATCCACTTTGACTAATTCTAAAATCAAGCATCTTGCTTTCATATATGTCTTAAAATCTAGGCATAAAATTAAATACTCTCAAGGGAAGAATAGGCATAACTTTTACGATAATAAGTAAACCGATAAGTGTAAATTATATTATATTTTTCTAGATGTTTAAGTGTGTTTTTAATTGTTTCTTAGATGATTATCATGTATATAGATTTAGAATTGTGTTATTGTTATTGTTTGTATGTATTATAAATGTTAGTTTGGTTTAGAGCAAAAATTGGATCTTAATTTTGTGTTTTAAGAAGTGTTTGATGTGTTTATGTGCTAGAAATCAAGAAATTGAAGAACAAAGAAGAAGGAGGAAGCTTGAAGGTGGCTCGATCGTGACAAAGAGTTAAATAATAGGACCACAATTGTGACTCTAAGGTCACGATAGTGATAGAGGTTTTCGAGGAGCGAGTTTTTTTGGTCCTTTAATATTTCAGGGATATTTTTGGAATCAAATTAAGTGGAGAAATCCTAGAGAGAATCCTAAAATCCTCAAGAACTATTTAGCAATAAGAAAAACTCAAAAAAAGATAACAACCACTACATCAAAGAAGATCAAAGAGGAGATATATAAAAAAGAACTTCAAAGAAAATTCCAACATTCCAGCTCAAGACACGAACTTCTTTCCCTTTATTCTTTCATTGTATTGAATGTTTATTTGGATTTCTAATATGTTTAACATGATTAGGGGTTTCTAGATCCCTTTAGGGATTGTTTTTAAATCATTTTATTGAACTTTATTTTGGTTTATTTCAATACATCTATTAATGTTTGTGATAATTATCATGCATATACTTGATAATAAATCAAGAGAGTGAGTCAAGTAATTGTTGTTAAGGTGTAAAAAGAGAGTTGAAAACTTAATAGACCTATAATTATCAAATTAATCAAAGAGAGATCATGGTTGTGAAATTAATTAACTATAGGATTGCTTTAAATCTAATTAAGTTAGGAGTAGTTTGTGAATCGAGAGATTACAAATCTATAATTATCTAATTCAATTACAGTTACTTGATTAGATCTCGAGAGAGAGTAATCAAAACTTTAGGATATCATAGATTAAACATAATTAAATCAACAAGATTAAGGGAAATAAGATAAGGATAGAATAGCTCCTAAGTATTCAACTTTGATCAAAACCTAATTTTATTAGTAGCTCACATGTTTAATTACTTATTTGTTTCATTTATTTATTTTTAAATTTTTGCTATTTATTTTAATTCAAATTAAATTCTTGTTACATTAGATAAAGTTCTTATTCAAGTTGCTAGGTGTTTATAGTCCTTGTATGGATGATAACCTTAGTAATACAAGATACAATCCGTATACTTGCGAGTATTAAGAGTTTTATTATTATATAAAACTTGCTCAACATAAACCCACTCACACCCTTTATATCTCAAAGAAGAATGCATCAAGCTTTCATTCAAATTAGTTACCATGCATATGTCCCTTTTTTCCTAAGTAACTTTTCTTTCTTATGAGTTTGCAAGTAGTTTGGTTGATAATATGGTCGGCCATATATATGGTTGACTAGTTGAGCCATATGATCGACCAGTCTTCCCTGTTCAACCTCTCCTCCTCCTCTTTTCTCCTATTACTCATCTTGTTTGTTTATATCTTCCAAAACCCTAAACAACTCACTCTTTTGTTTAAAAAGCATCATTCCTCATTTCATAAAGATCTTTTAAATTGCATCAAATTGACATTTTTTCATTCTTGAGCTTTAAATTTGGATACTTTCAAATTTTTTAATTAATAGCTATCTTTTCAATTTAATTCTTTCATAGTTAAATTACAAAAGGAGTCAAAGTTGTTTCCCTTTCACTTATGTTAATACATCTTTGATTTTTTTTATTTTTGAAGTTTTGATATTTTCTAAATTATATATTCTTTTATTATATCGATTATTGGGTATTGCAATTTTTCTTGTATTCGAATGCCTATTTTTTTAAAACTTACACTTATTACTTTAATTGAATTTTTTAACTTAGACACAATTGATTGCCATATTTCTATGCCTATAAGAAATTTTCAATGTTAAAACAGTAAGTGCATGGCATAGTTATAGCTAATACAGGCAAGTACATGTCAATCCTATGAGGATTGTAAGTACTAATAATTACCCTTTTCCTATTGTCTAACCATCGATTCACATTGTGGATTTAATTAAAAAATTAAACTAAACAACTAAACTAAGATTGAACAATAATGAACTTAAGATAGAGGAAAATACTTGGAAAAGTCTATATCAAATAAATTGTACCTTGGTGGTGAATACCCCTAAGAATCCTTAAATGTTAACCCTTTATCGTGTAATTATATTATTGATTATAGAACAGTGAAAATTTCTATCTTATATTAATATCTTTCTGAAGACTACTAACAACTAATCCATTAGTTGATTAATAGAAATCTTTCTAGTTAAAACCCCTAGGAATGTATTATTGATTTATGAATTTCATTATTAGGATTGACCATAATCTAAAGGATTTATGTCGACCTATCTCTAAGTTTGTATGCAACTCCTTCCAATTATGGTAGTTTTATTCACACAAAAGGATTTCTCAATCTTAATCATAAGAAATCAAATAATGAACTAATATTCCGGTTTTAATAGATTAAGAATATAACACATAATTGAATCTCAATAAATCAATCAATAAAATTGCATTAAATAAAAGATCAAATCATATTGTTATCCCAAGTTAGGGTTCATCACACCTAGGCACTGAACAAATTTGGCTCCTATCTATAGAAAACAAAAACAAAGATAAATATGTAGAATACCAAACTAAAAAATAAAAAATCATAATTCTAAATCTCCCTTTTTCTTATAATGGATCTCTTTGTAAGTGTGATTGGATGTTGTTATCTATCACATCTTTTGAAGTATTCTTCATGTTTTCCTCGTCCCTTGATCAGCACTGTCACCTCTCTATGTTTTTTATGACTCAAAATTACTTCTAAACTTACGTCCTCTTGTTTTGCCTCCGTTCATGTCCTTTTATAGTAAAAACTATAATTTTTGGATATACACAATCATGTAGGTGACTATGTATCCCTAGAAACACCTAAATTTGTGATTTTACACTGGCACAGAGACTTACATGGGCAACATACACAATTGTGTATATCAACATGCATAGGATTGTAACTTCACACATCCAAAACCAATATTCTTCAAATCTCCACACATTTACAAAGACTTACATAGTCACTGTACATGGTTATGTAGGTCCAAGTTGCTTCAAATCTTCATTCCATGCCACGATTTCATCCTAGTTCTTCACCTTTTGATCCAAGAAGGCAATTAGCACCTACCAATGCATTTAATGCTAATTAAGGACCAAAAATACTATAAAATTATTAAATATCAAGCAAAACACATAAATGTGGGTGCATAGTTATAGTCAAGTAATCATTTATCTAACATCCCCATATTTAAGCTTTTGCTTGTCCTTAAGCAAATCACAATCTAAATTATCTATCTTACACACTTCTATTCCTCATTAATCTCAACATGTCCATCCACACTCTAAATCATCATATCATATTGATCAAATTAACAAATAATGGGATTTAAATTAATTAACCTTCATAAGTTAATTTCAATAATAATCACATCGATAATCTTCTTGAATCAAAGGCACACTTTTGTACACCCTCACTAAGGTTTCTCTCAATGCACTCAAGTGTTTAGGGTGAAAAGTATAAAAACTCTCAAATCAATACATAGTAGCACTCTTAATCATAAGTTTGCAATAATATCATATCTCCGCCACTTATAAGTAAACTAGAAACAAAAATCAAAAGTTCTTGGCATAAGGATTTAATGGGGTTTAGGTAAGGTATGATTAGGATAGTAAAAAGGTGATAAAATTGAAGGGACTTTACATAAACAAAATTACAAGAAACTTATTCTTCACACTATAGGTCCTTCATGCTATAAATCCATTAGTACCATAACTTTAACACACTTTTTTTAAATCAATATGCTTGCAAAAAAAATTTTAAAACATTCATCAAGTCCTAAAAATTAAAGAAATATTGGATCTTTTTAAATTTTAAGTTTCAAACAATCAAGTAATGTAAATGACCTTTAGGGATAAAGCAAAAGGCTAAAGTTAAAGCCCAAAATTGGTTACTCCTAGGGGATAAAATATGGTAAGGTAGTTAAAAAAATAGGCTTAAAAAATATTTAATCTAAATGTCTTTATCACTTTAATCCTTCGAATTTAACAAATGTGGTCTCAATATTGTCACAACATTTTTTAAAACATTCATCAAGTCCCAACAATTAAGGAAATATTAGACCTTTTTAAATTTTAATTTCAAACAATCAAGTAATGTAAATAATCTTCAAGATTCAAATTAATAAAAAGGCTTCAAAAAAGATAAGATAAAGGCAAATAATGATGTTATAATTAATGAAAAAGGCTAAGCCTTAAAATTGGTTACTCCTAAGGGATAAAATATGGTAAGGTAACTCCAAAAAATAGGCTAAACAAATGTTTAATCTAAGTGCCTTTATCACTTTATTGCTTCTAATTTAAAAATTTTGGTCTCAATATATATAATAAAAGCAAGTTCTAGAATCATCCAACTATGCATGATAACATATATGAAAGAACAAAAGAGCTTTTAAACAATGTAATTTTGCTCTTAGGTTTAAAAACTTACAAAACAGATCTTATGTATGTAAATAATATGCAATTTTCATTCAAATTAACTATCTCGATTACTTTTGCATACTAATTCAATTCAATAATAGATAATGATCTCAAGTATTTTTAAACAAATTTTAACTAATTCAAGATATCAGTTAATAAAATTTAACAACAAAAATTATAATAAGCTTTATAAATCCTTTCCCTGCATTTAAAATTATACATTGTTCCCAATGTACATAATATAAGCACATATAAATAAAAGGTAGGAAAATGTAGGAAATCGGTACTTCCCTGAGTAATAAGAATTTCATAATTTGATTTTGAAGAGGTTCCATCAATATTAGATACTATAACCCTTGAAAAATATAAATAAAAAGGGATAAAAGATAAATGAAATAAAAATGACAATAATGGAAATAAGTACAAAGTATAGAAATAGAAATAACATAAATCCTAATTTTTAAGTTGGCACTTAGGTAGCGTTTATTTAACATCATTAGTTAGACGTACTTTGTATGCTCAAGGTGATTTGGTTAAATTAATATTATAGTTTATATTATCAAGTTCACCTATAAGATATATGTAAGGCCCCAAATTATACCCTTGTTGAAATGTTACATGTTCATGAAGGCATATGTAATAGGTGTTAGATTGTGACATGATTGTAATTTGTATATGTTTTGAATTTTGGTTTAATAATTTTGGTTTAATGAATCATCCTTAGTGAATTGGAATTAGTTGATACCGTTAGAAAATTGATGTATTAAAATGTACATTTGGATAAGGAAAGTGTTAAATGGCAAGACAAGTTCGTAAATGAAAATTGGATGACTATGCTTATACATTTAGTGACATTTGGCATAAGTAAATAAAGGACAAATGGTGGTACAATTGAATGACATTTGGCAAAATTGATTAAGTGACAAATGGCCTAATAGATGTGTGACAATTGGCAGCTTGAAGGAAGGACAAATGTGATACATGCATTGGTGACATGTGCTCCTCGAAGATTAGGACACCTAGCAACTTAGGTGTTAAACTTGCAAGAAGTTTCTAAAGCCTTCATTAAAGCATCTCCATCGAAACTCTCTCTCTTACACCTTCTGTAGTTTTTGCTTGATTTTGGGTCATCAATGCTTAAGAATCCTTGCATGAGACTGCGCCAAGAAAGCTACTTTATATTACCTTCTTTGTTGTTATCATCTTAGTGTTAAGATCATCCTACATCTACTTTAATCATGGACTTGTGGATGCATGAAGGGTTTGATTGGCTTGTTCTTTGAAGAAGGAACTTGAAGTTAATAACGTAAGGGAATTCTAAATTGATAGCAGGTTGTGTTATGAATTATGTGATGTTTGAAATGGATAGAATTTGTATTGAATTGATGATGAATTGAGGTTTGGAACATGATAGTTATTAATAGCTTAGCTTTGGATTTTTATACATGAAAGATAATGGATTGTGAGCTTCCTTATGAATGATTTTTGAATTGGTTTTGACATGAATTTGATGAGGTATTGAAGCATGAATAAGGTAGAATTGAAGTGAAATTTGTGGACTTTGATGAAGGTGTGTCGAATGGAAGTGAAGAAGTCAAGTTTTAGAAACAAATTGGAGGTTATGGATGAGTGAACCTTAGATTCACTCATCCCACAATCGTGGGATTTATAAGGTTCATTCCCACCGTTGTGGGAAGTACTTAGGAAGAAGAAAATGTTGGTTTTAGAAAATTATTGGACTATATAAGGTTAAGGTATTTAATAATGGTTTAAATAGGCTTAATTGAGTTTGAAAATGAACCTAGTTTAATGTGGAATAGTTTAATTAAAGGTTGAATAAGATTTGGATTTTTAATAGAATTAATAACTTAATAAAGGTGTTATTAGATAATAAAGTATCTAATTTTGGACTTGTAAGTTGTTAAAGGGATGAAGTTTATTTAAGAATACTTATATGATTTAAAGAACAAGAGTAATGAGTTAGTTATGAATGTTTGTGAATTGGGAACTTGAGTGATTATGTGTAATATGTAATGACTTAATGTTTTATTGATATATTGATGCAAATGCTTATGTTTATAAGGTTTATTGAGTTTTTTCAAGTGAGAATGAACATGTTCAATTTGGGCATAAGGAAATGAATTCATACTTATGCATTATTTCGCTATTATGTAATTCTGATATTGTGATCATTTCGGACCATCAATTGTCCGAAGAGTTTTATAATTGGGATTGTATTGGAAGTGCTTTCTAATTATGTGAATATACATAATGTGTGATGACTTAATACTTGTATTGATGCATTATTGCATATGCTTGTATTTATAAGGCATGATAAGTTTGATCATATGTCAATGAATAAGTTCAATTTGAGCAAAATGAAATAAAGTCACATGTTATACACTACATTATTTGCTTGTGATTCTAAAATCTGAAATGGATTGTTTTACAACTGGTAAGTCCTAGTCGTGGGTAAACAGGCATGCCTAGAAGGGTCTGTAGCTGCTCCTGTAACTTGACACTAAGGTTTCCTATAATTATTGACATTACGGTGTTGTAATAACCCATTTTCATATTGAGGATTAGAACTTTAGCTTGTTATTAGAATTAATGAATTGTGTATCATTAACATACACACATATAAATTTTGATTTTATACACATTACAAAGATAGCATATGCACTTAACTGATTCGTTATGGGGTATGAAAAGTTTAAAATATTCATAATGTGAATTGTGAAATGTTTATGCCTTGCATTTTGTTTGATTGATCATAAGTAGTAAAATTGGAATTAATTGGTATATCCAAAAAATTGAGGGATTAAGATGTACATTTGGGCTAGGAAAAATGCCAAGTGATAAGATAAATTGATACATAAAAAATTTGGATGATTTAGCCTATAATTGAGGGACATTTGGCATTGATCATTGTGTGAAAAATGGGTTGGTATGACAAATGACATAGTTGATTAATGGACAAGTGGTACCTATAATACATGATGTATGACCTAGTTTTAATGGTGACATGGCAGCGCTTATACTGATACATGTTGAACATACCTTTAGACATATGGCCATTCCATTAGATGACACCTAACACCTTAGGCGTAACATTCAGTAGGAGCAAACTTGGTTCATCTCATTTCTTATTCTTTCTTCTCTCACTCACACCACCGAAACCCTTTTCTTTCACTTCCCTGAACTTGCTTATGGTTATGCCTAATTGTTGCAAAAATAATCCATGTTTTAGCCTCACAAAGTTAAGTAAAAGATCATCTTGAAGTTGCCTTACTAAATCTAGCCGAAATCCATCTAAGTTTTACCTTGAATGTGTGATATTTCTGCTTACTTGGAGTACTGGATTGGGTTGATCTTTTAAGCTAGAATTGGAGTTAAACATGTAATTAAATGATTAGTGTTTATAACATGTGATGATAGAAAATTGATGATGATGAATTAGATGAATTACATATGATGTTAATGATTAATTATGTTGGAAATTTCTGCATAAACTTAGGTACTTTTTTGTTTTTTTTTTTTTGCATGTATGAAAACAATAAGTTAAGGATTGTTGTATGGATGAATTAAGTTGGGATTTGAGGTATAAATGATGAAGAATTCATGGTAAACAAAGGTGTTATTGGAATGTTCTTGAATCTAGAAAATTAGAGCTGTAGGTCGAAATTCTGGTTTCAATTTCATATTTCATCTTCCTTTTTCAATCTATTTTACATATCTTTAGAACATGAATTTGAAGAAACTCAAAGAATGAAAGTTTTAGAAATTGGTCTTAGCTTGACCCCGTGAAAGTGGCTTGATAAAATAGTGACTGGAGCTTGATTTATGCTTGTTTCCCTCATACTGTCTATGACATATCCCTGTGTAGGAACCTTATATTATTTACTATTTTTTGAGGACTTTAGAGCTCAAATTAGTCCAAGTATAAAACATGAAAAATGATTATTGATGTCTTATTAATGCTTTTATGAAATAGTTTGGCTAGAAGATATCTTGATAAGTTTATGTAATTAATTGAAGTCATAACCTAAAGAGTGGATTGTCTTGATATAGTTGAGTTCAAATATGGAAATTATGATTTGTTTAAGGAATAACGGAGTTCTTTTAATGCAAACATGATCTTTAGAATATGAGAAATTTGTATAAGGTATGGATGAATGATTATTGAAGAACTTGGGGTAATAATGAATGAGAATTAGGTAAATGTATGAATATATATTGCTAGAAAAAGTTTGGTGAATGTATAAACGTAGCTTACTGAAATTCCAGATTTAAAACAACAATTGTATGTGTGTTATAAGAGGCCTTTAATCATGAAAAATGTTCAAGGATAAGTGTAAATTATGAATTGATAATGACATAAAGATGTTCTCATGAATGTAATGTGATTCAAAGTATGTAAGTGATGAATTGGGAATGGTTGAATGAGATCTAGGAAATTGTGTGAGTGTATAATCCTAGGAAAAAGAATGATAAATGTTTGAGTGATGAATTGAAAGTGATCAAGTGTATTAAGGCATAAACCTAATTGCAAACTACATGATGCACAAACTATGATGAATGTATAAGTATGATTTGTGAATAAGATTTCATTCCCAAAATAATCAATTAAGCATGCATTAAACATGACATATATATAAGTGTAACTTTGAGCATTCATTTGATTGAACAATTAGTAATATGTACATGTGTGTATTGTTTGATTTAAAGGCACACATCGGCCGACACCATCCAGACATAACTGACATATCGAGGCAATAGCTAACTGGAGTGTACTGTGAGTTAACCTAGTTGTGTAAACTCAGATATTTATTCTTCTGTTTGAATTATATGTGTAGTGGGTAACTTAGATGTAAGATTTCAATTGGTAATGTGTTAAGTTCAAATTGTTTTGAATTGATAATGATATAATTGTGATATTATTGATTCCAGACAATTGATTGTCTGAGGAGTTTGATATTCGATACTATATTAGGAGTGTTTGTGATTTGAATGTGAATAAAGAAATTGAATGCTCAACTATTTGTTGAATGATGGACTTAGATCCGATGAATTGTAAAAATTGAATGTGCTCATTGACTAAAAGTGGCTGATGATATATTATGTGAACTGTTATGCTCCGTTACATGATGCATGTTCACATAAAGGAGTTGTGATCAGAGTAGCCAAAGTGAAAAGAGCTTTAAGCTCAGTTGTGCACATTAGAGCCTCAAGTTCAACGTTTAATGAGCCCGATATCCACAACAGATACGAGACAGTACTGAAAATAGTTCAGTATCTACAACAAATATAGGACAGTGAAATAGGCACTCGGTCATAAAAAAGTTAAAATAGAATGAGTCTCATTTGCATTTGCATTTGTATCTTTAAATGTGTTCATGATATTGAATGCAAATGAATGTTGAACTATGTTGTGTTGATATTGAGAAATATTTATGACTTTGATGGTGATATGAAGAATTATGATAAATGAGTGTTATGTTCTAAAATGATTACATGATATTCCTACATTCAAAATGTACTTCTGGAATGACTTAAAAAGTGATTGTATTTTTAAATGTTTTTATATTATGATGCAAATTGTAGAATATAAGTTATAGCTCTAAATGAAGTGTTACTTTAATTGAGCCGAATGTTATTCATTGATATATCTGTGTTCTATTTTAAGTGAACACATCGATGATGGTTCACTCACTGAGTTCGCAAAACTCATCAAAATTGCAATGTTGATTTTCAGGTACGAAGAGGAGACCTTGCTAAGAGAACAAACTAACTGAAGTTTAGTATTGTTCATTTTAGATCAGGATATGGCTCAAAGGTCTGGTCAACTGTCATATGAGGATTTTAGATAGAGTACTTTGTATAGTTTTCATTTCATGTAGAATCTATTGTTTAAAACAATGTGATCATAGATGGTTTCTGTATTGTAAATATATGGATGGTTTGTAATAAAAATAACAGTGTAAAACATGTTTTATTAATGAAATGAGATAAGTTGTTTTTATGATTAATTATGATGTGTATGATGCCATATTAAGTGAATGTGACTTCTCTAACACACCATTCCTATAGGGTATGTGCTCAAATAGTCTCAAGAATTTTGGACATATATCATATGGTAGTGATGTGTTACAGATGTCCCCTGATTATCGAGACTATGATGTCCCTTGATTTAAAGACATTAGTCTCTTATATTTTAGATACCAATCATGGTATCTTGTGTTCTGGTCCCGTTATCCACTTCTGTAAAAAGGATTAGCAGCCTAACTTGTGTTGTGTTCTGATATATGTCCAATTCTGATATAAGCTAAGTTAGTTATGATACGACTAAATTTTGTTATGACATAAACAAGTTCTGTTATGACACAATTAAGTTATGTTCTGATATTTTAAATTTTTGCTCTGATATTATGGTATTATGTTCTAATAGTTGTAAATTTTGTTTGGAAGCCAATATATTATATTTTGATATATTATATTCTGTTTTGAGATACATATTGTTGGGATTGCACTCTAATATGAACAATTAAAGATTTATTGAGGTTAGATCTGATTCTGTAAATGTGAATGTTAGACGATTCTTAGAAACAGTTGTCAATTTATATCTTGTTTAGTTATTTCCCTATTAAGCTATATGTTTAACAAGGTAGTTTTGTCTTCATATAGGTTCTGATAAGAATATTTGAGACTGGGACAAAGATAACTACAGTGGCCAAGAAGAATGTGTTCTATTTTGGAAGTTGTTTAAGTTTGAGTTGTATTTCCATGTAATGAGACATTTTGTATATTTTTGGATAAGGTTTGTAATATCCTGTAAATGATCTGTAATAACCGTTATATAGGTTGGCTTTTGAATTTATGGCTTGTATTTTGATAAGTACCGTTATACGATAAGTTATATTTTTTTCAAACAACATCTAATGATATGTAATGTATGTGTGAAATTTAGGAAATACTTGTAAAGAATGTTTGGTATGTTTTAGATTATTTTGGTTCTATTTTGTATGGCATCTACGTATCCTCCTAGGGGTTATATGGGTGTTACAATATAACTTCAAATGATGGTCATTAACTTTAAAATTGCTTTTATGTAGAGGACTTAACTCGATTATGCCATATAGAAATACTTGTTCAACAATGATCCATTCATTTTTATTTAAGCTTGCCAGGAAACAATCTTAGGTGGGAATTGTACAAAAGAACTTGATCTCCCACCTTAAATTGTCATGACTAAATCATTTGATCATCATAATGTTTAGCTCTTTGCATATAAATTTTGGAATTTTCATAAGCCATCAATTGCCATTCTTCCAATTCATTAATATGGAAATTTTGCTTCTTACCTACACATCGAAGATCAAAATTCATGAGTTTAATAGCCCAATATGCTTTATGTACTTATTCAATAAGTAGATGACATGCTTTTCCATATAACAACCTATAGGGTGTAGTGCCAATCAGTGTTTTATATGCTATCCTATAAGCCCATAGAGCATCTTTGAAGTTGGTTAACCAGTCTTTTCTTTAGTGCTCTACAATCTTCTCTAAAATTCGTTTTAAATCCCTATTAGCTACCTTTACCTGGCCACTAGTTTGAGAGTGGTATGTGGTGGCAATCCTATGAGTGATCCCATACTTTTTAAGTACCTTTTCGAGTTGTGCATTATAAAAATGCATACCCTATCATTAATAATTGCCTTAGGTGTGCAAAAAGTACAAAATAAGTTTTTCAAGAATCTTACATCAACCCTAGCATCATTTATGGGTAAAGCTTGTGCTTCCACCCATTTAAAAACATATAATACATATATATATATATATATAGGAACATACCTATAAAATAAATACCCCAAATATAAAACACGTCACAAATAAGAATAAAATTTTGAGGCATCTCATCCCGACGAGAAACATTACCTGATCGTTGGCATCTATCACATAAAGCTATGTACCTTTGGGCATACTTAAAAATTTTCAGCCAATAAAAACCTGACTCAAAGATCTTTTAAGTTATCCTATTTGCGCAATGGTGCCCTTTAATAGGTCCAACATGAAAATGTTGCAAAATCTTCCACTCGTTAGAGTGAGGTACACATCTTCTCACTATTTGGTCTACACAAATATGAAACAAATATGGATCTTCCTAAAAATAATCCCTAAAATAGTAAAGAATTTCTTCTTTTGCTGATAAGAAAGACCTTCTGGTAAGATCTTAGCTATTAGATAATTTGCAATATCTACAAACCAAGGGGTTTTGACCTAACTTACCTCTTTTGAATTATAAAGGTGCTTTTCTAGTAATGAATCTTCAATTCCATCTTCATTTAACTCCTCCAAATTTGGATTTTCAAGGAGAGATAGATGGTCTCCAGCCAATTTCAGTTCCTCTCTTTTCCTTAATTTTTAAACCAAATTCCTACAAAAAAATCCATCTAATTAATCTAGGTTTAGCATCTTGTTCACTCATTAAGTATCTTAATGCAGAATGGTCAATATATACAACAACTTTAGACAAAGCTAAATAAGATCTAAATATATCAAATGCAAAAAACATTGTTAGCAATTCTTCCTCATCAAAGTCTTAATAGCATAGTAAATTGGTTGGAATTGTTTATCCTTTCATTGTCCAAGTACTACACCTACTATAAAGTCACTTGCATCACACTTTAGCTCAAAGGCATGTATTTCTCCAATAACTTGGTTAAAGGCTTAGTAATTTTAGAAAAATCCTTTATAAATCTTCTATAAAAGCTTACATGTCCTAAAAAACTTCTTATAGCCCTAACTGATGAAGGGGATGTTAGTTTCTATATAACTTTAATTTTTTCTTTATCTAACCTAACAATCCTATGAGAAATTTTATGACTTAAAACTATGCCCTCTTATCCCATAAAATGAAATTCTTCCCAATTGAGCAACATATTTGATTTCTCACATCTCCCCTTCTAAATTATGGAGGCATAAGTCAAAAGAATCACTGAAAATAAAAAAGTTGTCAATAAATACCTCCATTATGTCCTTGACCAAATCATCAAAGATAGCCATCATGCACAATGTTACAAATACCATACCGATAAAGGTATCAGTACCGAATTTGGTTCTGGTACCGGTTGGGTAATTTTTAAATTTATAAACGAGTCCCTGAATTTTTTAAAAATTGCAAAATATTCCTTTAATATATTGTACTATATAATTTATAATTTTACATCAACCTTTCTCCAAAACTCATAATAATAAAATTTTAAAAAAATAATTTATTTATTTATTTATATTATTTTCACATATTTCACCTATAAATAATAAATATAATTAATATAAAAATATCATTTAATCATCATACAAATATAAATTAAGAACGATATAAAATATTTAAAATATTACAATTTCATCATATAATAAATAATAGTTACATCAAATAAAAATAATAATAAATATATATGACACTCTAACAATTATAATTTACAATAAAAGTTTGTGCCGAATAACTAACTAAAAATGAAACCTGAAATAAAATATTTATAGACAAACAAAACAAAAATATAGTAGCCTATAATTTAGGTGGAGCTATTGCAATAACAAAAGAAGTGTTATCACATAAATGTTTAGAAGCCAAATTACATACAAAATTACAACATAATGATATTTAGCTCTGTTGTTCAAAATATGCAGAAGTACCACAACAATATGGCTGTGATTTTATATCTTATAAACATCCTCGAACAAAGCATCCACGATTTAAAACTAAAAGTTATTGAAATACCATAACAATATGGCTGTGATTTTATATCTTATAAACATCCTCGAACAAAGCGTCCACGATTTAAAACTAAAAATTACTTTATTTTTTCATACCGAGCAAATGCTCGCAGGAGTACATTATATAGAGCGAGGCTAGAATAAAGGCCAAAACATGGTGGCCAATAAAAGAAAAAGTAAAGCAAAAGTTAAAGTGACCGACAAAGCAAAAGTAAAAAAGGACATAAAGTAAAAAAGGCTGACATAGCCTATATCATTATTCTGATAAATTTAAAATAAAGGGCCCAAGGGGTCTACATCCTTCAGTGTTGGCAATAATTATTCGTCCACAATTATATCATCTGATGAGGCATCATTGGTAGCTTTGTCTTTTTGTGAAGTAGTGGGACATTGCTGGCAGTGGTGTTGATCATAATGTTTTAATTGTTGACATAAAGTGTGCTTCCATTGGGTAGATAGTCCAGTGAATAAAGTAGCAAAATTTGCTTCAACTTGTTTTAAGATTTGGAATGCATCTAGAGTAATGGCTGATCTATATGTTAATGTCATGATTAGATTGGCTCCCCGGTAGATGATCTTGATAAGTGATTTTGGAGTGATTTTTAGATATTGCTGGTAGACTCCTTCTATACAGTTGAGATTAAATTGATTGACTAAATCCCGATTGAATTCATACTTAGGTGGTGTATCAAGGGGTAGATGTAACATCCCATCCCCGATGGGAAGGTTATATTGGTAAATTGGGTCAGGCTAGTGGTTTGCATTGCATATTATGATATGAGCATTCTTTTGACCTCTAATTTTAGAGGAATGAGTCATTTGGTACATGCACATGTAGGTACATGCATTCATGACATTTTCCCGGCAATTAATTGTGATTATGATGGGATTTGTGAATTTTGAGATAAAAATGTATGATTTTGATTGGTTTGAGAATTGTGGAATAATTGGGTTTGAATAGTGAAATTAGAATGTCTTCAGAGTGATTATCAGTT
>JANIJH010000005.1:26798778-26835668 GCA_024520975.1 Erythroxylum areolatum | reverse complement strand
GCCTCTCTTGCCCTTCATCAAAACACAAAAATCCCAACATTACAAGGGATATCGAAATTGGGCAATTTAAGGCAATACAAGCATGAAATTGATCCTATAAAACCTTACACATGCTTTTCCAAAGCTATTTGAACCAAAACCCATCAAAGATTCCAAAGGATTTTGAAAATACTCACCTTGAACAAGACACCTACGAAAATCACTTCTTGCCTCTAATGGAAGATTTCCCCTTCCTCTTCCTTTTTCCTTCTTAAAGAACTCTTAAAATCACCTTTCTAAAGCAAGAAAATGACAAAACCCTAACCTCTTCTTCTTCTTCTCCTTTACTCCACCGAAGGTCTCCCTCTTTTTCTTTTCCTTGTAACTTTCGTAACTTCTCTCAAAAGACTTAGCTAATTTGTGTTTCTTAACTTACAAGCCTAAGTCCAAAACGATGTAGTTCCATTTCTCCGCTTTTTACATGCAATTTTCGTTCTCCTCCTTCACCATAAGACCATAAGCCCTTTTGTTTCTTCTTTCTCCTTCAATGAATCTAAAAAAAGACTAAGATACCCCTCCTTATAAGCCTTAGGCCTTAACAACTTAAGTGAACTTCCAAATTTAACCTTATACCCCCATTTCCTCTACTTTTTTACTAACAACATGTAACTCTAATTTCATCTTAATCCTCCATTTAATTTCCATCAACCTAAGCAAATAAAACCTCAAATATTCTAACTAAAAGGAATTAAGCAAACTAAACCTCAAAATATAATAAACATGCTTATTTAATAAGAAAGAGGAATTGGGGCCCAACATGTTAAATGCCCTTAGTGTGTGAAGTGGGTAAGTCAATGCAACAAGTCATTTTGGGATCTCAAATCAACTAAATATCAAACACAACTATGCAAGATAAAAGAGATTCAGCAAATCACAAATAGACATATATGAGACTTCATATATTTAAGCTCAAGGTTCTACATCAACAAATCCCAATCACACATTGAATATCCAACACTTGATTAAACTCTAATCAAGAATGTTTAACTACAAATTACAAATCCTAAACCTAGGAGTTCATAAATCATAGCTAAACATAGATTAAGCCACTCCCCTTTTAAGCCCGTTGAACTCAAGCCATTGCTACATCTTCAAAAAGAGAGAGGTACCTAGCCACGCATAGCTCCAAGAGACTTCACAACCAAAAACCCACTGGAGATACTCATGGTAGCAACTGACAGTGGAAAAGTGGAAGAAAATGGTATTGAAGAGAGAAGACGATGGTGTCGTGCATCAATGGAGATGAATGAGATGATGGTATATGTGTATGAAGTGTGTCGACTCTCATCCCCCATTATAACTTAGCCTAAAATAGGTCTTTTTCATATAATGGGTTGATGGATCGGGTTGCACAGTCGGTTAGTTTGCCAAAAATGGTCTAGGTCTGCACCAATTTAAAGGTTTCTCAGCGGCAAGAGGATGAGTTCGTTGCGACGAACTTTTCCCGAAAGATTTATTAAGTCAACTTCAACTTTCGCCATAGTGCAAACATTATCTTCGCCGCGACAAACTTTTCCTGAAAGGTCTTTTCAATGAATCTTCAGATTTTGTCGTGGCGAAACATCAACGTCGCCGCGGCGAGCTTACCTGTTGCCCTTGTTGACTTGTTGACTTGTCATCTTTGCCTTCACTCCTTGGCTCTACTTCTTGAATCTCCTACAATGAAAAATAATAGTTTGCAGTATCAATTGTTCTAAAAAATTAATTTAGTGCAATTACTAATTATTTGTAACAATTTTACCCTCAAACTACATAAATTCAAGGTAAGCACTCAAGAGTTAAATTAAGCACAAAATCTGAAAATAAGAGCAAAGAAGTATAATAAAAACCATGAAATTGTCACCAATTGATATAGGAAACTTGGGTTCAATCAATGAGAATTTGTGATATATTTTTTATTCTTTCTTCATTATATAAAAGAAAATCTAATACTACTCTAGTAGTTTTATAAATAATAAAATTCCATAGCGTACTGACATTATTTAATCCATCAAATGGTTTTTCAATTTGTATAACTAATTGTAACTTATTTTCCCATTCTAATAATAGTTTTGTAGGGGAGATGACACAATCTAAATTAAGTATTCCATCGGGTCCTATTGTTATATGTTTGGGTGCATATTCTATAGGAAATTTTCGGATTTTATTACCCTTGCGATAATAGCCAAATTGATTTATATTTTCAGTGTCAATTGGTCTAGCTTCCCATTGATATGAATGTTGTTGTTCCTTCTTTCTTTTTTCTCCTGCGTGACTACTTTCAGGTTGTTCTTCATTTTTGCTTCGATCTACATATATTTCTTGATCAGATTCATAGCCATAAATAATTTCATCTTTATCAGTAATAGGCTTTAATTTTTCTAGATGTTGAGATGGTGTAAGAGTCAGTTTATTGACTAATTGAGTGATTTCTTTCTATATCCTCTATGGTTGGACTAATGTCCTTGGTTGTTTATTGATAGGCTCTGATACCACTTCGCCACCCAAAACTTGAGTTTTGGGTAGCAAAGTTTTTTCTTTGTATTTGTTTTGATTTTTCTTCGGACAATTATTAGCATAATGTCCTTCTTCCTTACATAGTCAACATTTACAAGATTTTTTATTTTGAGGGCAATGTTGTCTTTTAGGTTTAAATTATCTATAGTTTTTTACGTCTAAAAAACTTTTTATAAGGTCGGAAAGGTTGTTTTTTATAATATTTGTGAGGATATTTTTTCCATCTATAACTTTTAGTTTTAAATCGTGGATGCTTTGTTTGAGGATGTCTATAAGATATAAAATCACAACCATATTGTTGTGGTACTTCTGCATGTTTTAAACAACAGAGTTGAATATCATTATGTCATAATTTTTTATTTAATTTGGCTTCTAAACATTTCTGTGATAACACTTCTTTTGTTATTGCAATAGCTCCACCTAAATTATATGCTACTATATTTTTGTTTTGTCTGTCTAGGAATTGTTCTTCTACTATTTGGTTGATGAGATAAGGTAATTTTTGAATGAATATTTGAACATACATTTCTTGTTTTGGTCTTGTTAACTTACTGATCTACCTAAAACTCGAGTTGAAGGTAGGTCGGAACCAAATTACTTAAGTCCACTACGCATCTGCTTATTAGTAGCGTCCTTCGTATCTTGGCGAAGTAACCGTGAGGGAATCCTCTTGTTATAGGACTCGAACTCACGATGTGGGGCTAAACCTCAGGCCTATACTTGAGCTCTGATACCACTGATCTACCCAAAACTTGAGTTGAAGGTAGGCAGAACCAAATTACTTAAGTCTAATGATATTCAGCTCTATTGTTCAAAATATGCAAAAGCACCATAATAATATGGCTGTGATTTTATATCTTATAGACATCCTCGAACAAAGCAATTTGCCATTTTCTCAAAGTTTTGAGACAGGCTAATGTTTCCTTCTCATGTATTGGATACTTTAATTCAGTGGGATTGAAAGTAGCTCAACAAAGTCTTGAATATTTAGGAATTGAATTCCATAATGGATTCTTAAGATTACAACCAAATATTCTTTCTAAAATACAACAATTTCCTGATATATTAAAAAATCGAACTCATATTCAATAATTTTTAGGCCTCCTTAATTATATCTCCGATCAAGGATTTTTCAAAAATCTTGCTAAAGAAAGAAAAAGCTTACAACTAAAAATGTAATACGAAAAGTCAATAGAACTGGACCACAAAAGACATGAACACAGTACATACATTAAAAGAAGAAGAGAAACAAAAACTTGGAACTTTATTGAATTGAATACCTGCTCAAATTGCATTGACCCTAATTCTCATTTAGTGCAAAATCTTCATCATTGAGAGGAGCCTCATCATCACCATCACTCAAATTCATTGCGCAAACTGACATGTCAATACTTTTCTAGCAAAGATTATCTTCCGAGTTACTCTCATCTATCAAACCTAGTTCCTCAAAAACCCAATCCATTAAAAAGTCGATATGATCAAGGCAAACTGGATCTCTAGAACTACTTATTCTATTAAGAGTCCTAGTAAATAATAAAATTAAATTATTAAAAATTATAAGAAATTTTATCTAACTTAATGATGATGATAACATACCTTTCTTGAAGCTTTAAATTGTATCAAATAAAGACTAAGTCATTTAATCTTTTGTGCTCTAATATATTCCTTTTCTTGGAACACATGAATTCAAATGTGCTCCAATTATTTTCACACCCTGTTGCGCAAACCTTTGCAATTCTGAAATACCACTTCTGAATTGGTCTCACTAAATAACTATATGACAATAAAATTAACATTATAAAAAAAATAAACTGATGATTAATTTTTAGCAAGTAAAAAAATTGAAAAAAATACCTAGATTAAGTTTGTCTATTTGACGAATAACAATTAGCATCCAAAAATCACTAGAATTATACTTAAAAATCTCCAATAGTGAGCTTAGGAGATCTTGCATCATCTTATGGGCAATAACTATTATAATAGTTCATAGCATTCCCTTTTTAATTTCAGCTTTTATTGTAAAACTTGGTCTAAAATAGACATTAGGATTTAAAAATGCTTCAGTTGCAAACAACAAAGAGTAAAGTTGCCTTTCCCATCTCTTATTGATGACTGCAAGATAAGGTATGTATAAAGAAGCCTATTTTTCACAATGGCCTTAATCGCTTCGTTTGTCCTCTCCATGACACATAAAAATAACCATTATTACCTTCTCATCACTAACAACCAAACGAAGTATCCTAAAAAAAGACTTACAAACTCAGATGAAAAATTGAAATTAGGACCAAAATTCATTATCTTTAAGTATAATTCTAGAAACCTCCAATCCAACATTAGGCCTAACATGTTGAGATGCAACTCATTTATCACTTGTAAATATTTGTTTCAACTCTTTCTTCATTATAATAAAAAATTGAAGTGATAAGAAATTTCTCGCAAATCTTGTAATAGCAGGCCGACACAAATTCTTACCATTGGTAAAATCATTTCTTATTAAATTCAAGACCCATGCATGATTGTCGATGAACTTGGTTAGCTTTTTTTCTTTCTACACAATCTCATCAATAATAGGTCTATATTTTTCAACATTAAGTTAATGTAATGTGCAACACAAGGACTCTAATAAAAAGAATTATACTTGCTTTGAAATCTTTTTCCAGTCGCTTTGTAACCAGAATTGTTTTTAATAATGAACTGAACAATATTTTTTGCCCCAACTTCATTCACAACTTCATTAAATATTTCAAATAAAGTATCAATATTCCTAACAATGCCAGATGCCTCAATATACTTCAAAAACATTGTGCCCTTTATAGTGTAAGCCAAAAAATTAATAATAAGCTCATGATTCTTATTTTCTAACCATCACACATAATTGAAACCCTAAAAGTAGCTGAAGTCATTCTTCTTTCATTAAAATAAAATTTAGTTTCATAAATAGAGCTACCCAAAAGTTTACCTCTATAGTCATCAATTGAAGGAGCGTTATATCCTGGACCATAAGATGCAATAGCATCTATAATAGGTTGGTAATAATAAGACTAGGAAGTATTAAATGCTATATCTGAATCATACCACTATCTAGCTATTGCCTTATCTACATTATGAGCCACTTCTCTAGATTTTAAGGCATTATGGATTGAAGGTTGAGGTCCAAGATTTGTTCGTGTTGCAAAAAAATTAGACATCTGTCTTCTTCATTTGCTAACATCAGGTGCAACAATCTCCTCTTGTTAGGTAGGAATAATATCACCTTCAACATTACCACTATCATCCTAAACACCAACAAAAGAACTTCCACTACCAATTTTATAATTTTAACTTTGTCTTGTATCTTTCTCATATTGATACTCTTCTAGCAAAGTTGTTATTTTCATTACCTTAAAAATTTATCGACAGAATTTATGAACAGAAATTCTTCCTTCGGTAAACTCAAATTTTTTATTTCATTCTTTATCGACAGAAATTTTATACCATTGCTAAAGTTGGTCGAAAATTATTTGAATGATTTCCCTCCATATTTACCGATGGATATTCCCACCGTTGTTAAACAAAAATTTTCTCGTCAATGTTATCAACGAAAATTATTTTCCTTCTGTAATTTGCAACGGTTTCGTTTCTGTCAGTAATTTTCTATCGCTAATTCCTTCTTTTTTTTTGTAGTGTGTGGTATGTTTGAGTAAATTTATATTATCTATATGTATGCATATTTCTTTAATATTAGATGTATCTTTTGTTCTTGATATTAAATTATATTTGATGATCAATTAAGTGGGGTAATCATTATCTTTATATAGATAGTTATTTATGTGCTTAAGTTTATTATTGTTCTCTAATATCACAAATGTTTTATCATCATAATTTTTAAATTAAAATAGGTTCTAATTAATGTTTTGATGATAACAAAATATAATTACTACTAACGAGTTTATTACTTTAATGAAAAGCAATCCAAGAATAACATGAAGCCATAAACTCAAGAAGATAATTTATGAAGTTGTACAGAAAAAAATGAACTTTACAACCATCAATACAAAGATTAAACTAAGAAAAAATAGAAGATTAAGGCACATCAATGTAATTTTACATTACATTATTAATTGTAATCTTACTTTGTTAATTCGATAATCTAAAAGGCTCACAATGTATAAATATTTCTTTCAGTTTATTGCATGAGTCTTTTCAATCATCAAGAGGCATTAAAGGATTTGGTTTTACTAAAAAAGCCTCTTGATCTTTCAAACACTCTTTAGGGAACATTTTGGGAAGTTTTCAAAGCATAACTGCATTAAAAAATTAAGTTTAAGCATCTAAAGTTGTTTAAATGATGTTTTTAGGGGATTAGTGGACCTATATAGGTTAGCTGTCCACCAATGTAGACTAAAGTTGTTTGATTTGATGTACTGAGAGTTTTTTGTAACTTTGGTTGATATATTGATTGACCAGTGTCTCTACAACTAGTGAATTTATGCATTCAATACACATTGGTTAACTAATATGCCATAGTGGTCGACTATTGCTATAAAATTAGCTATTCTTCTTATAAATACATATTTTATCAATGGTTTTAGCATCAAAAAGCATATATGTTTTTGTATAGATATTTTAAAGTATTTTTCATTTATTTGAGCATCATTGTCTCATATTTTTGTAAGTGAGCCTATTTGTGTTTATTAAGAGATAAAGTGAGGTATTTTGAGTTGTAATATTTAATTGATACATTATATTATTTTACTTGTGATGATTCAAGTGAGATTGAGGCTCCTCTTCTCCTTAGAAGAAGATTGTAAAAGGGTTCCTTATTGTTAAAAAAGATTGTAAAAAGGTTATTTTTCTTTTTGAAAGAAGAATTATAGTAAATTTCCAAGAAGAGTCTTTCAAGTGGATGTAAGCAAGAGTTATTTATCAAACCACTATTAATCTATTTGCATTCTTTCTTCCCTATTTTTTAAAATTATTGTTCAATTATTTGATTAAGTTATATTAATTCCCTTTATATTGATTGCTGTTAATTAAGTATGTTAGATAAAAAAGTTTGTTAAATTTATAAAACCATTAATTCACCACCTCTTTTGGGTGCCACCATGGACTTACACTAATTAATAAAATTGCTATTATAACAAAGTACTATGAAAAATTCATAGATGAAAATCATAATTCAATCACAATAAAAGTAAAGGAAAGAGACAAAAAATTAGTTTGTAGTTATTCGACTACAAACTTCCATATAATATCTTCCTTGAAAGGAAAGAGACAAAAAATTAGTTTGTAGTTATTCGACTACAAACTTCCATATAATATCTTCCTTGACGGGTGAATATGAACTCTTATAATAGATCTTATTCAAGGTTAATAAGAAATCCCTTAACTTGTATTTGGTAATTTTCCCTTATTTTAACAATTACATAACCATATACAACTTAAAACCTCTCTTTCATATTCATACTAATGAACTAAGATTGAATATTTGTTATGCGATTCATATATGCACTATATAGCCTATCAAGGCTCTTAGCATTTTAATAGGAATTAATATCCTTGTAATATTTTAAATAATATTATTTTCTAATAATATCTCATTTACTATTTAACTTTTATTTTTCATATTTCATTCCAGTTTATATTCACACTTTCCGTATTAATCATACAAGTAAAAAGTTACGAAATAAAAATTATACTGTGATTTTCTTATTATTAGTTACCAAACAAACAAGACCTGGATAAGACTGAGGACCTTACCCTGTCTTGGGGGACTTCTCGGAACCGTAGGATCGTTCTTAGCAGCTTTGGAAATCACCGAGGCTGAAGGATGTGTGGCAAAAAATTTTCAAATATTATCCAGTGTGGTTATCTCATTAAACCTCGACAAACAACCGCAAGATCAGACCGCCAAAACTGTTATGATTGCACGTGTACGGTAAGTGGCAGCCACTTAACCCAACTCCCAATACTCACAGAAACCTAATAACGCAAGGTAAATCAAAACCGAATAATCCCATTGGACAAGCGACCTTTTTATTCAAGTTTCGCGGCAACGCACTGCTTTCTCTCTCTAGAGGCGCTTCTTTCACTTTGAAACTCTCTCTTTCTCTCTCTCCAACTCACTATCTCAACCCTCAAAGCAAAACAAAGTTCGACTCTTTTCTCTCTCATGAAACCTTTATTTGTCTCTGTGACTCAGTCCCACATCGCCTATGCCTGTATCTGTAAGTTTGGCACTTTTGGATCTGTGAATTAGGGTTGTAATCGGTGCAATTTTCAACTTTTTCCATTTTTGTTGGATTTTACAAATGCAAGGTGAATTTGAACCGCATTTAAGTTTCTGTTGTTATTGAAATGCCTTTCGGATTTTTTTCGAATTGGGTTTCTCAAGTTTTCTAAGTTTGTGTTTTCTTTTGGGTTTCTGGAGTGCAACCTCGTGTTTTATGGGTTTTCGATGTTTCAGAAGTTTGGAGCTTTTGGCTCTGAGTCTGCTTCAGGCTCTGTTTCTTATCGTTTTTCTTGTCTTCTTATTTTCCTCTTTGTTATATTTTTTTTAAAAGCAGCATTTTGAATTGACTTTTAGTTTGGTCTGTTGGGCTTGTTTTTATAGAATTTGAAAATTCGAGTTCTTCGTGGGTGCCTGTGATTTAATAGTATGCCATATTTTGATGGACGGAGTTGGTTTATAGAAACCTTTTTACGCTTAAAGGTGTTTTTGATATTAGCTTTCAACTGATACTGATGCTTCCTTTTTCCCCTTCCGCGGTGGATAATGCACTACATTTCACTTTGCAGAGTTGTACATGTATGTGCTTTAATCGATTGAAAGAGCTTCCACAGAAAATTGGGAGTTCCCGTCAATTTAGTGCACCTGCCCAGTTTAAAGGTGTTTCTGATATTCGTTTTCAACCGTTTGCTTCCTTTTTCCGCTTCCACGTGGGATGTAACTGCGCTGCATTTCACTTCGGAGATTATGCATTCATGTGCTTTAATCGGTTGAAAGAGCTTATAGGAAGTAGGGATTTGCCGGCAATTAATTATTTATTAATACTTCTACATGCCTGTAATCATGTTTACACATACATGGCTCTATTCAGCGTGTCTTCTGGATTCTACTGCTGATGCCTGTTCAACGAACTTCATCCTGCTGTAGATAGTGAGGTGAATGCTATCAGAATTAAGCAACGTTAATGACATGTTATGGTTGCCTGTAGATACGAGTCTTTAATGGCTCCAACACGGAAAAAAAGTGTGAATAAGCGATTTTTAAATGAGGTCTCACCTGAAAAGGAAGCCAGAAATTCATTCAGACATAAGCCACGAGTGCTTGAGGTAAGAATTTTTATGTTCTTTGTCAAGAACAAGATTGATAGTATAGTCCAGTAGTTTGATTTTGGGCTCAGATTCAGATTCTGTATTTGTTGTTGATCCATCCATTGTGGACATGGACTTGTTAATAATGTGCCTCTTTAGGTATTGAAAAAGGTGTTTTTATTTTTTGCAAAGCTAACTTGGTAGATATTATATTTTTATTGACTGTTTGATCTCATATTCTCTTTTTAATTTTACTTTCTGTTTCATTTTTCTGCCCAGAAGTTGGGACCTAGATGGAGCAATGAGGAACTTCAGCGTTTTTACAATGCATATCGACATTATGGAAGAGACTGGAAGAAGGCATATATTATTTTGCATTGCGACTTAATATCTTAGTGCTCATCTCTATTTATATTACCATATTTTATGATGTTTCCATCATAGCTGCTACTTCATCTTATTGACACATTCTTTAACTTTATTTCAAATTTTGATGCTTATTTTGAATTATTTGTTTGGGTTCAGGTTGCTGCTGAAGTGCATAATAGGTCCACAGAAATGGTAGAGGCCCTTTACAATATGAATCAGGTGTTTTCACTCATCTTTTTTATCATGATTTATTGCATTATTTTCTATTGAATAAGTTTGTTTAGACTAACATCTTGACAGAGTTGAGCTGTAGTAAGATTGTTTAATATGTTAGATCAGTAATTTTCAGAATGAATTTGTGGCCGTGCTCTTAATTGGTTAAAGTGTAATTGTTTATCTTGATTTCTACTGTGGCTAGTCCTAATGAGGAAAGGCATTATAACCACTGCATTAGTGGGTAATATAGAATAATTTTAACCTTTGATACCCAATGAGGTGTTGATTTACCCAGTATGTAAATAATCAATTTTAATGTTCTAAAGGACCATTTTCATCACGTTAAAGATTCAACATAGGATTTTAATGGATGATTGTGATACTGTTTAAATGGTACCAAAAGAACAAAAAAAGTGAATTGAGGCAACTAGGCTTTTAGTGTTTCACACAAGTGGACTACTAAATGGATAATTGCAATTAAGACATGGAAGTGCAAGTTTATTGATAACGGGCAGTATCTTTATCTTTTGTGTTGGCTAATAAATCTTTATCTTTTGTGTTGGCTGCTAACTTGTTTGTCAAGTTTACCTTTTCCTTACTAAGTTGTTTATGACATTTTTATTCTCTCATATTCTGATTTGAACAGGCATACTTATCCCTGCCAGAGGGACTGGCTACTGTGCTGGGCCTTATAGCTATGATGACTGATCATTACACTGTCCTGGTAACATTCAGTAGCCACTGCTGATGTTTTCATTCTTTTTAGGGTTATGCTTTCATTGTCAATAAATGTTGGCAGGAAAAGTTTTCTGCAACCCGCCTCATATTATTTGTTGATCTAGCAGTTTGCTGTTGGTGGGCTTCTTCAAAGTTTCTATATTCCACATTATTCTAGATAGTTTAATAGCTTGGTTTCCCACCTGCGGATGGTGTTTGTTTTTCCTCTGATGTTGATGCTGCAGAAGGGAGTGGAGAATTTGTTAGAAACTCTTTAACAATTGTTATTGATTATCCCTTCTTCCTTAACTGTCTCTAGGTAATCGTGTAACAAGGTTAATTCTAAATTGGTACGTATATGGTATAGGCCGTTGACAAAAGATTTAGGATTTTATTCAATAATGGAGTTAATATCAATACTTTAGGATAAATGATCTAAAAAGAAAATTTGCAAAACTTTCAGTTATGCTGTAAGCTCAAAACATTTCAATTAATTACAAACAATAAGTTGTCCATCTAGAATCACTATTTAGGCCTTTCATTAAATTTTACTCAATTAGAAATTAGGCCAATAGTGACTTTTGTTTTGGGAAGAACCAGTTTTTCCCCTAGCTGAGACCACTAAATAGAAACCTGGGTTTAATATGTAGGATGAAACTAGGGTTGCTGGAAACATTATGGACCTTGTTGATTTTGAATTTTTTATTATTTGCAATTATTCTTTTCATTTTCCATGTTTTCCGTTTGTATAGAAAATATTGAGAAAGCAAAGCTATGTCCATAGTGATTAATACTCAAAAGTGTTTCCTTTGTCATTTTATATTTTTAATCAGTGCAGCGTATCAATTTGTGCATGGTATGTAAAACATCTTAAAATATATATTTCAGTATCCTCAACTAAATGAATGACTTAAGCAATTGATATTCATACATCCGTAAGAAAGATAGTCAAGTTTATTAATTTCCAATTCAAATAAGTATCTTCTAAATAGATGGGTGTGAGAAAACATCTTCTCACAAACTATTTGGAGAGAATTGATATTTGGACTAGTGAGTGTGATAGCAAAGGGAACGTTTAAGACTATAATAAAAATGTTAAAGAAAAGTTTGAAAGCATATTCCACAAAGTAGGAGATAAAAGAAAGGAGTTAAATCTTGTCTAAGAATGTGAAAAAATGTATATTGAGCGTTTTCCCAAATTTAATACAAATTTTGACTTGGAGTGCATGTTTTGATATGTTGTTGTGTTCTCCAATTTGCGAAATTACATATATTAACAGATAACTCTTTTTTTCCCCATGATTTCTTTGAGGAAATTACTTCAGCCTTCAGCAACTAGTTTATTATTGCGGTGTGGTCTACTAGTCAAAACCGTGGTATCAGCTGCACTTTCATTAGAAAACATAGTAGTTCCCTGACATAATATTGTGATATTCACTAAAATTAGTTGTGAACTTGAGAAATACTATGTAACAATGAGGTCTTGATGAAGCACATAATTCAAATCTTGGGGTTGTGTTTTCAGTAAGATATTGTTGCCAGTTTGAATACTTATGAATTGGTTTGCCACAGTCATGCAATTTATATGCTTTTTAGTTAGGTTGCAATGTTTAGTTGCTTATTTTTTTTTGGAAATTAGAAGTAATTTATATGCTTAAGGATTATGTTTGATCTGCTTACTAGCATAGGCTAATTGAATACATTCTGACCCTGCAGGAAGCTAGTGACAGTGAACAAGTGAGTATTGATGTAGCAGGAATGTCCCAAAAGCTTCATAAGCGCAAGCGACTTAAATCGGAGCTTAGTGAATCTAAAGAAGATATTTTACAGGTACCAACTGATGGATGCTTGTCACTACTGAAGAGAGCACGCCTTGATGGTAAAGCACTCTGGCTTTCAAGAATGCTTTTTCTTGACATTAGTAAAATGTCTTTTGACTTTGTTCTGGCCTTGGACCAAGCTTGCACTTGGTAGCATGGAAGCTCACCTACTACTTGTGCATGCCTATTTATATGTTAGTTGCTGTTTTAACTTCTGTCTTGCAAGTTTTACTACAGATTTTTATTCTTGATGTCAAACCTTTAAAAATTAGTCCATTCTAAGTAGACTATTTTCCTTCTAGATGAATTAATATGATTCTTATAGGTCCTCTTAGTGACGTCATAAGTGCTATTGCAAGAGACTATATAATGGTAGACACGTGCTTTTAACAATCTAATAAACATTGTATCATATCATGAAGAGTATATGAGCAGTATGATGCACATATTCTGTTGATACGACTTTACTATGAGACTGAAATGTGATGCATTTGAGAGCAGTTTGTTGGAGGATGGAAATAGGAAGTGCTTGGAAGTAGCTGTAAATGCTGATAAGAACTAAAAGTTTTACCTCTTTAAGTATGGTAGAATTAGAATTCAGAGAATATGTGAAAATTAGATCCTTCCTTAACTTACTGGTTGTTTTAGTGGATTATTTTGTGTGTTTGATATGCTTTTCTATTATCTTGTTTCTGTTTAACTTTCTTCGTAATTGTATTTGATATGGCCTGCTGGTGATATTGCATCAGTACAATTCAAGTAATGATCAGTATTTGTTAACTTCAATAACTAATGGTTGCCAGGAAAACTCTGAAAATTGCATCCGAGGATTTGTAGTCATTTTAAGGCTTTGCTTATCAGCTTCAGAGTTGCCAATCTCTTGTGACCAGTGTACTGGCTTTACTATAGTAATTAGCCGTGATGATAACTCAACTCTTTCCATAGTGTTCACATATTTCAATTCCAACAATTTCTTGACTCTCTCTATATTATTGTCCTATTTCTAAAATGTTCTTGATATTCATATGTCATTTGGTCATGAATTCAAATGTTGCTTGGGCAGTTTTTTGCAAATGGATGAGCTGAGTATAGCTAACGTAAAACTTGATATTCCACTTGATAATTTAGGCTGCCAGCCTCGTGTAGTGGGGAAAAGAACACCTCGTGTTCCTGTATCATATCCACCTAAGAAAGATGATGGGGAGAAGCATGTTCTGTCAAAGAAGAAAAATCAGAAGCCAGATGTTGATGGTAATGATGACGAGGTGGCACATGTTGCTGCATTGACATTAACTGAGGCATCACAGAAAGCTGACTCTCCTCAAGCTTCTGAAACACCACGTAGAAGTAGACACATGGATGTGTTGCCTACTCAAGGCTCAGATAGGATGGTAACTAACTTTTTCTGTCCACTTGGCTAACAAGTGTTGTCTTGCTTATACTAACCTTTCTGTTTTATGCAATAAAATAACTTTTTATCAACTCATTAGTTTCAGCAAATCGAGTCAGCTGCTAGGAAGTATCATAATGCTTCCATATATGATGATGGTTCGGGGGATGTTAAGGAAAGCAAGGAAGACAATATTTATGCTGATCCCAGGTGTACAAGCTCTTTGTTGGATATGGAACGTGTAGGTACTGTTGAAGTTCATCTAAAAGGAAAGAAGTTTTATGGAAAGAAAGTAAAAGTGAAAGAGCTTGGGAACAGTCAATCTGATGATGGTGAAGAAGCCTGCAGCGGTACTGGAGGAGGACAAACAATCGGAGCTTTAATGGGCAAGGTTGGAATTGAGGTGTCAAATGCAAAAACTGCTGAGACCTCTGGCATGGATAAAAAGAAACGCTATAACTTTTCCTCTGGAGGTAGCTTGCTTAAAATTTTCCTTGAACTAGATTTAAGAATTTCCAAAGCATCCTTCACTTCAATGGTGAAAAAGGCTTAGCTAATTTGCTATTGTGATCAATTTCCCTTTATTTGCTTAATTTTTACAAGAAAAAAAAGTGTTACGAAAGTTGCAGCTGAACTTTTGTGAGTACACACAAAAGCATTAAAAAATGCCTTTTTTGTATTTCTATTAAAACTTTGAATTTTCTTCTGTTCATATTAGGAAAACTTAATGTGCTGCTGTTAATATTAGGAATACTTATAGGGTATTCAAGATTGGAAACATAAACAGGAATCTGACCTGAGAGTTTGGGAGCTTACCCTTCTTTTTTCAGTTTCAAAAGAGTAGGCATCTGTTTCATATTGAGTAAGAGCCTCACAGTGCATTATGAAGTAATTTTAAGAAGCATGGGATTTGTATCATAAAATGTGAAGAGCAATCTTATTGCTCAGAAACTGCCCTCTTTCACCCTCTTTCTTTTAAAGAATTCAGGACTATCTTTTCCTATAGTTTTATTGTGGAAGCATTTACTTTTCTATTGCTTGCTGGAAGATAGCACCCGAACATACCAAATGCTGTTAGAATTTTGAAAGCATATACATTTGGTAGTGAGATTGATCAAATAGAAATATTGTGAACTATGACACCACTGACGTTATCAGATTCTAACAAGTTTTGATTATGCTTTTGTCTGGTGACATTATATTTAGTCTGATGCCTTTTTAACATCTATTTCACTTTTTGATGGTTTGATTTTGCAGATGAATTCTCTGCTTTGGATGCGCTGCAAACATTAGCTCATGTATCTTTGCTGGAATCTGGTCAGTGCTAAATATGCATTATCTAAATTCTCTTGTCTAGTTTCCATGGCAAGATATAGAGGTTTTAGTTCTTAATGGATTTGACAACATCTGGATTGTATTCGTGTAGAAAATGGTCTGGATTCTGAATCATGTGATATCAATTTATCTAGAAGAGCTGTAAATCTGAGGAAATGATAATGATTAATCTTTGCATTCTTTATATTCAGCTGGAGCACACATTGATGCTTTGTTGAATTGCAACATAAATTGAAATCTGGTTATTCTTTGAAAATTTCCATTTTTTGGGTCATTGATGGCTTATTCATCCTATACACTTCCCTTTCTATGAATGGCTGAATATTAGCTGCTCGGGCGCTACTTTCATCCTCTTGTTCTCTTTTCCTCCCTCCCTTCTCTCCTCTGTTTTTTTTTCACTGCTTAATCTGAACTATTAATGGGGTGGTGACTAGGTTTTGCATTGTATGCTATCTGCCCACACTTTTTATAAATACAATCATTTTTATTGTTGTTTCTGTGTTGGATGTAGAATCTTCTGTGCAGTTGACTGAGGAAAAGAGTGTGCTTGATGTGGGTGATAAATCCACAGTATCTGAAACAACATTTACTAGTGATCAATTAGACAAAAACAAAATTATAGGACAGAAAGGAAAAGTACTTACATCTGGGAGAGAGGTTGAGAGTGCTGCCTCAAGAAAGTCCAAGCTCGGAAGGCAATCAGCTATTGATTCTAAACCTGTTTCTGAAGTAAAGCCTTTGTTGCAATCTACCAATAATAACGTTTCAAAAAGGAAACGACAGAACTCGGTTTCAAAGGTATCACATTCAGTAACATTGTTTAAGTTGCATTCTTATATATTTTCTTTTTCTTTTCAAACTTTGGTCTTAGTAAGTTACAAAAAAAGGAAGATGCAAATGTTTGTTCAAGTTGCAGATGCTGAATGGTGAAACTGCTGTAGATCCTCATACAAGTAAACAATTTCAGTCTGGGGTATGCATAATATTCTTTTTTAAAGTTGCTAGACATATATTATTCAATGTTTCAATTAAGTAAATGATTTCCCACTCTGGTGCCCCTAGTTTTATGTTTCTTTGTTGAACTCCATTACTTTTTATATGAACTTTTGTTTTCTTTCCTTGCTTTGTGGCTTTGTAATTGGGGGCTTAACAATACTTGAAGTTTAGCTTGTTGGTTTTATATTGACAAGGATATTGTTTGTATTGGAATTACTTATTAGAAGCAATATGTCAACTCATATTAGTCAGCACTAAATGAGTCTTTAGTACTTGTTTTTTATTCACTCATTCATTTAGGAATCCAAAAGATGGCGGCTTATATAAAAATTTATGAACATAGTCAATGCATTAGTTACTAACATATCAAAAAACTTCAAATATTGATAGTTTCTCATTACTAACTGGGTTCCTGTTCGAATATGATACTAAGCAAGGTAAAAGTTCTCAAATTTGTTTCTGCTCCAACTGATCATTAATTTTGAAGTTAATCTGCTGCTTTTACATTTCAAATATTGGTAAATTAGGGGTCCAGACTTTACCATAAGGATAGATAAATGTGTAACCTTGAAGATTGCAAAGCTTTTATGTTATAACAACTTAGCCAGCTTGCCAGAAGACTTCACTTACAAAAATCCTGGATTTGAAGCAAAGCTGTTTCTTGATTCTAAAAAAAAATGCATTAGCCAAGAAATTATTTATAATTTCTATTTACCTGGGGTGTTGATGCTTTATTGACTGCAATGTTGAAAAGCATTACATGTAGATTATTTGTTGTTCAATCGGTTATTATAGATGTTTCTGTTCTTCTACTTTTCCCCTCTTTTGATTGCCTTTAGCAATGAAGCGAGTGTTCACTTTCTACCATTTTCTATGCACTTTTGTAGTCTTTGGATGTAGTGAAGAACATATGTGCAGTGGAATGTAAGCATGTTGGCCAAGTTTCTGGTCCTTCAAAACAAGCAAAATCAGTTGGAGGCTCAGATGGTTCTTCTTTAAGTGCTGAGCATAAAATTTCAGCAAGTGATATACCAGTATCCACTGCACAGGTGCCTGTTTCAGGCCTAGCAAACTCACAAGCCACTAGAATTAACAGGCGCAAGATGGGTTTAAAGAGAGCGTTGATTACAAAAGAGGGGAAATCCTTCGAGGGCATTATCAGATTCTCAATTTCAAAGCATGATAAAGCAGTCAATCTAGAGGTAGGTAATCTAATATATATTTCACCTGAATTTTCTAACATATAAATCCTCTTTGGTTAAACCTTTTTTTTCAAAATTGCAGAAAGAGCTTTCCTGTTGCCTGTCATCTTCTATGTTTCGGAGATGGTGCACATTTGAATGGTTTTGCAGTGCAATTGACTATCCTTGGTTTACCAAAAGAGAGTTTGTGGAATACTTAAAACATGTTCAGCTGGAGCATATTCCACGACTAACTCGTGTAGAGTGGGGTGTGATACGAAGGTTCTTTCTCATTTCCTTTTCATTCATTCTTTTTTACAACTTTTCAAAGATCCCATTTGGAGAATATTAGTGAATCTTATATGCCTGTTTATTTAGTTCGTTAGGCAAACCTCGGAGGTTCTCGGAATGCTTCTTATGGGAAGAGAGGAAAAAACTTCAACAGTATCGAGAATCTGTGAGAAAGCATTATGACCACCTGCGAACTGGTATCAGGGATGGACTGCCAGCAGATTTAGCTAGACCGTTATCAGTAGGCCAGCGAGTAATTGCTCTGCATCCAAGGACAAGAGAGCTTCATGATGGAAGCATCCTTACTGTTGATCGTGATAGGTGCAGGGTTCAGTTTGACCGTCCTGAAATAGGGGTTCAAATGGTCAAGGTAGTGCACTTTTTGATGAATTTTTAGTTTTATATTTGTGTTGTAATGTCATTCTGGATCTGGTTCTTGTTTGCTACATTTAGTAAATAATAACTTTATGCCTCCCTTTTCCATAAGTTGAATTTCTCACCATTGTATTTTGTATTTCTCTGATGAGGGATGTTGGCGTAGCTGGTGTTAGGACTTGCCCTAATCTGTTTCATGAATTGATCTCAAATATTTTGTTCTTCATTCAAATTTGCTTATTTTGAATTGATATTAGTCTGACCAGAATGTCTGCTAACCTTGGGTAAGTAAAAAGATGTGGGAAAGTGAAAAGGAAAGTAAGTTAAGGCTTGCCATGTTTATGTTTCAGTAAGTACTACTTGCATTGGTTTGGATCACATTTTGCATGGCTGTTACCAATGTCATGTTAGTTTTCTGTATCAAGTTTACTTTGTCTTGTGGACTGCCATGGGATTAAATCACTTGTTTCATTTGATTTAATGTCTTCATAGGATTAATTCTCTTTACCTTTTTCTTGAACGTTGCATTATGTATTTTGTCTACAGGACATTGATTGCATGCCTTTGAATCCTTTGGATAACATGCCTGAATCCCTTAGAAGAGAAAGTCTTTATGCAGTATCTAAAGAACCAGAAATGAGTAGACATTCAGATAGTGGAGGTGTGGTTACAAGTGGTAATTTCGAGAATGCTTCTGCTTCCAATAACACTTTGACAAAGCAAGCACAGGTAGAATCGCTATTCAGCTGATGCTTAACTTTGTTTTGTTAAACTTCAAAAAATAGAGCTGCTTGTCTGTTAATTGCTAGTTCAACATTTTACTTGGGGTATTCCTAGGCTGTTTCATATGATGTTCTAGTTTCCTTCTAAGTATGGGATTAGAAATCAAATAGAGATACCATTTTGCTATTCTTTTGACAAATTATTATTATTTTATTATCACCCAGGTGGGTGCCAATCATGCTATCCCACAAGCTAAAGCCATAACTATTGATGTTGTTAACACACAAGCAGTAACTTGTAATCAACCTTCTATGAAGAGGCAAGGAAATGAAGCTGAAACTGAGCCTCTTTCAGAGCTGTCCTATGCTCGTAATAAAAAGGCATGTAATGTTATTATGGTACAATATCTGTACTGATTATTTACTGATATTGCTATATTGATCTGGATGGAAATATGCATAATGCAGTCGTCATGTTCTTGGATGGTCTCAAAGCCTTAGGATTCGCTTTATACTTTTAGATCTTCCAGTTGGTTGCCTTTTGGGACTGTCATACTAATTAGCTTATAGCATGAACTTCTTTGAAATGTTACGACTAAATAGAGTTTTCATATTTCTTTGTCCTCTTGGTCATGTTGGCTTTGCAGTGTTGTTTTAGTACTGCTAAACCTCAACATTTTCCCTGATTAACATATGGAATCTTGACTGGATAATATTGGAAATGGGTAAAGGAGTTAGCAGGAGTTGCTTGCAAGACATCAACGCACATTCCCCCTTTTTGTCTAATAACAGGAAAGATGATTTATGAGCTTGGCAATTTAGAAACATTAGTATTCACATTTCTGGAAAACCTGAAAAAGATGAGTAAATGAAGACATCTCATTAAGAGATTTTGAGCCTTTTGAGAAACCTTGTTACTTTAATTTGTATTTCAAAAGGAAGCCAGTTGTCCACGAGATCCTCATGCTGCGAAACGTAGCCTGAATTTTCCTTGTTTATTGTTATGTTACTGGATCATTAAACGTTTTGAAAATTTTGTTTTCAAAGTCTTCTCACCTTGGTGTGGCCAAGGTAAACCCCCTTTTGTATGTCTATAGATATTCTGTAACTCTTTATTAATGAAATTCTTTTTTTTTTTTTTAAAGGAAGCCAGTTGCTAGGAATGTGGCTTATGCAAATTTCTATTTGTAAATTACATGATTGCTGTCTATAAACACATGCTTTGCTTCTTTGACCAACCATTGATTTTGTTAACACGCAGGCTTTTCCTGTGTTCAACTCAAGGCAACCTAATATTCTTCCAGCGAATACACTGCCTCCTTGGTTGAATCTGCCTGGAAGTTTTAGTCATCCTGTTTGCTTACCGGTCTCTTCCAAGAGTTCTTTTTCTAAAGAATCAGTATCTACTGCATCTGAAATTATCAAAAGCTCGAGATATAAGGCACATAGAATGGTTGATGCTGCTGTTCAGGTACACTCTCTTTCTCTCTCTCTCTCTCTCCCACACACACACCACAGACGAAGTTAAAGAGTGGAAATGTCTGCTGGTATATTCTTTACTTATTTATAATACTATAAATATATAGCCTCTCGCTAATTTCGGTTAAATCACATTAGTTGAAACATGCATAACCTTTCTATTTCAGGCAATTTCATTGAAAAAAGAACATGGAGATGTATATATGCGAATTGAAGAGGCCATAGATGTTCTGGATAAAAAACAGTTTGCATCAGAATCAAAAGCACAAGCGACCAGTGTGGCAGAGCAGATCGACTGTAGTTTACATGATCACCAATTGTCTAGGGCATCAGAGTCTCAGTTTAATGGTGATGCATCCATGTCATTATCAGATGATGAGTATGACAAGGCCGAGGCATCAATCCCTTCAAAGCTTATTGGATCATGTGTTGCAACTTTGCTTATGATACAGGTAACTTTGAATATGTGGTGACTGTAAATATGGATCTAAATTATCCCTGCAGTGTGGGCTTGGTTAATGTTTTCTTACATTATGCAGGCATGTAGCGAACGGCAATATCACCCCGGTGATATAGCTAAGATAATCGATTCTGCTGTTGCAAATTTGCAGCCACGCTGCCCTCAAAATTGGCCAATTTTTAGAGAGATAGAGATGTGCATGGGAAGAATCAAAACACAAATATTAGCCCTAATTCCAACGTGATCCCGTGCGTTGTTTTCCGCTTCCGTTTCCAGCTTTAATCTGCTATCCACCTTAGTCCTAACCCATTCACCTCAACCCCATCCATCCCCTTTGCCTTTTTTTTTTTTTTTTTCCTTTCATTTTCGGAAACTTTTGTAGCTTCCTCACTTATTTTCTTGTTTTTTTAGGCATTCATAACTTTACCAAATTCGGTAAAGTGGTTAATTAATGAGCTTAAACAAAATGACATGCCAAAAGGAAAATAAAAGTGGCTTTACTGTTGGTCTAAGAAATTTCATCTGCATCCCAAAAAACAATGTTAATTAAGGAATTAGGTGTTCTTTTCATTAATTATTACTGCAATGCATTTTTGATGCCATTTACCATAATAATGTGAATGTGGCAAGATTGCCAATCTAATGTGTTATATAGAAACGCTTTTGTTTACTTTTGTGTATGGACGTGTACTGCATGTAGGTTTGACAATAATTAGCACAATTAAGTTGTTAGCAATGATATAAATACTGTATTGGATTTAGCATGGGACTTGGTTTTGGTATTGTATTGTACTCCTATTGGTCATATAAAATTACGAAATAGTTTTTAATATATTATACTATATTATTTTTATTTCAACTCTGGCTTAAAAATATTATAACAAATATTTTTTCTATTAATATTACTTTTTATATATTTATCATATACATAATAATTAAAATTGATATAAAATTAAAAATAATAGGAAGTATGTAAAATTATATTTACGATATCAAAATATCATATAGTAATATAGATCCATAATCATTGCAACAACAATTCATAGCGGGGAACGTTACAAAGTAGAAGTAAAATTTAAATCAAAAATGTTGATGGTATATATATATATAAAAGATAAAATTTACATTAAATAAAAGTAAAATTAAAAGAAAAGAAAAAATGAAATATTTAGAATTTCTTTCAATGATATGTCTATTCAAATTATACTATCAATTTTTATTTGGTATAAAATTCTTATTATTGAAAAATGTCTTATTATTACCATCATTGAAACTCATTATATAAGATATATTATATTCAATATTATTTTTCAAGTTATTTCTTAAAATTTTAATCAATGTGGCGAACACAAATTAAGTAGACATAACAAAATTGATGTCTCTTAGTTTTGTTTATCTAACTTCATCTCATCATCTTCTTACCTCTCCTAATTCTTGCTTTTATTTTCCCCTCTTCTTTATTTCTTCCTCATCTCTTTATTGCCTTTTCTTTTACTATTTTAAAACCTAGTTTTCATATATCATCTTTCTGCATTTCTCCTTCTTCTCTTCTCTTGCTCTTTTTCACGTTCTTCTCCTTTTGCCTCCTTCTCTTTTATGCTTTCTCCTTGATATCTATCTACGATATTTTTCTCCATTCTAAACCTACACACAACTTTAAACATTAAAAGGGGCATTATAGTCATTCTACTTGAAAGTTTTCCCATCCATTATTTTTTTTCCCTTAATTGGTTAACTACTTTTTGACAACCCCCCACCAACCCTCTACAAACACCCATTCTAGATATAGATTCGGAAGACTTCCCTCTAGTACACTCCCCCACCACCAACCCCTTTTCATCTCTTAACCAGGCCAACATTTCCTCCACCCCTCTTGGTTCAATTTCCACCAATTCTCCCCAAACTTCACCCTACTCCTAATTAAGAATTACTCTAATCTTTCCTTAGCTCCCACATCTATTAGTAACAAACTTGCCTACTCTCCAACCTCTGCCCCTTTTGATTCAACCATCAATTCTCCCACTAATGCAAACTTTGGCCCGAGCTCCTTCAATATTGTCAATGGATTCACCCCTTTTAAAAACAATCTTGGATTCACCACTTTTAATAATAATCTTAATTTGAACCTTCCCATTCATCAGAGGACATATAAGTAAGTAATGAGTGATGACTAGGATCTCTCTTTGCATTACTACCCTAATCATAAATTGAAGGAAGATCCATGGTATCCTTTGATCTTGACACTATTAAGGTAGGGGCAAAAGGGTGGGGAAAGGTAACTTTGGTAGGCTTCTTCATAAAGAAATGTCTTCCCTTCCTAATGGTATAGAAGTGGGCTTCATCACAGTGGAAGAACATAAGTCTGACTGATGTTCTTTTAACTGAAGACATTCTCATGTTATTCTCCTTTAACTTATTATCTGTATGGATGATAATACAACTAGAAGAAAAAGAATTGGCTATGCCCGATTATCTATTAGAATGAATATCTCTAATAAAATGTTGAATTTCTTTCCAATCATAAGGCTAGGAGTAAATAATACTCTGACTGAGGATAAATTCATGGTCTACTACCAATGGAGACCTCTCCGAAAACTAGAGTTAAGAAATGGAAACTCATGAGGAAATTATTTTTGAGAGGTGACTACTAGGAGCTAATGGAGATACATGAGAAATCAATTAATGGGGATCTTGACTTTAAATATCATACAAAATGCAAACTAGTTTCACTAATAAGCTTATGTTTTGCAAATGACTAACTCATGTTCTCTAAGGCACATTATCATTCAATTAACCTATTGATATACTCCTTCAAGATCCTATTAATACTTGAGATCAGATTCATCAAAAGTCAATTTATTATCCTAGTGAGTGTTGATCCCATAGAGAGAAGAATTGTAGAAATCACTACAATAAAGAGGAGACTGCCCCTCTGACTTGCTTAGGGCTTCCTATTTCGACAAGGAGACTAACTTATAATCAATGCATTCCTTTAATAGAGATAGCCTGTGTAACTATAGATCACTTTATAGAGGTAAATTATAGCTCCTAAGGGCAATTATAAACTCCTTGCATGTTTATTGGACTTCACATTTCTTTCTATTTAAAGTTATGATAGAAAGGGGATTGAAGAATTTCTTATGGAATAAGGATAAAAACTCTCATGGAAGAGCAAAGGTTAAGTAGTCAAATGTTTGCAAACCTATTAAAAATAGGGGTTTAAGTCTCAAATCTATATCAATCAGTAACAAGATGCTTATTCTAAAAAGATTGTGAATATTTAGGGGAAACCATATTGAATGCGAAACTAGCCTCAAAATACACCATATCATCATACTAATACTGTGCCAGATACAACATGTTGTTAAATCTAATAAATGTAGTTTATACTATGTTTTAATAGGTTTTTTAGTGTGTTTATAGGTGTTTATTTGATGGTTGTTGCATATATAGGCTTAGAATTGTGTTAATTTGAATGTTTGTTTATATTTAAAGTGTTTATGTCATTTAGAACATGTTTTCAATCTTAATTATATGTTTCTTGAGGTGATTGATGTGTTTGTTAGTGTTGAAAATCAGATACGTGAAGGACGAGAAAGTTGGATGTGCATGGAGCTACATGGGTTAAGTCACCATTATGACTCCCATATTATGATTATGATAGAAGAGAATCACCCAAAGTCGCGATCGTAGCTCCATTATCAGGATCATGACATAAGTAATTTTTCCAGAGTCACGATCATGACTCCTATGCTATAATCGTGACAAAGGATTCCTAGGCACAAATTTTCCATTTGTTTTAGAGTTCAAGGGCATTTTAGAACCATTTAAAGGGGGAAAACGTTAGTTACACCCCCAAGACCCTAAGAGACTATTTAAGAACACTAAGAAGCCTTAAAAATATAGTCGTCATCTTACGAAAGTGGATTAAACAAGAAAGATCAAGAAGAACATCCAAAATTCCATTTTTCTAGATCAAGCTTCGAATAGAGTTTTTCTTTCTTTCTTATTTGTTATTTTCATCATACTTGGTGTAAACTGAATTTCTAAATGTTTATTACATTCATGGTGTTCTAATTTCCATATTAGGGTTTGTTTTGAAGTTATTTTGTGAATATGATCTTTGATGATTCAATATTTATTATAGCGTTGCGATAATTGTGCATTTTATATTTTAACAATAAATCAAGAGAGTGAGTCAAAAGTAATCTGATTAAATTGTGCAACGAGAGTTAATATTTTAATAAGTCACATGATTATCAAATCAACTATCATTAAAAGAGAGATCTTACGCGAGAACTTGATTAATAGATAACGTCAAATCTAATTGAAAAACGTTAGGAAGGTTTTTAGGCTCAAAAGGTTGCAAAATCTAGAATTTTCATATTCAATTAGGTTTAATCAAGTAGGGTTAATTAGTTAGGTCTTAAGAGAGAGTAATTAATCCTTTAGGAAATCTAGGATCGATACTTAATTGGATCAATTAGAGTTGAGGAAAAAAAATGAAAGAATAAATCTTAAGCATTCATCCTTGATCAACCTTATATTAAATTGGCAGCTTACTTACTATCTGTTATTTTCTTATTTTATTTAATTGCTTTAATTTATGTTATCATTTTCACTCATATCATATTTTAATGCCTTTGGCAAAGTTATGTTCAAATTAGTTCTTTCATAATCCTCGTGGAAACGATACCTTTCGATACTTCCAAATATGATACGTATAATTATAAGTAATGAGAGTTTTATTAGATATGAAATTTGATCAATTGGAGCCTATTAATTCCTCATAGTGAAAAGGAGACACAGATCAAATTCACAAAGCAAGTTGCTACTTAAGAAAAAGAAAGAAGAACAGAGGACAAAGAAAATAGTGGATGAAGAAGAGAAGGAAATCTTTGTTCAAGAACTAAAAACGAAAGAGTGGACAAAGGTGAATGAGGAAAAAAACGAGCATTTATAAAAGTGGACAATTGTGAATGATTGAGCAGTTCACCTTCCCACAGGATAAATTGTTGGAGTTAACTGAAGATTCAAGGAGTTTCATAATTCCTTATTTTATTAATAGTTTGTTATGAAAAAGGACATTAATACTCACTTGGATTTCTTAATGTGGTCATATATGGCCTTCTTATTATCTTACAACCTATGGCTTATTCTTAAGCTATTAAACTGTCATGGGGAGAAATGCATGAAGTAAGCCACTAATTATAGACCCAAGTTGATAGTAGATGTAAAGGGTACGTGAAGCTAATAATATTAAACAAGCACTACTTGAGAGGCAACCCAAGAATTAGGATAGGTTTTATATTTTATTTCTATTCATTTGTAAGCATGTTATGATAGTTAGGTTTTTGGTAAACTCTTGCATGTAGGTTTGTTATTTTCTTGTTTTTGCAGTGATTTTGTTTGTTAAATCTCATATTTGAAAATATGTTAAAGGTTAATGAACAAGTTTCGGGTGATATATGGGAAAAATAAAGCAAAACATGGCTAAAATGGAGTGCTCTAGGCATGCTATGATCGTGGCACCATGCACGATCGTGCATGGCTAGAGGAAAAACTCTCTATCACGATCGTGGCTGGATCCACGTTTCTGCTAGATAAGAGTGAACCTCCCTTCTCATAACACACATAAAAAAAACCTAGTTTGTCCTTGTTTTCAAAATGTAATCCTTTAAATACTTGTTTTCTCTTCTTCTACCTCTCATATTCTCTCTCTAACTAACAAACACCTCCATAGCTCTCTTCTTTCTCTCAAATTTTCCTTCACTTTCACTTGGTTTTTCACTCTTTTCTTTCTTGTTTCATTTAGATTATCATTATTTCTACACAAATCTAGTGATTCCCACATGAAAATCACATCCTTCAAGTAGGTTTTGCAAGATTTTCTCTACACTTCTCTCTCCTAGATTTTTGGGTTTTATTATATGTTTTTGTGTGTTTTCTTGGATATGTTTTGCAAATTCTACTCTCTAATATGACTTCAAAAATCAAGCAATCATAAAACACTTAACTCTGAAAATAAAAACAAAAGTGTCAGGTGATGATGCATGTGACTTTGCCAAGGATTTTTTTTGGAGTATCTTTTTCAATCTTTACATAAGAAGAAGGTAAAAAATTCCAAAAACTTTGTTCAAAAATTATTATAGCACCTCAATATTTTGATTTCTCAATCTTAGCAAACTAAATTTGAAAGGAAAAGTTGAGACTTTAGGCGCTAAAATTCAAAGGGACAAATGTATATGTTTTGATTATCCTAGGTATGAAGAATTGACCTTGAATTTTACACTATTTTATATTATAAGTTGCATCAATTAGTTAAATTTTGGTTTTGATTGCGTGGAAAGCCTTATAGTATGGAAAATGATGTTATGGGGGACATATGTGGTTTTCCAAAATAAAAAATTGTTGAAAAACATAAAAAATTTAATACTAGAAAATATTGAAAAAAATTAACTAGTTGGATGGGTTTAATATAAAAAATGAACCTAATAATGTTATTTAGAATCCTAAACATTTGTTACTACATAAATTTATGTTTCAATCTTTTTTTGCTAAAACTCAAAGTAATAAGTGTTCTATAAAAGATTTACTTATCCTTTGCTGCATGGATCATAAGTTCAAGTTCGTACATCACCCCACATTTTTTAATCGACAGTTACTTTGCTTAATAAGAAAAGTAGGTAACTAGGCATAGGCTTTCTTGTTACTATGCTAGCTTATTTTCATGGTGTTTCTATTGATGAACTGACCCCTGTCTTTTTGGAGTTTTTAAATCATAAGCTTTTACGGAGAGCAGAGATTTTGGAGTGCCATGATATATAACTCTAAGATACCGGTTCAAAACCTAAATTTAAACACAAGGCAGGATAGGCGAGCTCTAGTTCAGCACCACCATATTACCAATGACAAGTCTCATCAAGCAAAGACTTTAAGGAGGAAGAAGAGGAAGGATGGGAGAACGTGCTTTAAAAAGGAAAAAAAATAGCAAGCATTTAGAGGATCATCTGGACATAATGGAAGTGTAACTAAAGGAGGTGAAGCTCTATCAACGTCACCAACGGTATCAAACAAATAAAATACTTAAATATTTTACTATTCAAGGTCTTTAAGTTCCATCTCTAACACCATCGCCACCCAAATCACCGTAAGTTTTCTTGCTCTTTTACTTTTTCTTTGTTGTTATTTCTCTTTATTTGTATTGTTTTGGTTTCCCAATAAGGATAATGTGTTGTTCAAGTGTGAGCACATTTATGCATTGACATATTATTGGTATGTGAAATTATCATTTGCATTGTGTTAGTTTTAATTAATTTGGCATAGTGTAAAATTTAGTTGCAAGATGTGTGCATTGTGTGAATGTGTCAATAGCATGAATTGAATGGAGTTAACTTACTTTGAACATGGTCATTTAAATTGTAAAGACATAGTAACTTGTGAATTCTGTATTTTAAGATGAATATACATGTTAATTAGGATATAGCAACTATTCTTTCACTTTATGACACTTGTTTGGAAACATTTATAATTATATTCAATTAGATCGATTAGCATCATTGGTACCCTTTTATGAGAGTGATTGACTAAGAAGAAATGAAGTAATCTAAGAAATTAAATGAAAAAAGAACATGTGTTAAATAAAATTCCTATTCTGTTGGCCCTTTTAATAAAATTAGGTTAAGAATAAAGTTGATAGTTAGTTAAAAGTTGCAATAATTTGAGTAATAGGGGCATTCACAACAAAATATTTTTCTTTACGTCAAAAGGCTAAAATAATAAACTGCCCAAGCTAAGAAAATAACCTAGTTGAGAAATCGTGGGATATTCATGACAAGGTGTTTGCCTTTGCATCAAAAGACTAGGAGATCATTAAAGAAAATATAAAAAAGATAGTGCTTGTAATAAAATTAAACCTATTAATCTTTTAAAAATAGCAAGAATTTTTATGAAGGGTTACTTAGCTATATTCTATTTTTTAGTTAATTAATAATAATAAATACATCTTTACAAGTGTCACGGGTTTATGAATAGGGTGTTAATATTTTGATTGATATGTATATTCAAATCAAAGTGCTTAAACATGAAAGGAATAAGTTAGTATGTTGGAATTTTTTTAAGTGGTTGATATTTGAGGTTAAGTTAATTCTGTAAGATTTGATGTCATTGTACCATTATTGCATTGTGTATGAATGTGTGTTTATATGTTACGTGTTTTGTTTATGTGTATAAGCCTTGCTTAAGGATAAACAAAGAAGTATTAGTATGTTTTCTAAGTGTTTGAGTATGTTTTTAAGTGTTTTCTTAGATGATAATCATGTGTTTAGGAATTAGAGTTGTGCTCTTGTTAAGTGTTTTTATTTGTTTTAATTATATAAGGGGTGATTAATATTTTTATTAGTAAGTGGTAGCAGGAAATTGAAGAAAAGAGGAAGAAATTGGAGAAGGGAAGAAGCCACAATCATGTATAATGTCATAATCGTGATAGAGAAGATGAACAACGCATGTGTCATGGATGTGGCATGCTGTTTTCTAATATGTGAAAATTTTGTATTCTTGATATTTTAGGGCCATTTTGCGAATCATATTAAGTAAGGAAACCTTAGAAATAACCCTACGAGCCTTGAGAGGTATTTAAGGCAAAGAAAATCACAAAAAGGGAGGTTGCACAACATATTCAAAAAGATCAAATAGGAGACCTTAAGAGCAACTCCAGATTTTCCATATTTCCAGATCAAGACTTAACATTGTTTTTCTTTATTTTCTCTTTATATATTTCATTTTCTTGGATGTTGATTTGGAATATTAGGATGTTAAACATGATTATGGGTTTCTAAATCCATATTAGGAATTGTTCTTGATCTGTTTTGTTAGACTTTATTCTTATTGAATTCAATAGATATATCAATATTGTGTGATATTTGATATGCTTATACTTGACAAAAAATCGAGAGATTGAATCAAGTCATATGTGTTAAAGTGCGCAACAAGAGTTGGTAACTTAACAGACCTGCAAATATCATATTAATAAACAATTGAAGAGAAATCTTAATTATGAATTAATTATCTTTAAGATTGCTTCAAATCTAATTGAATAGTTAGGAGTATTTTGTAAATCGAGACGATGCAATTCTATTATTATCAATTTCAATTGGGATTATTTGATTAGATTTCGAGATAGGGTGATCAAAACCTTAGGATATCTAGGATCAAGCATAATTGAATCAACACGATAAAGGGAAGACGAAACAAGGATATAATAACCCCTAAGTTTTCACATCATTGATTAATTTTATTCTTATTGATAGTTTCAATTATTCAGTTGTTTAGTTTTATTAGTTTATTTTAATTTTAGTTACTTTATTTTAATTCAATTAATTAAATATTTCATTATCATATATAAAATGCATTCAAGTTGTTAGGTGACTAATCAATCCTAAGTGGGATCGATATCTTTTATACTAAATGTTATGATCCAGATAATTGTGTTATTGAAGTTTTGATGTAAAACTATCAACAATGGTCTTTTGTCCTGCAAGAAATGCCTTCCAAACACACTTGACCTTAGACTAATATGCAGCTAAGAAGCTTCAAGCTTATTGTAACTCGTCTCATTTAGCTAGCTTGTTGATCATCTTGTAACACCTTGTAATTATAAATTGTAATCATTTTGAAAGGCATTGCCTTGATTAATACAATTCTTTAATCTATATAAAAAAGAAAGCAACAAAAGCATTAAGAAAATAACAAACTCCGTAGATTGAAATCGTGAGAGAAAACCAATTAAATAAGAAATTAATAAGAAAAGAATTCAAGAAGTTGTAGAAGTTTGATTAAAGAAACAAACCTTTTAAAGGATAAGACTAAAACTCAATTGAAATAGAATTGGAAACCAACTTAAATAAGATAAGAAGTTGCAGAAATTTAATGGATGTTATAGAAGTTTAATTGAAGAAGAAAACCAAAAAGGATGTAACTAGAAATTTTGATTAAAATAGAATTGAAACTTACTGAAATAAGTTAACAAGTTGCAAAAGTATGATTGAAGAAGAAGATTGAGACTTGATTCTTCATGGTTTTTTAGGAAGTAACAGTTAGAAAATTGGTGAATTTCATAAACAAATGTTATTTCAATAAATTGAACTGAAGAGTTAGCATGTTCCTAATTATTAAGGTTGAATTGATCTATCTGGTCTATTTTTAAAAAACTAACAAAATCAAAACTAAGGTTAATTAATTTAAATATATGTGTCCTGTAGTGACATGTATATATTATGTGACAAAATAAGACTTACATAATGATTAAAATTAATCAATGTGTGTCGCATTTGTGTTGACATAACCCATCGTAAATCCAGACATAACTCTTTTAATATTTCAAAAAACTTTAGATTCATTTTGGATATTCAAAAAAGTTAGGGTCTTAATTATATTTTAATAAAAAAATTATGATTAAAAATTCATATTCTGCCATATTTTTGGATTTCCTACAACATTTTGCTACCGAGGTTGACCAAAATATTTGATTGATTCAAAATATTGAAAGGAGGGACTGCCATAGGAACCTTTAAAGTTAGGTGAATAAGAAATATGGACGTCCCTAATAGATTTAAATAATCTAGGAGTGGGTTAAAAATTCTAAATTGTACTTATATAACCATTTAAAGCATCAACTTGAATAGTGGAAGATTCAACGTCAGGCTTTCAGAAGAATTAACGATTATTAAGGGGTAAATGATAGTATTTCTTTATTATTACTGATAACCAACGGCTCACTACATCCTGATCTCTGTAGATTCTCCACTGCGGTTAATCCAAGAAAGTTTCCGAGGCGTGCATTTATTAATGTAAATTTGCAAAAAGTAGCCGTTTTGGAATGTTTAGTGATGGATTTGACCGTTGGAACAAAAGATCCGTTACCAACTTGAAGGCCCTGTGCTTTGACTTTTCGCTTCAATGACAAAACTCAACATAGTATCTTTTAGGAGGTATCTGACCCATATCCAAAGAAAAGCCTCGGTTCATAGAGAGAGAGTGTGGGTGGGTGAGAGCGTTTGTGATAGACCCACTCGGGAATTATGGTAGCAAGAACCCCACCTAAGCAGAGGAGGACTGTGGCTGTGGCTCCTCTCAATCCTGTTCTTATCAGAGAAACAGTCCAGAAGGTAAGTTTTCGCATGAACCCTTACTACCATAAAGATTTGTCCTATCGGCCCCTCGGATGTTAGGAAGATAAGAGAAACTGAAAACTGGGTATTGGGGTCATTTGGCTTTTCTTTTTTGGAAGATTGTTCGTGATAATCAGCTTGACCAGCTTAGATTTGTGAAAGCTTTTTGAATTGTGGGAACGAATCCTTTTAGCTGAGATGCTTTCCTCTTTTTGGTACCTAAGAAAAAAATCTTGAAGAAACATTACTTAATTCGGGTTTGTCATTTTCTTTCTCTGGTTTTCAACTTTGGAAGGTGGATAAATGCATGGCCAGATTGCAAGAGCTCCAATACACGGTGGCCGGCGGGAACAAGGTGATAGCTGGTGTTAGTCTGAGTCCCAGAAGTACTAGAGGATATTTAAGGACTAGTCTGAGGTGCAAGCAAGAATCTTTAAGGTACATGGACATTTCGGTTATTGAGTTTGTACTTTCTGTTGTTTGCGTGATTTTCATTCAACTGAGTATGCTTACTTCGTAATGCGTTTTTTCTTCCACATTGAAGGATTAAGAATGCTGCTGGTGCTGCACATGGGAAGTCTCCTGTGGGAAAGTTTCCTGCAAGTTCAATAGGTCTCTCGCTCTCTCTGCCTCTCTTTCTCACACACCATTGATATCGTTGTCCAACTACAGACAACTCCATTTAAGAATTTTTTTTTCTGACTAAAATTTATTTAGTGCTGAAATGTAGGGGGAGAGTGGCGGAAAATGTCATTACCGGCAATGCTAGTAGGTGAAACAGTTGGAGAGATTCTGCAAGCAAGCCAATTTGCAAGGGAAATGGTGGCATCAGTTTCTAGCGGTAAAACCATGAATATCACCCCTGTAACACCAATCACCCAACGGAGGAAACCTAGGCCACAGCCTGAAATCAAGTCAAAGAGGAAGAAGGAAAAGCAAAATAATAGATCAGAGTCTTGTTCTCCATCTCTTCAAAGAGCTCGGTCACGCATTATCTTCAAAGTTTCACCTCCTAGAAAAACGGAGGTTGACAAAGACAATATTCAATATCGGACAAATAAAGTGTCCCCCAGGAATAAACCATGGGCTAAAAAGGCAGTGCTGTTTCCAAACCCTTTGTTCCTGTCGTCTACGCAGTCTGCACATCTGCAGAAGTTTTGCAAGACAAAGTCCCCAATGGTTGCCAAAAACAAGCAGGCCACTACTCCGCACAAATTCTTGATAAAGTCCCCACCTTCAGCAACCAAGTTCCAAGTGAAAATTAAGACCCTTTCACCTAGAAGACCTATCAATTTGAACAAAGAGTCACCTAAGTTGCCCATAGCTTCAAAGCTTCGCCGTTCCTTTTCACCTTCAAGGTTGGCCAACAAATTAGTTTCTCCATTGAAAACAAGAAACTTGATTTCTCCACTGAAGAGCAGAAAATTTGTGCAGAAGAGTGATGGGTTAATGAGTGGATTAAAACAGAGGCCTTGAAGATTCTCACTTGGGATAATACGAGTGATGTGCTTCTTCCGGCTAATATGGATTTGTTTTAATTTCTTACTTGTGTTCGTATCAATGCCTAAAGTTGATTCTTTACATTGCTTTGAAGTTTTAATATCAATGCCTATAGTTGATTCTTTACATTGCTTTGAAGTTTTATTATCAATGCCGAAAGTTTTGCCAATAAAGGAGCAAATTGTGTTTGTAAAGCCAGAGTTTAAAAAATTAAACTCTCGAACGAAGAAACTTAGCTATTCCGATAAAGGAACAAACCCAACCTCACCTTCCCCACTCCCGAACGGGCTTTATTCCGATAGCTTCCCAGTTTGCCCATAAAAACAAACTTCCTCGAACGAAGAATAGCTCTCTCACGAATGAACAATAATCTGGGCATGAACAGTAATCTAGGCGTTTTTTTCCCCCTTTCTTTAGGTATTTTCTGACTTGGAGCTTTATGGCTACCTCAACAATCATTAGCTGTTAACAATGGAAAGGAGCTTTCTAAACGAAACGCAACATAGACTAATGAATTCTTAATCTAGAATCCGAAAAAAAAGCATTGAAACGATTCCTTTATAGATCAATTTTCACAAAATACCTTTAGAATTCCAAACTAAGAATTCATGGGTTGTTTATAGAGAAATGAATTCTTAGTCTAGAATGTGATAAAAATAGCATTGATACTATTCCATTATGGATCAATCTTCACAACATACCTTTACAACATTGGTCATTTGATGGCTTGATTTTTTAGATAGTGCTGTGGGAAAACCAGTGGCATTTGATTCAGCCATTGCAAAGCTAGAGAAGATGTGTTTTGCTCAAGCCTAAAATTGAGTGACATTTGACATAGTTAAATTAGTGACAAATAGTCTAGTAATTAAATGACAATTGAATCAATTAGTATGTGACAAGTGGATCAATCACGGAGTGACAAATGGACTGATTAGTAGGAGATAAATGGCTACTGAATGTGTGGATTAGTGGCAGCATCTTGATTAGACAAATATAATACATGCCTTAAGACAAATGTTGACATTAGAAGGTGACACCTAGCATGTGATGTAGCAAGTTTCTGCAGCTGAGTTTTGTTGCTTCTTTCCTTTGTTCCTTTCACTGAGATAGCTCTTTCTTTTTTCTGTAATTTTTGTTAGAACCCTAGCTAAGTTTCCTCGCCAAAACCACACATATATCCTTCACCAAATTGCCAAGAAAACTAGCTAAATGTGATCTTCATTTTTGCTGTCCGAAAATCACCTTACTTTCACAATAAGTTTACATTGATTTTTGCTTGCTTGTGAGGATTGGTTAACCTAAAATTTTGTGTTAAATTGGAAGCCTAATAAGTAAGTAACAATCTGAGTTTTATGGCATGTCAAATGATATAATAATGATGCTTGAATTGGAATGAAATGCATGTGAGATTGGTGAAGATATGTGCTGGAAAATGTTGCATGAACTTGGAAGTTTTTCTGTTTTGTTTTTAGTATATGGAAACCTTGGAGTATAGGGCATTATGTGGATGTATTGGACTAGAATTTAATGTATAAAGAAGGTGGGTTTATACCAAAGAAAGTTATTAGAAGAGTGTTAATGAATTGAGAAAGAATTAGACCTATATGCATAATAATGAAAGATAGATATCTGGTTTGATTTTTGATACATGAAAGACTAAGATTTGTGAGTTAATCTGGGCATGAACAATAATCTAGGCATTTTTATGGCCCTTTCTTTAGGTATTTTCTGACTTAGGGAGCTTTATGGCTACCTCAACAATCATTAGCTGCTAACAATAGAAAGGAGCTTTCTAAACAAAACGCAACATAGACTAATGAATTCTTAATCTAGAATCCCAAAAAAGAGAAAGCATTGAAACGATTCCTTTATGGATCAATTTTCACAACATAACTTTAGAATTCCAAACTAAGAATTCATGGGTTGTTTATAGAGAAATGAATTCTTAGTCTGGAATTTGATAAAAATAGCATTGATACTATTCCATTATGGATCAAATTTCACAACATACCTTTACAACATTGGTCATTCGATGGCTTGAGTTTTTTAGATAGTGCTGTGAGAAAACTAGTGGCATTTGATTCAGCCATTGCAAAGCTAGAGAAGATGTGTTTTGCTCGAGTTTGTGTTGAAGTAAATCACAAGAATCCAATCCTGGAAGCCTTGCCAATCTTGAAGCTTAATACAGCCAATGAGTTAGAAAAGTTTGAAATTCAGTTAACATATAGTTGAAAACCACAAAGGGACATCAAGTATGGAAACTGACTGGTAAAAAGTTTATTAAACGTACAAAGAATTAATGGGAATGGAGGATGTGTGATATCCTATTTTCTAGTATATCCTTAGGATTTAACCCTAAATTAAGTATTGCATATATATGCATAACATTAGCATTCATACACGAATTTATATTTGTACACATTATAAAGATAGCATATGCACTCAATTGACTTGTCTCGGGATATAAAAGAAGTTAAGTAAACAGATGTGAATTGTGATTTGATATGTCTTAAATTTTGGTATGTTTGAATTTCAATTAGTAAATTGGGACAAATGTTATTGATTGAGAAATTAATGAATTAAATGTACATTTGGTCTTAAAAAATGTCAACTGGTAAGAAAAATTGATATATGAAAATTAAGATGTTTAAGCCTAAAATTAAGTGACATTTGACATAGTTAAATTGGTGACAAATAGTCTAGTAATTAAATGACAATTGGATCAATTAGTATGTGACAAGTGGACCAATCATAGAGTGACAAGTGGATTGATTAGTAGGAGATAAATGGCTACTGAATGTGTAGATTAGTGGAAGCATCTTGATTAGACAAATGTAATACATGCCTTAAGACAAATGTTGACATTAGAAGGTGACACCTAGCATGTGATGTAGCAAGTTTCTGCAGCTGATTTTTGCTGCTTCTTTCCTTTGTTCCTTTCACCGAAATAGCTCTTTCGTTTCTCTGTAATTTTTGTTAGAACCCTAGCTAAGTTTCCTCGCCAAAACCACACATATATCCTTCACCAAATTGCCAAGAA
>JANIJH010000005.1:26783492-26798267 GCA_024520975.1 Erythroxylum areolatum | reverse complement strand
TGAGCCCAATATGGTTAAGGCTTTTTGTTCATTAAATGGCTATTGTAATTATTGTTGACTGTCTGTAATAACTGAAATGCTTCCTTTTACCGTGGGCTCAAGTTGTCTACTGTTTTTCGCGCGAATAAATGCCTAAAAAATAAAAATATAATTATACTGAGTTCCGTTTGACTGAATGATGTAGTACGCCACCCTCGCGGGGCACGGACTCGGATATCACCAACGATGTCGGGTTCGGGTCACGCGGGAGTGGGGTGTTACATTATTGATGAAAAATTGGACTATGATTTAGGCTTAATAGAGGTATAATTGATGAACTATAATGATGTTGTTTTAACTTTGGTATAAAGTGTTAAAAAATCTAGAAAAGTGAAAGAAAAATTGCTGGAATATGTTCGTTGTAGTATTTTCATAGAACATGTAACTGTATTTTAGCCCTATCTTGATTTGTAGACATCCAAATGGGATTATTTTAATTTTATATTAAACGAGAGACATATGACTATATTTCTAATGAAGGAATCAAATTTGAATTCTTCTATAAGAGTTTCTAAATTTGGCTTGAAATTGAGTTTTTGGATTCTATCACTATTTGAGAATAATATGTAGTATTTTGGGTATAAATCTAGGAATAATGAACCAAATCATATGAATTTTAGTTCATTAGAAACTTAAGACATAGAGGAATATTGTTTTAGAAGAACATATTATCTAGAAACCTCAGTTTCTATGTCATAATGTTTATACAAAACTGACCCTTATCCTGAGAAAATCTAGAAAACTAATGAAGGAAGTGGATGGGAACTTTTGGATAACCCATCCCACAATTGTGGGAAGCCATATACGACTGTGGAAATTGCATGGAAGTAAAGAAAATGTTCTTTTGTATGATTCTTGAACCAATTAAGGATTAAGTTATTTAACTATGATGCATTTGGACTTGATTAAGGTTTTAAAAGAGCACAATTTGATGTTGAAAAAGTTGGTTAAATGTATGGTTAATGAATGGAGCATGATCAAGTCTGCATAAGGTATTAACCTAAATGCAAACAAGACATATCCAAGTGACAATATGTGAATGATTATGAATTATGATTAAGGAAACATACCCGAGATAGTCATTGGGTATGCATTGAACATGACATATATATATATATATATATATATATATATAGGTGCACAAATGAAGAAGTATTTAATTAATCGACTTTGTAATGTGAATTATATGTGAATTGTATGATTTTAGAGGCTCAAGTTGACCACTATTCAAATATTGCCGGACCATCCAGACAATAGCATAAATTGGAACGTACTGTGAGTCAACCTAGCTAATCTTCTTAGAATTGATTTATTTTGTTTAACTTCTAATTGTTGAACTGTTTATGATTTGTATGTGAATTCAGGACTTTAATGGTTCGAGGAGTTTGATATTCAAGAACGTATTGGAAGTGTTCTGTTTGCATCTAAAATTTGAATGATATCTGTTTGCAACTGAATTCTGAATGATTTTAGAATACTCAACTAAAGTTGAATGCCGGATTGAGGTCCGATGACTATAAGATTTTGTCTGTGCATCATAAGTGAATGTTATTCATGGCATATTCTCTTATTTTTTTTATGTATTTCATAAAATGCTTGTTCAGATAAAGGCATTGTGATTAAAGTAGCCGGTCTAAAAGAGTTATAAGCTTAGAATTCTGCATATAGAGCTTTACTTTGTGATTTATGTATCTAACTGAGCCTAATGGGCCAGTATCTATATCTGTATCTGAAAGGCACTTAGTTACAACAAATGATAATGAATATAGAGTCTCATATGCATCTACATTTGTATATTTATGATTATGAAATATATGATTATGAAACCTTTTCTGAAATTGTGATGATAAAGTGATGTGCCATGATAATATGATTGATTGGGTTATACATGTTTTGAAAGAATGTATGTGAAATGTGTATCATTCATTATGTCTTATTGAGATGGAAAATGTTTGTGAAATTGGTTGGTTGCATGATATTTGTGTATTTGACTTGAGTGAGATCATCAATGATAGTTCACTCATTGAGTTCGCAAAACTTATCAAAAATAGCAACATGGCTTTTGAGGTACGAGACAGGAGACCTAGTTCCTAAGATTTTCTAGAGAAACATTTTGAATTAAGACATGACTCAAAGATCTGTCAGCTGACATTAGAGGAGTTATATATTGTATTTTGTAGTTTGTATTTCTTTGTCATATAGAACTTTTGTATAAGGGATTGTAAACTTTCTCTTGTTTAGTAATTTAAATACTTGTTTCAATGACTACAATGTAAACTTTTGTCAATGGATGAAATGAAGTGTTGAGGTTTTAAGTATAGTATATTCTTTATGATGCTATTTAAGAGATTATGTTTGCTTTAACATATCATTGTCATAGGATATATACTTGAATGTCCTCTGGATGTTCGTGTATATACTTTATGGTAGTGAGGTGTTACAGGATGAATCAAATATTGAATTCTAGGATACTGCCCCAGCTTGTGACTAGAATGTGGATGTGAATAGGCTGTCAGAATTCTAGGATAATACTCCCAGCTTGTGACAAGGATGGGGATAGAGGTAAGACAAAATCTAAAGTGCAGAATGCTAAAGTAGATATTTAGATTAAACATAAAATACAACATCGAATAGTGAGATGGAGAAAGGTAGCTTGGATTAAATTGAAGATGAGCAAGGTGAGGAATGTAATCAACAAATTTTTTTAGAAGAAATTCATATGCTAAAGGATAATTTTACTCTTATAACTATAAGGAGGTTTGAAAGGAGGAGAAGAACATTAGAGCGCTTAATAAACCTCTTAAAGGCCAAGATGATAGATTTTATTAGAAAGAAAAGTAGCTTTGATTAGTCTTTTGGAAACAAGAATAAAAGCTCATAACCTTAACAATATGATGAAAGTTTTGGAGAAAAGTTGGAGTTATATGACAAATCATGAATTCCATTATAATGTTAGGATTTTATTGGCTTATAACTATTAGATTTTGCACATTACACTGATTAGAACTTCTGATTAGCATATGCATCTCAGATCTAAAATTCTGAATACAATAAATGTTATGAAAATTACAATCATATATGCAGCCAATTTCGAATTTTAGAGAATAAATTTATAGGAAGAACTTTTCTCTATTCATACTTCTATAAATATGCCTTAGTTAATTATAGATGATTTGAATTTTTTTTACATCCATCTAAAGCACAGGGTAACAGGATTAACACTATTAACCTTGGAAGAGAGCTGGAGAGGGTTATTACCAAATCTGAAGTAACTGATCTCATATCTTTTGGATGCTCTTATACTTGGAGCAACTAACAGCAAGGAAGATGCCTAATCCGAAAGAAGTTGGACAAAGTTTTGGTTAATCACATATGGATGAATCAATTCCCTAATTCTTTTCCTCATTTTGGTGCTCCATTATGTTCTGATCACTCTTGAATGGAGGTGTTGAATCTTGCATCATATTGATCATAATTCTCCATTAAAATTCTTGAACTACCTTATTGAAAGGGATATCTTTAGGGTGCTTGTAGATGAGGTATAAAACATCAAGATTAAAGGTTGTAAAGCTTTCTAGCTTATGAGAAAGCTTCACATTCTTAGAAATAGATTAAAGACTTTCTATAAAGCAGATCAATCCCTTTTTAATATCAAGCTAACTAAAAGAGAGTTGATAATTGCACATTAAGATTGCTATAAACACCTAGATAATTATACTCTTAAAAACACTAAATGTATAAAGTTGGGGAAATACATGGAAGCTCTTCGTGTTCATAATTCAATTTTTGTGCAAAAGGCAAGGATTTTTTTTGGATATTCAATATAAACTTTTATACAAATAAGAAAATGTTATATACAACAACGATTACTTGGATGAGATAAGGAGATTTTAACACTAAATTCTTTCGTAACTCTATTATGGCAAAAAGAAATCTCAATCGAATAACTTATCTCTTAGATTCTAATAACCAAGTGAATATTGATAGAGATTCCATAAAGAGTTTGATATTCAACTTCTTTAATTCCTTGCTAGGTGATACATCTACATTGGGCCCATCAGGTATGCGGCAGTTGGTAAATCTTATAGGGGCTCCCTTTGCCTTGCCACAGGATACATTATTAGAGCTTCAACAACCGTTTTACCTCGTAAGAGATTAAATATGTTCTTTTCACTCTGAATCCTACTAAAGCTTCAAGACTAGATAGATTCAATGCATAATTTTTTTCAAAAAACTTGGCAAATTACAGGCAAGCTAGTTGTTGAAACTGTCATGGAGTTTTTGAATTTTAGAAAATTATTGAGGAAAATCAATACAACTCATATATGCTTGATTCCTAAGATTTCCAATGCAAGTATTCTCAATGATTTTCAGCCTATCTCTTCCCGTAACACCATTTACAAGGTGATTTCAAAACTTCTTGCAAACAAACTCAAGAAGAGTTTGAACATATTCGTTTATGAATCTCAAGTAGCTTTCATCCTTGGCAGAAATATCTCTGACAAGATATATTTTATTGGTGCAAGAATTGATGAGAGAATATATCTCTAGAAGATACATCAAAAGTTGTTCCATCAAAATTGATCTCTTAAAAGCTTTTGATAGACATCAATAGAACTTCATTACTATATGTTTGGAATGCTTTGGATTCCCAAACCATTTCATTAAATGGATTCATGCCTACATTTCCATAACTTCATATAGTATTCTTATTAATGGAGCTCCCAGTAAGCAATTCAAAGGGTTGAATGGCTTAATACAAGGAGATCTTCTTTGTCCTTACCTTTTTATTATTACTATGGAGGTCTTGAATAGAATTATTTGTTATAACATATCCAGAAGATCTGATTTTAAGTTTCATCCTGCATGTAAGGAATTGTCTCTCTCCAACATCTGTTTTGTAGAAGATTTGCTACTATTCTGTGGCACTTACCAAGAATCCATTTTCATATTACATCAGTCTCTCATAAACGTCTATAAGATTTCAAGTCTTAAAATCAATCAAGGCAAGAGTAAAATTTTCTTCTCCTCAAACTTAACCAATGCTGAGAGACTTCAGCAGATCTTTAATCTCAACATCCAAGGTATGTCTTTCACTTACTTGTAGGTTCTCATTTCAACTAAAAAGTTGAAATATCAAGATTGCGTAAAGATTCTAGAGAAATAAAGAAATCATCAATGGTTAGCATAATAAACAGTTGTCTCAAACTAGTATAATGTAACGTATAATCTCTATGTTGAATAATCTTCACACCCATTGGAGTTCTCATCTTCTACTCCCTCAGATGATTATTAAGGAGATTGAAAAATGTATCAAGAATTTCCTCTGGTCAAGTAAGATTGTGTCAAAGTCAAATGGGAGCATTTACGCTAGAGAAGGGGGACTTGGTCTTAATGTCATTCATACTTTTCAATCCATGCAGGTAGCTTTGGAGACTATTTAATGATAGTGAATTTCTTTATAGTAAGTGGATTAATAAGTTATGTCTCAAGGAAACTAGCTTATGACAAATAGTTGAGATGAATAAATTCTCCTGGCCGTTTATTTAAAATTTGATGAACGATTTTAGCGTCTATTAACACATCAAAATTCATATAAGAAACATGATTTTGGTGTGACAATTGGACTTCTCTCAGCCCTTTATATCTTAGAGAGGATATCTATTCTCTTCACACTAAAATCAATTCTCAAGAAAAAGTCAGCAAAGTAATCATAAATAACTCTTAACATTGTCAAGGCAGCAGCATTGAAAAACTAGAAAACTGTTTTCCAACCTATATGCCCAACTCAGCTACTCCAGACATACCTTTATAGTCACTAAGTCGGAATGGAAATTGTCAAACTCTGTATGCAAAAAATATCTGAAGCCCTCTTACCCTTTTATTCCTTGGTATAATATTGTTTAGAAAAGGTTCCTAAAACCAAAAGTTTCTTTCACTATTTAGCTTATAGTTATGAAGAGGTTAAAAACTAAAGACAAAATTGTGGAATTTGAATACAAATTATGTGAACTATGTTGTAGTGAGCTCGAAAGCATTGACCACCTTTACTTTAAGTGTGGTTATTTAACCTCTATTGGGCTAGTATCTAGCACTCTTGGCCTCTACTATCATGTATCATATTGGAGCAAAATATTAGATTGGACTAATCATAAATTCAGATCAATTGAAAAAGATAAAGTCTGCTTAAGCCTCAACTTCAACAGTACAGTCTACTCCATTTAAAGAGAAATAAACTAGAGAGTTTTCAACAAAATCAGCATAAATAAGCATGTCTTAGCTCACGAGTTACATTGTTAGATATAAGAAACATTGGTAGCTTATCACATGCAAGAATAATTGAGTTCTTTCTATAAAAGACAATGAAATCTTTAAAATCTTTTTTTTTCATTAAAATGTTGTAAAAGCCTTGTTTTTAATTTTAGCTTAATCCATTTTTTGTAAGAACTTATTAATACCTTTTACGAATTAATGAATAAATTATTTTATCTTCTAAAAAAAGTTAGAATTTTACTGCCAATTACAGCAACACTTACCAAAATGTTAAATGGATGAAGAAAAGCAATGATTGAAAAATAGGATCAGACCGACTAGTTCGATCAGAATAAATACAAACTCGTATGTGTTATGTTTATAACCTCTATGAGAGAAAACCAGTTGGTTAAGTAAAAAACCCAACCAATTTCTTATAAAACTCGGTCAACTGTTTTTTTCAAAAAATCGGTTATAGTCATCTAATAATGTGAAGTCCTTCAAACAAGAGAATGTGTCAGTTATTTAAATATGTAGGGTCCAATAGATTGTCCTTGGCACTCTCTATTATTTACATGTGTTAACTTATCATTAGTGCAAAAGTCATTATAAAAAGTTTGAAATGTTAACGAGTGCTTTTCAAAAGCCTTTGAAATTTTTATTGAAAGTTTTTTCTTTTTTATTCTATCATATAATCTTATTAATAAAATATCTTTATAAAAACTTATATTTTTTGTTTATAGTTTTATATTTTAATTAAAAGTTTTGTTTTAAATTATTATTGCTAAAAATGAATTACTATTTTTATCTTTGAAAAATACTAAATTTATTTAATATCATTAATAAATTACATTTGTCAAAATTTAAGTTCTCTATTTATCTCTTTATATTTTAATTTAAAAATTTTTAATTATTATTATTAAAAGCTAATTATTATTTTTGTCATAAATTTGGTTAATAAATTGAATTATAAGTAACCTTGCTTAAGATAAATTAAGAATCTGCTAAAAAATATTTAAACTATAAAAAAGCGTGTTTAAAAGACATTAAAAAAAATTAAAATAAAGTTAAAATTCTTCCTATTAACTTTCTTTAAATATATTTCAACTTCTATCAATTTTTAATAAATGATAATAAAGAAATACAATTTTATTTTTATTTTTATTTTAAATTTTATATTAGATTTAAAATTAGTTTAAATTATTAGATTTAGTATATATTAATAGATATTATTAGAGTATTTTTATTTCAATAAAATATTTTATTTTATACTTATTATAATTTTTACTACTAATTATAATCTTTTTATAAAAATTGAATATCAATTGAATCTTTAAACTTTTAACCTTTTCTTTAATTGGTTTGATATCCAGTTAGAACATTAAAATGAAAAAAAAGCTAACCTGGAAATAATTTAGTCTATCAAATATACTATATTTTATACTTATTATAATTTTTACTCCTTACTTATTATATTCTAATTTTATAAGAGTTTAATACCAATTGAACCTTTAAATTTTTAATTTTTTCTTTAATCGGTTTGATATCCGATCCAATTTTTAGAATAATGAAGCGAAGAAAAGCTGACCTGGAAATAATTTAGTCTATCAAAAAAAGGAGCAGCACTTGTAATGATCAGGGACATAAAACTGCCCACATCATTCGACATTCAAAACATCAAAATAGACACCATCTTCTTATGGCGACTACACATGTTTCATTACAAACAACTCACACCAAGCGAGCTGGTCCACGCTAGACAATGTTTTCTCACTTTGCAAAACTGCATCCTCCATGCTTGAATTCATTCCCAGGTAAGAGTACTGCTCTAACATCTCCCATTACAAGAAGTCTTGACAACAAACATGACAATTTTCCAACTGAATGAATCTAGACTCTTCAGCCATGCATTCACTTGCTTGGAGATGCAAATCTTGTCCGTTCTCTCTGCCGATTGAATGCTCTGTCCTTTGGGGATAATGTTTTTCCTGCACTGCCGGCAAGCCGCATCATCTCTGCAAATACATTTTAATCATGCACCCAATGCGTAAACATAGACAAGAGCAAGTGTCAAAAGGGACATTCTCCCCTTTCACAAGTGACTCTCCTAAGCTTCTAGTAATGCAATTGTCGAAAGTGTTGTTCCTCTCTTGCTCCCTTTTATTTATATACTCTCCCAATTATTCATGATAATAAGTGACTTCTCCTAAGCTTCTAGTGATGCACGTGCTAAAAACTCCAGTCCCATCATCAATGACCACAAAATCTAACATCTTACTTTTTTGAAATAGCAAATTCAACATAGCATTAGAAGTGAAATAATTTCTATTAGGACTGTTGTACTTAAATTCAAAATATATCTAAATAATAAAGATTTCAAAACCAAAGTAGTCCTAAATTTGACAAACTACGATCCAGGAAAAGGTGTTAAAAAATAAGAGTAAGAGACAGGAATTCTCTACCTCTCTTTCTTTCAAGTTCTTGGTCCAGTTCCTCTTTCCACCTCCTCTGCTGCTCAGAACAGCTAATCAGAGCAGCAAACATTCTATTTAGATAACGCTAAAAGGCCATGGGGGTCACACTTGTGGGAAAACCAAAAAATTCAACCAAACTTATCAACTAACCTCGGGCTACTTGATTCAAGACAATCCTCAACCAAAAGACCTTTCTGATCACTGCCCTGAGGGGATGAAGTTTCATCTGAAGCTTGTTCATCAACATGGCCTACATTAGGCGAATGCCTACTGTTGATTCCAGGGCTTCCAGAGCTGACTATATCACTTGCTGCCGGTGGAGTTCCAATGGGTATCCGACCAGGTGACCTGCCCTTAGGAGGTAATTTTAAGTAATTTGGTGAAGTTTCATTACTTGGCTTATTAGCAAAGCTTGGAGAACAAGCTGCATTCAAACTGTTGTAGAACTCTTCATACAAAGGTGTTTGCAGCTTCTTCAGCTCTAAAGCCTGAGGCATCAAAAAGAGGTTCAATGTCACAACAATCTTCTAGAAATTCAGCCAACATTTTGGAGCAAAGTGTTCACTCATGCGCTACCTTTTCATCCAGAAAAGCTCTAATTTTTGACTCTGTAAGTTCATCATCCTCTTCAGAGATTGATACACCCTCAGCTGGTATATCAGTGACTGGTCCTGATCCTGTTTCTTCCAGTTTTGAATTCTCACCAAATCTGCACCTCCAATCTTCAGAAAGAACATCTTTGGCAACCGAACTCTTGGTTAAATCACAAATTGCTTATAAGTTGTATGAAAAATAAAAGTTATGATTGGAAAGAGGTGTAATTTGAGAAAAGAACATCCTGAGTTGCTTACATTATTGAAGCTCTCAGAAGCTAAAAGAGGCGTGATCTTTAATTCATTTGAAGCAAAATCATGTTTGTCAATCTGGCACAAATCATCATCGCTATTGCATGTTCCACAGATACCATCACTTTCAGACAGTTTCTTAGGATCCAGAGAATCACTTAGACTACCCAGATTACATATGTCTGTTGTGTCCGAGACACATGAATTTTGACTGGCAGCAAAATAAAACCATTACTCAATAACATCTCAAATAATTTGAAGAAAAGGTATTCTATCCAAAGTCCAGTGTGAATGACATTGCAGAACTTACAACTTATCAAGGTTGGCAGTTTGCAACTGTAAAGAGATGCGATCATCCTGATAGAGGTGGAATTTTTTTTAATTAAGAATTGACTAAAGAACCCAACAAAACAAATAACCCACAAGTTCTGTCCAGATATACCAACCATGTCTGGAGTACATTTAGCAGTGTCAACAAGAAAAGGTTTGCCGGCAACAAAAGGATGCTGCATTTATTTCACATATAGTATCATCATACGGTACTAGATCAGGTTGATGATCATCACTACTTGCTAAAAGATTCAAACAAAAACCAAAACTTGTTGAAAACTTTAAAGTGAAATCACAAGATTCAACAACCTAAAAATGCTTACAGATAAACAAAAGAATGACAGTCAAGTTAAAAAAATTACCTGAAGCAACTTAGATGCGTCTGGCCTCATATTTGGTTCCCTATCATTGTAAATCTCATACATTAAATGTTTGAAAATAATATTTAAGGACGTGCTAAAGATTCATAATTGACAGAAAACTATCTGGAAAGTTCTCATTGCATAGACAACCGAATCCATGAACTTAGTCAAGCACAGTCCTTACTCGGAAATAAATTTATTAGTATGCATGTAGCTTTCAGTAAAACTTTTAAGTTCCTACAGATCTAATCGCTTAACAATAAAAGTTGAATGCCATAATTTTGATTGGTATAGTTCTCAGACATTGCAATTCCATCATACTCACTACTAGTCTAAGCCGGAGGACAGAGCATCCAACATTTTGTAACTCTCATGCCAATGTAACTGAAGTTAAGAAAAAGGCAAAGCAGTACTTTTGCAAACACTTGAGTAGAAAATCTTTAGCCTCAGCAGAGAGATGATCAGGGATTTCTGGATGAGACTTTGTTGACCCTATATAGAAGAGGGCAGCAACCTAAAGGACATCAATTTTAGTAAGTTGGAAAGCACCTAAAATGGAAGAAATATCTTTAAGGCTAGAAGACTGGTTACCTCTTGATACTGTTGGCTCCATGGAGGCTTTCCAGTGGCCATCTCGATTACTGTACAGCCCACACTCCATATGTCGGCAGAGCTAGAGCAATGTTTTATGATGTATAATTATGATTAGAAATATATGTTCAATCTGTTTATGTTATTAGTCATGAACAATAGTTGGATTTATAGCTAACAAGGCAATTTCAAGGCCTTTTGTATTCCAGGTTTCTAAAAAATGGAATTACTCAAGTCAATTACATATTTTGACCTATAATTCAGGCAGTAAATTTTAATTTAACATGTCCCTCAATTTTTATCATCTATAAAATTAATGGAAGCATTGCATTTGAATCTAGAAACTTTCTCTTTGGTAACTAAAAATATGAAAAATATGAAAAAGAGCCGCATGCAGAATCAGTTCTCAAGGACTCAAGCATTCAAAACACTAATTAAGATGAATATGAATTGTTACAACTCTTCACCCTTACAAGCTATGTCCAGTCTGCAGAATGACTTCAGGAGCCATCCAGTATGGAGTGCCCTTCATTGATTTGGCCCCTGAAACAGTAGCCTATTCTAACGAGAATCTCAGTCCAATTGAAAAGACATTAAAAGAATGCTTTTATACACAGGAATTCCAAAGACTAAAAGAACATAGAAAAGAAAGAGAAACCAGAAAAGATCAGTACATACCAGCTCAACAACCTGCTTGGAAGCCCCAAAATCTGCAAGTTTAATGCATCCTTTATTGTCTACAAGGATGTTTGCCCCCTGAAAGCAAATACAGAAGACATCCAGAGCTTTTCGGAAAAAAGTTGAATAACGAACTTAAATTCTATCACACGTCACATAATTGATAGGTAGTTGATTCACCTTTATGTCCCTATGCATAATTCCATTTTTGTGTAGATACTCTAGCCCCAGCAGCAATTGTGTTGTGTATGTTCTTACAACCTGCGTTACAATGTTGAAACACAAGATTAGAACCAAGTCAAAAGTAATACAATTTCAGTTAATAAAGACTCACCGCCTCAGGAAAAGGTCCAAATTTACTCAAAAGAGATGATATTGAACCACCAGGGACAAATTCGAGCAGAATATTCAAAGTTTCCTCCTCCCTAACTGTGCCTAAATATCTCTGAGGATGAAAAATGGCAGATAACTCATTACAGTGGTAAACTTTATTCCTAAACTATCAAAACAAATAGTTCTAAGTATTACTTACAACAATGTTAGGATGAGAGAGATTCTGTAAGAGTTTGACTTCTTCCTCCAGATCTTTGATGTGACTCTAGCAAAAACCAGATTAAGTCAACTCAGTTGCATTTTTTCTATGCCAACATAGAACAGAATAACCAGTGTACGCTCATAATTATACACGTTGCACATCTACTGTAGAACAAAAACTTCATGCAGGTTCTACAGATTCAAACACCCTCATTCTATGAGCAAAAGATAAATATTTGGACAGATATAAAACAGCACCAAATGATCAAAAGATTCAATACCTGGGCTCTCTCCCTTGAAGCACAATTAGCTGCCATCGAAACCTAAATATGAAAAGATATCAGAGTTAACAACACTAAGCAACTAAAAATAATATCCAAAATAAAGTAATCTGGCGTCAGAAACAGATAGTAAAAGCGAAACCCTTAGTGCACCAACATTGATAGGTAAAAAGGAAAAGTGAAACCCTTAGTGCACCAACATTGATAGGTAAAAAGGAAAAAAAGGTTCGGAACTTTGACGCACTCAACACACTTGCTTGCAATGTAACTGGGCTTTTAAAGAATCCCAAATCAATTTCTCATCTGGGTCATAGTAAAAGATGAAGTAACAAGAAGAGTAAAACCTGCTTTACAGCCAAGAGTTCACCAGAATCGAGATTCATGCCCATGTAAACATGACCAAAAGCGCCGCAACCGATCAACTCCCCTTTGCGATAGCGAATGGGAGGAGGCATCGGGGGAGTGGAGGGTTTAGCGAAGATTCTTGATTTGATCTTTTCCACGAAGGGATTATTACTACTAATCAAGAAGATATCTTGATCATCATGAGGTGTACGGAACACCAATGATCGCCTCACCGATCCCAGAAACTCTTGCATTTAGTGTGAGTACGTGTGTGGAAGAAAGAAAGGAGAGATTGATGGAATGGTAGGCTAAGAGAAGAGAGACTGTGACAGAAGCGAGTGGAGTTGGAGATTCTCTTTTGAAACATTAACAAATTTCGTTTTCAAAAGTAAAGAGTGACATTGACCGATTGCTCTGCTTCATCATACCTATCGCCAAATTCCTTTACTTTATATTTTATATTACTAATGATGTAGTATTACCATTGTCTTGCAGACTTTTTTATTTGTTTGGTTTAGAGGATAGAGAGAGACAGAAGCTAATAAAAGGTAATATATTTTTATTATTTATTTGAGAATTTTATAATAGAATAAAATTGAATAGGATGGAAGTAAAAAAATTTATGTTACGTTCTATTATATCCTAAATAGTAAAAATAAGAAACTTTTATAAAATTTAAGATGGAAAAGGTAAGAATAATTGTCTAATTCTATTAAAATAATCTTCTTTTTCTCTAAAATCTTTAAATCTAACTATTTTCTATTTACCCCTGTCGATATTCAGCCATAGAGCTTGTGTGGATCTATTGTTATTTTTTAAATTCAATAAAAGAATATGCTTAGTTGAATTTTTATCTATCATTAACAAAAATACACTCTTTAATTATTTAATATTAATTACTATTAAGGTATATTCTAATTATTCACTTTATCTTAATTTTCATAATTTATTTTTATTTTTAAAATTTGATAAGTATTTGGTAAATATATTTTAAACTTAAAATATCTTTAAAATACATAAGTTTTAAAATATTTATTTATGAAATAATTTTCTAAGATAAAATATTTAATGAGTTTATTATATTACTAAATAAGATTAAAATTAAACTATTTACTTACTAATTTATTTTAAAACTTTATTTAATATTTAATTATTAGTAGTAATAAAATATAATCATATTGACATTAACTAAAATTTCAATTTTATTTTAAGAAAATGAAAACCAAAAATTAGTAAGTAAAACGAAAAAACTATAATAAAAAATTAAAAACTATAATAAAAAATTAAACAACAGTAAACTTCAATTCCTTATCAATACTTACCTTCTCTTTTTTTTTTATAAAAGGTAAATATTTATCAAAAGAATAGGGTATGTACACAAGCACAGAGGCATACCCCAGTCAACAAGAGAGGACGAGCCCTCCCAAAAAGACCAGCAAAGCTCACCTAAATATACAAATGTGAGGCAGTAGGCCCCAACATCCAGGAGCTCATGCCTACCAACATAATAATATAAGCAAGGAAGCCCAACACACAAAATAACCAGATAAGTATCAAAAGCTACATCCACGGGAACAACTCCCATGAGATGAAGAAGCCTGTGAGGCTAATAGAGACCAAACCTTAGACACGGAGCGGGCCCGAGGAAGAGACCCATACCAATCGACGACGCCATAGAACAACCACGGGAATCAGCAACGAAGTGTCCAGATAAGCAACGCCCATGCGCACACTACTATCCTACACTGTCGATTCTCCACAACTACCGGTTCCTAGAGCATCCAGACTCAAAAGAGGATGCATGCAAAAGGAACCAAAGAAAAGAACCAGCACAAGAAAACGGATCAGATACCCCCTCCTTACGTCTCTAGAAATGGGAGTGAATAGAAACAAAAACCGTCCCCCCTAAGAAGAAAAACGACATCGTGCAGATAATACGACACCTCAATGACCATACATGTAGCGCTCCAAATTAGGGGTTAGAATATTAAAGGAAGTTAGTACGAATTATGTTTGTTATTTGCTTATTAAATATTTGCTTAAT
>JANIJH010000005.1:26745703-26768194 GCA_024520975.1 Erythroxylum areolatum | reverse complement strand
GTCCTTCCTCTTGCGATTGGATCAGGTCGGCTTGGTTTCCTATAACAAACCAAGTTCCCATTCAAATAATATTCAAAAGAAATATTCAAAAAGCTTGAAAATCAAAAGTAAAAGCACTAAAACCAAATGTTCGAATCTTAGAGGCAAACTCCTAACTTCCATCCTTCACAAGACTTGTAGCCCTATGGCTCTAGATCACAACGAATTTAAAATCACCTCATTTGGACATCTACAGCCAAAGATATGCCTAAAATACCAAAATTCGTCTTTACTGGAAAATGGGGGCTCGCCGCGGCGAAGGCCACGCTCGTCGGGACGAACGGCCCGCTCGTCGCAACAAACGACCCGCTGCTCGCCGTGACGTGCACAAATTCCTCGCACGTTGCGGCGTGCTCATGAACACGTCGCGACGTGCGGGTCTGGAGAACGTCTCCGAACCCGATTTTTTCAGCATTTTCCCACTTCAATCCTTCCCTTAAGCACAAGCAACACATCCAAACCTTGATTCAAGTCTTAGACTACATTTCTATCCCATTAACACCTTAAAAACAGTCACAAACTCATCAACCCAAAGAAATCTATCTGTTTTCCCTTAAACCCTAAACCATCGATTCTAACACATTCAATCCATCTTACAGTTTAATCTAACCACAATACAATGGAATGAACTCAAACATACCAGGAAATTGCTTCAAATCTGTCGGAAATCACAAGGATCGAAAACCCACTTTTCTTCTCCTTCTACCTCACCCACGACACTTCCTCCTCTCTTCTTCTCTTTCTTTTCTTTTCCTCTCTTCTCCTTCTAATTTCTTTCTTTTAAGTCTCCTTGTAAAGCCTTAAGCTCTCCCACCTAAGTGGTCTTCCTAAAATGCCCTCACACATTTTTATCCCTTAATTCTCATATAAACCACAAAAACTCAACTTAATCTCAATTATCCACTAACACTCCCAGTTTACTCAAGCTAAAACATAAACACACAATTAGGACATTTCATGCTTAATAACATCAATTAAGAAAAATTTTGGGGCCCAACATCCGGTCAGGCAAAGTCTACTTCAAAAAGACTTTTGTTATGCCAAGTCCAAAGCATCCAGCAAGCTACTCCAAAAATAGTGCCCCACTCCCCTTGCAGTACTGAAGTCTGGTTCATGAGATTGGATTTGACCCAATTCTCCTCATTCTGAAGAAAGAAGTCCGAATGGATCACCTCTAGGGGGAACCTATTCCAGAAAGCTTGTACTTTAGCTCAGTCTCGAATGGCATGGCGAGTGGACTCATCCTGTCCACATCTATGACATCTACTATTCGTTGCCATATGTCGCGCCATTCTTTGCTGATTAGTCAAGAGTTTTTTCGTAGTCATTAACCAAAGGAACGCTCTGATACTCTGGGGCCTCGCCCATTTCTAAATTAAATCCCAGAGATGTGCATGACTATCCGTGACGGTCCCGTCTATTAGATCATAGGCCGATGTCACTGTGAATCTCCCATGTTCGGCTTGCCCCCATCTTATGGTATCTTCCAACTGTCGGCACTCTGGGTCAACTCTGCAATATCCCTGCAAACAAGGGAGGAAAGGTATTGTTAGATCAAGTTCCACTTCCAGTTGCCCTCCTCGGTCTTAAGGTCCACAACTTTAGCATAAAGGACACTATTGGGTACTGTCGAGGTGGTCACCAAAATTAGTGGACCCCAACCTTTCACCCAGTTATCTAGCCAAAAAGATATGTGTCTACCATCTCCGAGTTTCCAAAAAATACCTTGGCAAACAAATTTCCAATTTGTTGCAACTCCCCGCCAAAAGTTAGATGCCCCTGGCCTGTCTATAGCGTTGGGGATGTGGTACAGGTCCATTCGATATTTAGCCCTTAAAATACAAACCCATAAGGCTTCTGGATGTGTAAGTAAAGCCCATCCCATTTTATTAAGCAAAGCATCATTGGTAGATCTAATATGTTTGATGCCTATACCCCTGGCCTTTTTTAGCATGCCCACCGTTTCCTAATTAACAAGGGGCGTTTTCCTCTACCCTACAGTGGAGCCCCAGATAAAATTTTGCATAATTCACTCTAAGTCGTCACGTAGTCCATGCGGTAATCGAAGAATTTGCATTGTGAAAATCGGGAGTGCCGAGATCACCGACTGAGTTAAAGTGACCCTTTCCGCCAGCGATAGCTTTTTGGCTCGCCATCCAGAAAGTTTATTTTGTGTGTTATCTAGGATATGCTGATATGTATTACGCGAGGTACGCTCATGGATCAATGGCACCCCTAGGTATTTGCCCAGATTATTTGTACTAGTAATGCTCAGGGCTTGACTGAGTCGGCGCGTGGATTCCTGGGAAATGTTCTTGGAGAAAAAGAAATTTCATCTTAGCCATATTGACTTTTTGACCTGAGGCCCTACAGAACACCTCCAGGGTCCTTGCAATGTCTTGCGTTTGGGATCCTGAAGCTTCAGTGAACAAGACTAGGTCATCTGCAAAAACAGGTGGGATAGGGGGGATTCGATAGCGCTTACTTTGATCGGATGCCGGTGCCCTTGTTCCAACTCTCTGAAAATAAGGTCACCTAGTCGCTCCATACATAGGACAAACAAGTGCGACGAGAGTGGGTCACCTTATCTAATCTCCCGGGAGGGGTTGAAAGGCTCCAAAACTGTGCCTTGTCAATTCACCTGCATGGACACTGTTGCCACACACTGCATAATGACCCAGATCAGATGTTCCGATAAACCGATCTCTACTAAGGTGTTATGGATAAAATCCCACCTAAGCTGATCATATGCTTTTTCCAGATCCACTTTTATCGCGAGATAGCCCGTGCTCCCTATCTTCTTTCTCATCAAATGAATGGCTTCCTGAGCAATGATGATATTATCCATGATTTGACATCCCGGGATAAAACTGCATTGGTTCTCCTTCATTAGGAAATCCAGGTGATGCTTCAACCGATTGACGATAACTTTGGAGAGGATTTTGTTAGTCACGTTGTAGAGACTAATCAGCCGGAACTAGGTGATATGCGTCGTGGAGGGATTTTTGGGTATTAGGACCAAAATGGTTTGGTTCAGGTCCTTCTCCCATTATTCCTTTCTGAACACGGCCTGGATATGCTCTGTCACTTTGGGGCCAACCCTCCCCCATTGCTTTTGGAAAAAAAGGGCATTGTACCCATCAATCCCAGGGGCTTTATTCAGGTTCATACCAAGGACAGCAGCTTGAATTTTTGTGTGGTGAGGCGATTGGGCTAGATCACAGAGTCTGACTTCAGAAAGTGCAAGGAAAGCTCTTGAGAGGGGGAGGCTGGTAATGGAATCTTCTGCTTGGGAATATAGTTTGACAAAATAGTCGCTGGCTATCCGACTCAAATGCTCTTGGTCGTTAACTATAGAACCTCGGTCGTCACGAAGGCTCTCGATCTTCCTTTTCCTACATTTGGATATAGTGATGGCGTGGTAATATTTGCTGTTTTTGTCACCCTTTGAAATCCAATCGCATCGGGCTTTCTGATGCCAGTAAAGTTCTTTTTCGTTAAAAACCTGCATAAGTTCCCTAGTCAAATGTGCCTTCAGGTCAATCAGGGACTCCATATCATCATTCATGGCTCTCTGAATGCCCTGAAGTGTTGTGAGTAGTCGTTTCTTCCGATGAAAAATATTAACAAAATCTACATAATTCCACCTTTTGAGGTGGATGGAAAGGTTCGCAAGTGACTCGTTCAATGTTTCCTCTGGTGGAGTCCAATGTGCTGCTACTACCTCGTCAAAACCTAGGTGAGTCAGCCACGCATTTTGAAATCTAAAAACTGGGGAACTGTAAGGCCTAGGAGTTGGTTGGTGCAGTTGGATGAGACATTTTAGAGATGTCACAATAAAGGATCACATATACAATCATCACAATGAAAATTTTTATAGACATATAAGTAATTTTCCAAATGGAATTCTCATATGGGTCAATTTAGTAAACTTGTTCTGTAATAAGCATCCATACATTTGTTTTAGTATCTTCAAACTTTAGTCTATAAGGTTAACTACTTCCTTCATAAGGAAGAATAATGTCATTAATGTCTAGTCTTAATAAAATAATGACTAGGAACAATATAGGGATAATACATAAAATCGATATGAATCTCATAGTTGTAATCTTTTTATAATTTCATTTGCAATGAATACTTATCCTATGAACTTTATTATATACACTTTAATATGTATAAGATAAAGAATGCTTATATCCCTAAGTTATAACCAACTAATTAGCTGTATGACATAAACCAATAAAAAGGTAGTTACTAATTTGTGAGTTTCTTTATTAAAAATGAAAGGGTGGTTTATTATTTAATTATTGCATGTTAAGGGAGACCAAAAGTCCTTCTCTTTTAAGTATTAGAGAAGAACTACCACAAAATTTTCTCTTTTATGTTTAAATTTCTTCTCTTTTAGTTTGAAGTGGCGAATTAATTGTGAAGCATACATCTTTTGATTCTTGTGTTAATAAATTAAATTTGGTGAGGCGTTTAGATACAAATGATAGCACTTGTCTTCTTAAAGGCATGGTACATGGTTCAAGTTTAGAACCTTTATATGATTAAATCTCCGTAATTATGTAATGTTGGAGGTATAATATGATTTAACCAAATTGTAGATTGGTTATCAATATGACTTGACAATAACTTCTGTAAGGTTGTGTTTTTATATTATTTGCTTTACTAAATTTGAATGTCAACTAATTTAAAATATATGTGTACTTTAATTTGGTTATAAAATTATTTGTAGAACTTGTTGTTTTGCTTAATTAAGTAATTATATTTTTTTTAATCTCAAAATCACATTTACCTTCATAAACAGGTAGAATGACTTGGTTTATGCACGAGTTCTAAGATATGAAGCTTGGTTATCATTGTTTCTCTTATATATGAATTCTTTAAGACTATTACTTTTTCTTTTTTAGGGTGATTATTTACGTTTTAAAGAATGCTTAAATTATGGCAAGCAACTTTCAATAAGTTTTGAGCTTGTTTCAAATAATAACATTAATTAATGACAAAAATAATGGAAAAAAGTAGTAGTTAACGAAGGTATAAGATTGAAAAAAAAACACAATAAAACTAATACATTATTGTAATAAATTAAGAATTAAAGTGTAAAGATTAATGTGAAAGAAAAGTGAAAAAAATATTGCCACAAAAGGTAGAGATATACTTTAAACAATGGAAACATAATTTTAATAAGTCAAAAGAGTATAAAATAGTGAAAACTTAAAAAAGATCTTTAAAAATAATATTTTCTTAATTTTAAACACTTAATTTAGCTTGTTAGGTCTTTGAAATTTGAATTATTAATATTGTTGTAACCCTATTTTTAGTTTACAGAAGGCCACGCAAAATTAAAACTAATGAGACGTAAATGCGTATCCTCGTACATTTGTCTAATTATGTTACAAAGTAATATAAATATACTAAACAAAAAATTAACATTTTGATAAAATATTTCTTAAACTTATTTTGAGATAACAAATCATGTAACCCATAAAAAATTGAAAGTTAAAAAGCATATATCTTGATAATTGAATTTGAACTTTGATATTTATCATTTTTGACTTATTACATATTCTTAAATTCATTTTTATATTTAAACTCTAATAATTATATCAAATTGACCCAAAATTATTATTAAAATTCTCCCTAACTAGTAGCTTCCTACTTCCTAGTTTATAATTTTTATTGAAAATAAATATTATCTAAAAATTATATAATTTATTTAAAATTGCATTTTTCAATTTTCATTTTGCATTTTGCAACGAAAATGGAAGTCTCATCCTTAAAACCATCGTCTTAGGGTTTAAGCTCCTCTGCTTGGTATCCGCCACGGTCGAAGAAGAAGAAGCAATATGGCCCTCTATCGCCTCCTTCTCCGCTCAACCACTGCCACCACATCTCGAGCTCTAATAAGACCCATCCGCGTCATCTCTCCCATCATAAATCAAACCCATAATTCCTCCAGTGTTTTCTCACCACCTTTCCTCCCAATATACCGCACCTTCGCCTTCTCCTCCGCCGAGGAGGCTGCTGCGGAACGCCGGAGACGCAAACGTCGTCTCCGAATCGAACCCCCTATCCCATTGCAGCGCAACCCACATCCTCCGCCTCACGACCCTAACGCCCCTCGTCTTCCGGACTCCACGTCGGCATTGGTGGGCCCGCGCCTCAATCTCCACAACCGAGTTCAGTCCCTCATCCGCGCCTTTGACCTTGACGCCGCCTCCCTCCTCGCGCGCAACTCCGTCTACTCTCGCATCCGCCCCACTGTCTTCACTTGTAACGCCATCATCGCGGCTATGTATCGCGCCAAACGGTACCCGATCATTACTTAATATGTTATACCGCTGCTGATTAGTTGTTACTATGATAATTACATATTGTCTTGATGATGATTTTGTTGGAATTTTCAGTTATGACGATGCGGTTGCGCTGTTCAAGTACTTCTTCGAGCAGCATGATATAATTCCTAATGTTGTTTCTTACAATAATTTGATTAATACTCACTGTGATGAGGGGAGGGTTGATACTGGGCTTGACGTTTATAGGCATATAATTGCTACAGCGCCTTTTAGTCCGTCACCTGTTACGTATAGACACTTGACTAAAGGCTTGATTGATACTGGGAGGATCGGGGAAGCGGTGGATTTGTTGAGGGAGATGTTGAATCGAGGGCATGGGGCAGATTCATTGGTTTATAATAATGTGATTAAAGGTTTTTTGGATTTGGGGAATTTGGAGAAGGCGAATGAGTTTTTTGATGAGTTGAAGGAGAGGTGTTTGGTTTATGATGGGGTGGTTAGTGCCACCTTCATGGATTGGTGGTTTAAACAAGGGAAGGATAAGGAGGCAATGGAGAGTTATAAGTCATTGATGGATAAGAAATTTAGGATGGTACCGGCAACCTGCAATGTGCTGTTGGAGGTTTTGCTCAAGTATGGGAAAAAGGAGGCTGCCTTGGCTTTGTTTGAACAAATGTTAGATAATCATACCCCACCAAACTTTCAAGCAGTTAATTCCGATACATTTAATATTATGGTGAATGAATGCTTTAAAGAAGGAAAGATTGATGTGGCCATTGATATGTTTAGGAAGGTGGGAACAAAGCCTGGGTCAAAGCCTTTTGCAATGGATGTTGCGGGTTACAATAACATTATTGCTAGGTTTTGTGAGAATGAGATGTTGGAGGAGGCAGAAAATTATTTCACTGAATTGACTTCGAAGTCCCTGAGCCCTGATGTTACAAGCTTTAGAACATTTATTGATGCATACATGAAAATGGGAAGGGTTGCTGATGTTTTGAGGGTCTTTGGCAGGATGGTGGATGCTGGCTTGAGAGTGGTGGTGGATTATGGGACTAGAGTATTTGCCGGATTGATTAAGAATGGAAAGGTAGTGGACTCTGCAGTGATTTTGACAAAAATGGGAGAAAGAGATCCAAAACCAGATCCCTTGATCTATGACGTTGTTGCTAGGGGCCTTATTGATGCTGCTGAATTGGATACTGTCAAGGATATTATGGATCAGATGATGAGATATGCTGTAGGCATTCCTCCCACTCTGAAGGAGCTAGTAACTGAGACATTTAAAAGTGCCGGACGACGTGAGGAGATTGAAAAAGTTTTAGATGAAAACAGATGGAGAAGTTTTCCAGGCGTCTCTCGTGGGCCTAGACAATCACAAATACCAATTGGACCTCCTCGAATGTCAAAGGACCAGTTATTAGGGCCGTCTTCATTGGGTGGACAATCACTATCCAGACAACCCCAGGCTGGGAGACTTCAACAATTTGACCAGCATCAAATGGTAGGGGATGCACAATCAGTGTCTAGTCGAATGTTTGAGCATCATTCTTCTTCCTCTCATGCTGTTGGACAACAAACTTCATGGTTCAGACAAAGTGGAAAGCAAGATTCATGTTCCACCCAAGCTGGTGGTCAACAGCCGTTCTGGTCCACTCAAACAGGAGCTCAGCAGTCATTGTGGTCAGCTGGAAAGCAAATTTCAGGGTCACCTCAAAGTGAAGGACAGCAAGTGGCACGATCATCTCAAACAGGACAGGAGGTTGCACCATCCTCTCAAATGGGGGAGGTGCCACCATCATCTCTCACTGGAGGACAACAGCCATCATGGCCATCTCAAATGTCGGGACGACAGCCATCATGGTCCTCTCAAATGGAGGGACAGCAGCCACCATGGTCATTTAAGACAGGTGAGTCGTCGTGGTCATCTCAAAAAGAAGGATGGTCATCTCAGACAAGTGGCCAGCAGCCATCATGGTCACTGAAAACTGGAGTTCAGCAGTCAACATGCTTGTCCAAAACTGGGGGGGAGCAGCTAAGATTGTCGTCTCAAGCTAGAATGCAGAATCCAACATCTTCATCTCAAACTGAAGGGCAGTGGTTAGGTCAAGCTGGAGGAAAGCAGCCTTCTTGGTCTCCTCAAACTGGAGAGCAACAGGCCCCATGGACCTCTCTAGTTGGAAACGAATCCTCATCTCAAACAGGACTGCAATCAGCATGGTTCTCTCAAAGTGGAGGACAACGGCAGTCATGGCCCTCACAAAGCAGAGGAGAGCAGCAATCATGGTCCGCTCAGATAGGAGGGCAGCTGCCATCACAAACTATGCACATGGCTAATCAGCCTTCACGCGGATCTGTGGAAACATCAAGGCCCGAGCCTATTGGCTCTTTGAGGAATTCAGGAGATTACAGCCATGAATCACCTTCGTTTTCTGGGCACCAGCCCATAGAACCAACTGAAATGTTGAAGCATTAGGATGGATCACAATGACAGCTATTTTGTTTCCAAGGCTATGGCTTTGGAGATTGAAGTAGATTTGTGCCTACTGTTATCACAGTTTTGAGACTTGAAACTATTTTGTGCAGAGAGGCATGTGTCTAGCAATTGATCTTTGTATCATAGCATCTTTTAATGGGCAGGAACTAAGTATATCACAGCTTTATGGGTTCATGATTAGCTATTTCATCATTGAATAATTCAAAGAATCTGTTATTATTTTGCATCTTTTAAAAAGAAAGACACTGTTCGGTATGACATCTATCTATGAGTCGAAATTCTACATTTATTGTTTTACTCTTCAGCCTTGGCTCTATCTTCACAGCATACCTGTCGGATTGTTGGCTTTGTTTTGATTGATTTTCTAATCTCAAGGGAAAAAAGCCCCGCAAAAACACATAAAGCTCAGTTTAGGAAAGCTTCTGGATATGTGCTTATCAGCTTATGATTAGTGGATATCCTCAGATGCGATGGCCTGTTTAGTTTTTACCCGTTCAATGCTACGTGATTAAGTTTGCAAAGTATACTTGAATTTCCGCCTCAGGCTTCTGCTCCTACAGATCCCAAGAGGAGGTCATACGTCTGCAGTCCATTTGTTGTAGCTACATTAATCATCGGTGCTTACTCGTAATGCACGGATTGGAGAGGAACACAGAGAAGTGAGTATTTCCATTTACTTCCTTTTTGATTAAGTTCACTCCTGTAGAGACTTTTTCTTAGAGAATTTTGACAGTGTTTTTGGATGTATTCACATTAGGGCCCTCTTTTGATGTTTTTGGGGGTTTACCGTACTTTAAAAAATTAGATAATTAGCGCCTAAAATATCTCTACTGATCTTTAAAAGGAACTTATTTAGTGCTATATGTAAAGGAACAACTGTATATAAGGGTCTTTGATCCTACTGTCGATACTTAATTTTGCCTAACTTATTTCAATCAATTTATCTTCTAAAATTTTATATTAAGATTATGCATTTTAGATTTCTTACATTTTTTTTTCAATTTATTAAAACATAAATTTAGTTAATTAATTATTAACATTATGATTAATTTTGAATTAGTTTTTGTAATAAATTAAAATCATTCATATTTGTTTAAATTTTGCATATCTTTACATTTTATAACTTCACATTTGTTAAATCTTTTTTATATTTAATTTTCATTTCATTTATTTATGTGTTTTTTTGCTTTTATGGTTAAATTTGTGTCGTAGGGAAATCAAGGTTTTTTTGGTAAATTAGTAAGAACTATATACAAATAATAAAATATTATGTATATAACTAGAGATTCCTAAGCAGAAATCCCTTAGCTATCAAAAGGAGTTCATAAGGAACCAACAACAATTCCTTACATCCTAATTCCTTACAACAAGAACAACCAACATATTCTATACAACCTTCCTATCAAAAGACCTTGTAAAGCTAGCTTATCTATCTAGAAACACAAGTTTACAAACAACAATTTGCAGCAGCAGATTCGAGCAACATTAATTAACAAAACCTAATTAACAGTCAACACAATCTAAGATGAGTAATGTCCTTCTAGTTTCCTTGTTCACTGTCAAGTTTGCTCACCTGTCGCATACCTTCATTGATAGGAATATTATTTGATCCTTTGGCCACCATTCGTAGGATTTAGACACTTTCAGTGAGGTCAATTGATCTGCTACAGGGAGAGGTCATTGACTTGTTCACTCCATACTGCCTATAATTTACTGCTTTGAAATAAGAAGTTGTCTTGGAGCTGGTTTCTCTTTTGCTTTATACCGAAGAGGAATTTGATATCCACCCTAGTTCAAATCTGAAATCAAAATCTGCAGAAATTTTGTTAGAAAATAAAACACTCCAACGATTACCTTCTCATGATGTTTGAGCTGAGATGTTCCATAACTTAGAATATCACTCTGGTGTTTAGGCACGCCACATCCAAGGCTTCATCTTTGAAGGTTCGAGAATTCCTTTCACTCCAAAGGTTATAAACAGTAACAGAAAAGAGGATGGTAAATATGTTAATGTCACAATTTTGGGTATTGGAGGGTTGGTTGAACCAATTGGAAATGGAGTGAAGATTTGTCAAATTAGGAAGATATATTTGAAAGTGGAGGAGGCAATTTACCCACACTGATTTAGGGAAAGAACACTCAAAGAATAAATGTTCAATAGTCTCATTATCCGAAATACACAAGGAACAATGATTTGGTGTGTAAAGATAAGGAGTTTATCCCGTATTTGCAACTTTTTAAGGAAAGCCAATCATAGTATGAAAGAACACCTAGAGCTATTGCTTTTACACCAAACCAGTTTATGCCAAGAAACATTCTGAGTCGGAGGTCTCAAGAAATTGTATGCTGAAATATTAGTATACTTTTTTAAAGAGCTAGCTAACCATTCCAAACAATCAGATCTAGAACAATTCGGTTGGTATTGTATAGGCTCTAGGTTAATGATAATCTCAACACTTGCCTCTTGCTAGCACCACTCATTATTTCTGATTACTTCAGAAACTCTAGCTGTCATAGGTAGCTTTGACCCATTAATCACTCTCGGAGTAGAGAAATACTTCAAGATCCCTTTAAGATGCCAAAGATGCTACCATAATAAAGTAGTATTCCCATTTCCTATCCTAAATCTGAATTGGTTCCCAATTTTATCCCTCATAAATAAGATCTTTCTCCAATTCCATGAACTATTATAAGTAGGTAGAGCACTCCAAAAATTTTCCTTCACAGGATTCACTTAACCCACATTGCTTTACTGTCATTAAACAGAAATCATATTCTTTTCCCTAATAGTACATTATTCCAAGTGGACAGATTTTTGATACCTAATCCTCCCTCCCTTTTCAGTCTACAAAGATCACTTCATTTAACTTTAGCATGAGATGTAGTAGTGACCTTCCCAGCCCACAAAAATTTCTAAGTTTAGACTCTATATCCTTCAGGATGGCAGAAGGAATAATAAAATGGGTAGACCAATAAACTTAAAAGGTAAAAAGAACCGAAATCACTAATTGAAGTCTACCAGCATAGGAGAGGTTTTTATGAGTCCATTTGTTAATCCTGACATCAAATTTCTCCAATAAAGGTAAACAATCCCTTCTAGACAACCTTCCTGTTAAGAGAGGTACCCCAAATACCGAATAGGAAGATTACCTTTCTTGAGTCCCGAAATAAATACTATTTGATGGGATAAATGATCCATATCAGGGGATAAGAAAAACTGACTCTTGGAAAGATTCATGTCCGTACCAGATAAATTTGAAAAGGTACCCATGCAATTGAGCAAAGTTTGAATATAATTCAAATCAGCATGGCAAAATAACGGTAGGTCATCAACAAACAAGATATGGGTGAGTTTAAGGATTTTGTATCGCCAGTGGCATTTGAAGGAAGTATTGCCATCTATGCAATCATTCAAACTCCTAGAGAGAACTTCCATACAAATAATGAAAAGGAATGGAGATAATGGGTCTCCTTGTCTTAGGTCCACTTTAAACGCACATCTCTTGTGGTTGTTTGAAAGATGGTAGTTCTTGAAAATCTCTTGTGCTAATAAGATTTTATCCCCTATTTGATGATTCTTACTAAAAGCACTTTGGTTAGGACTGACAATGAGAGGAAGAGTCTCTCTAAGCCTATTTGCTATGATTTTTGCAATCACCTTATAAATCATGTTGCAATAAGATATAGGCCTATAATCTAACATTATGGAAGGATGGTCTTTTTTAGGAATAAGAGAAATAAAATTGGAATTTAGCTCTCTGAGCAGTTTTCCATGTTGGAAAAAAATCTTGAATAGCACTAGTAACTTCCCCTCCTATAATATGCCAAGTATGAAAAAAAAGAAAAACCCATTAAACCCATCTGGCCTAGGGGCCTTATTCAGATTGAAAGAATTGAAAACCTCCCTAATCTCTTGTGCTGAGACTTCAGCAATGAGAGAGTCTAAGAGATTTTTAGGCAAGGAATAAAGGAAAAGATTTTCCACAAACTGTTAGGAAGGGAGAAGGTCCTTTGTATCCCCAATAGAACCCTGAAAGCATCCAAGGAATTGATCTCGAATCTCTTCAAGACCAACAATCCTATTACCATTTCCCACTAATAAAGAGTGTATGTTGTTTCTGTTTCTGTTAGCTAGGATGGAGTTGTGAAAGAATTTGGTGTTCCTATCCCCTTATTTGAGCCATTTAATATGGGAGGGTTGTTTAAAGAAAGATTCTTGGTCATCTAAAGCTCTAATTAAAGCATTTATAGCTTTGGATTCCTTAGTGACCATTTGAGGAGAATTAGGCAACATCCTCATTTGATCTTGGATATTATTAAGAGCAACTTGACAACTCTCTACTCTCTCATTCACATCACCTATCTAACCAGAATTAAGAATTTTGAGAGCTTTTTTTATAACCTATTTAAGCTTGGACACTACACAAAACATAGAAGTGCCCTGGACTTGAGATGACCAAGCATCTTGTACTGTTTGAAGGAAATTTGGTTAAGAAGCTAGAAAATTAGAAAACCTGAAAGGAGAAAATCTCTTATGCAGGTTTGCTAAAGCCCTAACCACTACTGGAGAGTGGTCTGAGATGTTTGAGTCAAGAAAAACACCATAAGAATTGGGAAACCTAAAGCTCCAGGCTAAATTAATCAGGGCTCGATCTAACTTCCTAGTAATAAAAAGATCTCCATATTGCTTATTGCTCCAAGTAAAACTAGGACCACTATAATTTAAATCAAACAAAGCACAGTCCTCCACACATTTCCTAAAATCACACGTTCCGTTAATAGCCGAGGGACTTATAGGCTCTGCCTTATGAGGAAACATAATAGCATTAAAGTCTCCGGCTATAATCCAAGGAAGGTTACCAACAGTGAAATTGATATTAAACAGATCAGACCATAGATTTTTCCTATGATTGAGGTTATTAGACCCATAAACACAAGTCACAAGAAAGGAAAAGGATTTGCTCATCGAGGTAACCTCTACATGAATCAGTTGATCATTTGTGTTTAGAATAGAACACCTGAAACAATTTGGGTTCCAAGCTAACACAATCCTAGCATTTGAAGCATGATCTACATTACTGTATGAAAGCCATCTAGGAAATAAAGAGGAGCAAACATTATTTAAAAAAGAAGGGGACCTAATCCTAGATTCAGTTAAAAAAACAAAAGAAACTAATAACCTCTTAAGACAAGCTTTTATAGCTAATTGTTTTTTGAGGTTGTTAAGCCCCCCGACATTCCAAAAAATTAAATCCATAAAACAAAAATCAAAATGAAGGTCTCCTACTTCTGTTTCCTCCTAGATTTCCTAATTTTCCTCACAGTAAAATCCCGCTATGCCCCTCCCACAATGCTAGGACTTTGAGTATCAGTACTACGAATCAATTCAGAAATAGGAGAGGAAGGATGGGTACCTACTTGGCTCACAGCAGGAGGATTTGGATCCTCAAGGTCTCCACTCGGGTCATCTTGCTTCTCTTGATCCTTGCTTAGTTGAGTAAAACTACCAGAAGGGCTAGCTTCCTTACCATTACGTATTTCCATCCCAAGCATTTGATCAATCTGTTGAGATCCTTTACCCTGACTTTGCTCAATTTAACTCTCAGAATCTTTAAACTTCTTATTACTTTGAAGTGTCCTTTCAGAATCTAGCCCATGCTTCCTTCTGTGCTGATTTAAATTATTTGTTATAGTCTCCTTCCCCTTCTCCAATTCCTGTTGTAATCCAGTCTCAAACATTCTCCCTGTGGTTCCCCATTCCTTCTTCTGTGCATGATGATCAGGTCTCCATTCATACTCAATCTTTATTTCCTTAAAGATTATTTCCCCTTCTTCATTGTAAGTTGCCAACTGGAAAGAAGAAGGCCAATTCCTTTGTAATTCTAGCTCCACACACATTCTTGCATACACTATCTTAGACATCCTAGTAGTTTGATTATCCATGAGCAAAGGACGTCCAACAATACTTGCTATTCTACCCAACCCTTCTATGTTCTAGTATTCTATAGGTATATTATGAAATCTAGCTCACACCGTGGAAAACCTAACTTCTTCTTGTTTTCCCGCGTTCAGACACCACTTACGTAAAAATAAGGGTTTGCCTTGGATATACCAAGGACCCTTCTTTAGGACTAGATTCAATCCGATCTCCGAGTCAAATTTAAACAAAAAGTTGTTTGAACTCGTAATTAAAACTTCCTTAAGCCCAAACTCTAACCAAGATTTTGCTAAAGCTCTCTGAAGCACAGGAAAAGCTGGTCACTTACTTATGAAGAATCCTGTCAGGGATAATCGGAGGTGAGAAACACCCTTCTTCGCTAACCCTGGTGGAGGAATGACATAGATCTAGTCCTCCTTAACCACCAGGGGATAGTAGGTCAGAGCTTTAGCTGCTGAGGAATCCTTCATACAATCAACCACTACTAACTTCCACGATCTGGTATTCTCCGACGATTTCATCACAAAGGGATGTGAGATTGTTTCTAGTTCAGGCCCTGCTAAATAGCTGATACGTTTACATCTACTAGGGTTTTGGTCGAGGATATGTTTTGGGTACAATTGATGGAAGAGGCAGTTTTGGGAGGTGGATTTTTGGTCAGAGATAGGAAGTTAATGTTTGGGTCTCTGTTTTGGATTCGATTAGGGTTAGGGTAGGGAGAAGAGGTCTTATGGGTAGGAGAAAGAGCATGTAATGGGGTAAGAGGTGTTCAGGCTGTGTTAGGAGAAGAAGAAGAAGCCATGGAGAGGAGCACTCCCCACATGTGATATAGAAGTTATGGTCCTCCGCTCGTCACTCTCTCATTGTTCGTTCATCGCTCGTCATAACTTTTGTGTTATTTTCAAATCTAGGTTTTAATTTGAGAGAAATTGACTTAATTATGAGCATTGGAAGAGTAGAACCAAATCTAGAAATTTAAGAAAATAGATAAATAAAATGAGAAACAAAGGTTGAACAATAGAAAAAAGAAGTCGAAACACCATTCATTACAATATAAAACAACACTTACAAGGAAAAGGGATAAATGCTAGCTAAATGATGGATAACCCAACATGAAACATAACAAGTGAGGGGTCAAAGCTACATTAATCAAAGCTTGAAACGTACCAACATAAAGAAATTTCAAAAGGCATTGATACAAGTAAGAAGTATAAGAAAGGACAAGGAAGGCTAAAGGTGTGATTTACATATTAATGTTTTACAAAATGTTTAATTTTTTCATCCTTTTCTTTAGTACCAATTGCACCATAACGTTACTAAAATATTATTTATTGCAGCCTAAAATTGATAATAGAGATATCAATAGGGATTTATTTAGATTTTTTTAAAACATTAACGTAAAATTACACCTTTAACTAATATTGAAAGAAATCATTTTAAATATCACATCAGTGCCTAGTAATTACAAATTGCCTAGTTGTGACATGACATACTAAATTTATAACTCATATACTAAAAGCTACCAAAATCTTAACTTAGTTAAGATTTATCGTGCTACTAGTATATACCATGATATCATTAAAAATAACAAGGTTTTAAAAATCGAACCGGACAACCAGAAAAAGTTTGAACTCGTCAATGGTCCAGTTCGGTTTTACCTAATAATCTCTATGTATAAAAACCGATCGGTTCAAACTTTTTCGGCCGGACCGGACAGTCTGGTCCAGTTTTTAAAACCTTGACTTTTACATATTAAGAACATGATTTCTACCTCCAAAATCTCACTACCCATTAAGACACGATATTTAATAGGCTCCTTATTAAATATATAATAATTACTTAGAGTTGAAAATACATTTGACATACAATTGATTATATTTCTAAGACTTGAGACCACTCAACATGGCAATTCATCAAATAAATTGATAATTATAAAAAAATGTTATCTAATAACTAATATGCAACGAACTCAATCTATCGTGCTTTTATTCACTTTTAACTTTGAAAGCTTGTTTCTGAAAAGTATATTATGTAGCCCAACGTATCTCTTCTAGATAAAGCTATTATCGAAAATTCACTTTGAGAAATTCAAAACATTTTATTTGTGCATAAATTCTGACCCTTAAAATAAATGGAAATATTTGAAGATTCTGAGAAAATCTTGGAATTGCCTTTTTCCCGTTCACGTATTCGTATTGTCCAAGTTGGGTTATAAAGAGGAGGAAAATTAATGACCACGGAATAAAATACAGAGTGAAGGAAAAAATATCTGAATATTCTTAGTGAATCATCCACTACTCATGAACTTCATTATTTTATCCAATGTTAAAAGAATAGGCAAAGTTGATCTTGATTATAATGAACTTGAAAAGACGATTTATGAAAAAAAAATGCATTTGTCACAATTAATGAATTAAGAACATTTACTGATGATCAGTTCATATCTTATTTTGATAATATTTAAGTTAAAATTATACTGTATTACAAGTTTACACTTGAGAATAATTTCATATATCACTAATTTGTAATTTATTTTAATGCACTAGATGAAGTTGATACAAATACTTTAGATGAAAGCGTAGTTTACGAATCTTTAAATAGTGTTGGAGAATTTGGAGCTTTTGATAATGACGAGACACAACCTCCTTCAAAAATACAATTTTGATTTTTATTGTTATTTTAATATTTATATTAGACTCATATTATTTATTATTAATTCATTATATAATAATAGACATTGGTGTATTTTATTTCAATAAAATATTTTATTTTTACTAATTCTTGTAAGTTTTACTTCTTATTTATTATATACCGGTTTATAATGGTTCACTATCGGTTGAAGCTCTAAACTTTAAACCTTTTCTTTGATCGGTTCGATGTCTGGTCTAGTTTTTAAAACAATGGATAATAATAAGAACTAACTTAAACTTTTAAAGAAATATTTTGAGCTAATTGGTAACTTTGTCGACAAAGTTAGAAGACATATAATGAATTAGAAATAATAAATCATAAAATGACAAATTAATAAGGACGTACTTAAAGCAACAATTGTTAGTGGCTACTGCTACCTTTTCAACATGAATAAGAAACTATAAAGTACCTATTCTTCAAATGCAGTGACACCACTACCTTATGGAAGCAAGCATAAGCTTTATATGAAGGAAATGTTTGGATGATTAGTGGAAGAAAATACTCGATTGAGTGAGCAATGCTTATCAAGTACAAATTAAAAGTGATAAGAAGTTGTTTAAAATCAAATTTAATTAATGTAGGTATATAATCTGGAAGGAGAAAAACTCAAGGATATTTTAGCACAACCAGTAAGACTTCCACAACTTGCTACATAATATTTGGAATTGGATTGAAGTAATAATTATGATTAATAACCAACTTAGTTTAAAGATGGTGCTAAGATGAAGCATTTGTAACTTAAGTTGACTATATTTGTATACTTCTCCTACACGCTTAACTCTCAAGAGTTTTAGCATGATAATGGCCATTGGTTGGTTAATGTTAATTGCCAAAGTGGTTGATGCAAAAGCTCACTCATCTTCTTTGCCTTATTTTTCATATACCTTTTATGTTCTGGTAGCCCTAGGGTTTTCTGGGGTCTGAAAGGTCCAAAAACTCCCTTAAAACTTGACATTTTTTAGTGTCTACACATCTACCCAATGCAAGTCATAACTATGGCCAGACAGGCCCAAATCATGGGCCACATATGAGACTTTTGTCATGATTGTGGCCTATTGTGCCACGATCATGGGCCACTATTTCAACCCAAGTGTCTCCGAAACTTCTCTGCTATTCGATGTTGACCCTGAAACACTAACAAACACATCAAGGTACTTCAAAGACATAATCATTAAGCTTAAAGCCTTGTACTAACCCATAAAAACACTTAAACACAATTAATTAACAAACTAACACAATTATAACCTAAACAAATACTAAATGATTAACACTTAAATACATATCAAACTAAGCCCCAAAACATGATGCAATTCACACTTATCTACTCTCTATGGGATCGACTATATGCTTAATTGATTGTTTAATTACTCCATAACGCTTAGCGATTATTGACATGGAATTGTTTAAGATACTCATTTTAACTCATATATGATTTTAGGTACAATTTGGAAGCAAAAAAGTTAAAGTGAGTTGAAAGTATGATAACTGGGACATTTTCTAAAGATTAATTTTCACTTGTCCTCATGGAGCGAGAAGAACAAAATTAAAAAACAAGAAAAATTAAAACACGAAGAAAAGGACACATGAAAATTAATGGACAAAGAAGAACACCAATACGGTAGTGCATAAGTAAAAGCTAATTGGATTATAGACATTAACGCATGCATGTCTTTGCATGCAATGGACGTGAAGCATAAAAAGAAACAAAAATGACGATGCAGTGAAGCATGAAACGTAGCAATATGAAGAGAAGCAAAAACGATGACGCAATGGAGCATGAAACATAGCAGAATGATAGAAGCAAGTAGGAAACACAAATCACGTTTCCATTTCCATTTTGTTGCAAAAACACAATGTTCCACACCAAGACAACAACGCATAGCTGGGAGGAGTAACCAAAATGCAAGTGCAGTGGGAGGAAACGTAGATGTTACGCAAGGTTCATTTTACTTAAAAATCATAGTAGCAGATGCAATGGTTTGTAGGTTTTAATAAGTGAATAGTAAAATGGACCACAAATCAATTCATCGCATCAAAGGTTAGGAGGGGAGAGGAGGTGTTGCAGATAGGAGGGTCTTCGGTGGGACATTTTCAAAGGGGCAAAGCTATTATCATTTGGAGACCTATAGAGAGGTAACATCCTAATGTCGATTCAGAGGTAACATCGATGCTGATGACCCGAGTTAAGTGTATTTTACTGTTTTTATTGTTTCTTTCTCTCATTAGAAATTATTTGTGTTATCCTATGTTAATTGATTTGGGATTTATGTATAGATAAACAGATTTTCATTATTTTTTGGTTATTTGTATATGAACCCATTAGGTATTGTAAAAACATGATTTTAATGTGTTAGTTGAATCATTTTATTTGCAAATCCATTGCTAGAATTTTGAAATTCGTAATTGTTATGTTGAAATTCATGTGTAGTGACTAATGACACATAATCATTAGGGATAACATGACCTAAGTTAAATGACGCATCTTATATGGTTGTTGCCTTGATTAATCGATTTTCCTAATTCGTAATGTTATTGCCTAATTAATTTTAGAGATCATGTCTTAGGTTATTGGTGGTTAGGTTTAATTAATGATCGTATCTTGATTAAACAAAACTTAAAAGAAAACTCGGGTTAATTATTAACCCACGATTAATAGTTGCTAGGAGAAGTTTGAGAACAAAAAATCAATGGAATATGCTTAATTAGGGTGTAGGCTGAGATTGAACTAAAGAACCGAGTTTATACCGAATTCTCTACTTTTATCACTTTTTGTATGTTTTCTTTAATTTGTTTTTATTAGTTAGTTTCATTTTACTTTCTTGTTTGCAAAATCCAAAACCCCCTAAAACCTAAACACTGATTAATTTCATTTCATAAACTAGGCACACACTCTTTGTAGGATCGACCTAGACTCACCAATGCTATAATAGTAGTCTAGTTATGTTATTTTGACTAGCATTACTACCCGTTATCAGTATAGATAATCATTTTCTCGTTATTATTCAGTTATTTGTGTATGAACCCATTGGGTATTATGAAAAGATGATTTTAATGCATCCATTGAATCGTTTATTTGCAAACCCATTGCTAGAATTTCAATATAATCCGTAATTGTTATGTTGAAATTTATGTGTAGCGACTAATGTTTTGTAATCATTAGGGATAATATGACCTAGGTTAAATGAAGCATCATATATGGTTATTGCCTTGATTAATCGATTTTTCTAATTCGTAATGCTACTACCCAATTGAATCTAGACATCGTATCCTAGGTTATTTGATAGGTAGGTTTAATTAACGATCATATCTTGATTAAACACTACCTAAGAGAAAACTCGAGTTAATTATTAACTCATGATTTATAGTTGCTAGGAGAGGTTGAGAACAACAAATCAATGAAATATGTTTAATTAGGGTGTAGGCTGAGCTTGAACCAAAGAACCGAGTCCCTACCAAATTCCTCACTTTTATCATTTTTTGTATGTTTTCTTTAATTTATTTTATTAGTTTAGTTTTATTTTATTTTCTTATTTCTAATACCAAAAACCCCTAATCCTAAACACTGATTAATTTCATTTTAACAACTTTACATACACTCTTTTTGGTCTCGACCTAAACTCACCACTATTATAGTAGTTTAGTTTATTTTGCCTAGCATTATGATGCACAGTCACTTTCCGAACTTCATTTTCCTAGGACATTTCAAACCTTTTGGGCACGGGAAAAGCCCTAGAGTTTCCCTAATTTGAAAAGACTATAAGGAGAAAAAGAGGAGACCTAAAAAGGGAGCCTCCAATCTACCATTTTAGGAAACACTCCAAGAGGAGAGAAGAAGAAGAGAGAGAAAGAGGAAGAGAGGAGAAAGAAGTGGGATTCGTGGCTGCTGCTTTACCGAAGATTCCCGATCCCCATTCCATGTGAATTTGTTTCGTCTTTGTATTCATTTTTTTTTAATGTTAAAATGATTATGAATATATTTATGGATTTGGGTTTAGTTAAGATGTTATAACTTTCTTTTGGGATTTTACCTTGATTTAATGTTAATTTAGCTATTTTGTGTTATTTCAATTGGGTGTTTTGATTGATTGTTGTATCTTTATACTTCAGTAACAAACTGAGAGGGAGAGTCGACTGCAAAATGATTGGGTTGAGTTAATAAGAGTTAAGCGATCTACACAATCAATCTAGTCGGTTATTATATGAAGAGAGATCCTGTGTCGATTGTTTATCAGAGAGCTTAAGAACTAATTAGGTTTAGAGCTATTGGTAATTAAGATATTTCCTGTTTAGTACTAAACCTAATTAGAGATTATTAATTAGGGCATGTGATTATAACTCGAGAGAGAGTAATCCTCCTGACGCCCCATTAATACATAAATGGCTAGGTTAGCATTAATGATAAGAAGAATCCTATCTCTCATAATTTGATAATTTCTCTTGGTTGATTTCCATTGTGACTTTTGTGTTGCTCAATTTCAATTTGTTTTGTGTTACATTTACAAATTAAATTGTTGCCAATCTTATTCCCATGTTTACTTTTCTTTGCAATTTTTATTTTTATTTTATTAATTTTCTTATCCTTAGATAACTTAGGATTAGATTATTTCACACCTCCTTGTGGGATCAACCCTTCATATACTACATTTCACAACGCGTGCACTTGTGGTATTTGAGGGCTATAAATTGTAAAACTTGTAAAACGATCAACACAGTCCCCACATCATTTGCAACAAGCTTCTGTATAATCCTTCATCTAACATTAAATCAAAGGAGTGAGGTGGGATCCTATTTGGAGCCTCCACTTGATTTAAAGTCATAACTAGTAAGTTATTCAAATTCATTATTGTTGGCCCCTGAAATTTTTTTTATTTACTTAAGCATGTCTAAATTATTTTGAGGTTTTGTCTAATTTATTTTGAGGTTTTAGCTCTTAAGAAATGGAGATTTATTGATGGATTATGTTTAAATTAGAGTTGATTAAGTTGTTAGAAATTAAAGGAATAAAATGGCTTGAGGGCAATTTA
>JANIJH010000005.1:26694253-26722690 GCA_024520975.1 Erythroxylum areolatum | reverse complement strand
TGTGCATGGGAGTCTCTCGCATGCGGACGGGCTGAGGAGAGCGCGGATCGGGCCTGGGCCTGACATAGCCATTGGATACGAGACTGATCTTTGGAGAATGGACCGATCGGCCCATGGGTTGTTTTGACTGGGTCCGGGCCTTGCACGACCGACCCGACCAAACTCAATCACCTCAATCTCCTGGCTTGATCTCCTAGAATTTTCACTTACTAAGCTAAGTGTAATTAGACTGACTGCTTAGAGAAAAACCAAGGCTCAAGATAATCATTCCCCTATGCTCAAGTTGTACACTACCCTCGATGTACAAAACATACAAAACAATCAAAAACTAAGGAAAAAGTAGAAAATTACGATAATTGATACTCCCATGAGAATTAAAGATAGCAGGACTTGTTGAATGCAACTAATAATCATTAAACACTAATCAACCACTCGTGGCTTCTTAGTTGCTAGCTCAGTCTTTAGATGTGTCTTAACTAAACGTAGTTGGAGTTTGAGAAGGAAGAAGTGGCAATGGGAGAATATCAACACTAAAATGATGTGAAAATCTCAATAACATATCTCCAACCCGATACAAATACTCATCCATATAATCTGTAGTACTTACGTGGGTATTGTTGAAGTACTCAGAGATGAGGTAGACTTAAAATTGGAGGCATTGTAAAAGCTCTTTATTGCCTACCAATTCCAACACGATCACTCGATATAGTTGCATCCTTAATGACCTTCATGGGTGATCTAATCAATGAAAAATGTTGACCATATATGTCTTTAACATAGGTAAATATGTATTTATGTTTGATCATATTACTTATATAACCCACTAAACTTAATTAGATCTCATCCCAGGTAAATAATCACAATTCAATCATGGAAGGATATCAAACAAACTTATATCCATAAGTTTAAAACTACTTTAAACTTTAAGGGACTATTTGTTTTCGTTTCTTTTTTTTTCGTTTTTTGTTGTAGTTTTTATAAAAAAAGGAAACATCTTCTTAAAACACGTTTGATTCGTTATTGTTACATTATGTTGTTTTTAAAAAAACATAATAGTTTTACGAAAACAGAAAAAAGACGTTTCCTAATATTTCACTACAGTTTTCATGTATTCTAAAACTTTTTTTCACGAAAGTTTTTGTGTGTTTTGAAAATCTCTCCTCTATATCGTGATCTATGTCTTCTACCTAGTCTTTTACAGTTTGTGATTTCTTAGGTTTGTTTTTGTATCTGTTGCATATAAAATCTAACATAGAAGAGAAAACAGTTGGATGAAACCATGACAGATCAATATCCAAAGACCCTATCTTTGACTCAGGTTTCAAGTGAAGGAAGCTTCCCAGATTGCTACTTTGGACTCTGACATGCTTTGGATGACACAAAACTGGGTTTTAGAGAAGACACCAAGGGGGTGTGACGTACCTAGTTGATTGGAGATGATTTGATTGCATGAGGTTATGAGACTAGGACGAGGAGTGTTGCCATGAGAGAGAGAGAAAGGTATTTTCCTTTAATAGATAGGGATATTGTGTTGGAAATGCTCGAAAGAATGATGCTTCGGTGTTTGGATTACAATAAATGGTTTTTATATATAAGGAATAAACAGCAAGTATGGAGTAGCAGAGACAACGTGTCTTACAATCTAATTAATGCATATACACGCTACTTTTTTCTGGCTAAATTTGAGTGTGATTTAATTACCAATAAAAATTATTCAAAATGAGTAGTAAATGATATTAGACTCTAATTAATATGTATTTTTTAAATTATATTAATTTACATATATTTTAATTTATCTATAATTAATTAATTTAAAAATATAATATATTATGTTAAAATTATTAACATAAGAGTATAATTATAAAAATAAAAGTAGGATGTTAAATTAAATATGTTTTTGTTTTTAGTTTTTTATTACATATCTCAACCAAACATGTTTTTATTTTTATTTTTTATATTACAAATTTAAACCAAACAGGTTTTTGTTTTTTAGAAAAAAATAGAAATCAAAAACCAAAAGTCACAACAAAAAAATAAAAGTGGAATCAAACAGACCATAAAAAAACATATGAAAAAATCAACATCATGTAAAAAATACTAAAAACTATTGTTAAAGATCCTTAAAGCTACCAAATTGAGATAGAAAACACCTAAATTAAGTTTCCTCTTAAAAAGTGTTTCTTTATGAATCTTTTTTTTGAACTTCTTACTCAATTAGAAGGCTTCATTATACTCTCCTTTGATCTTTCAATCTCCTTAAAGTTCTCGTTTTTAATCATAGGCTTATTAGCATCCAAATATGTCATATGCTTTATCAGAGTAAGGCTATCCACCTCCTTTTATTCTCCTTGCATAATACAAATTTGTGTACAAGACACCTGAATGTTTCTTAATGTAAGAACTAATAAGAAAAAATTTATTTATAAGGTTTTATGACTTCTACTAACAGTTGGAGCCAAAAGCTAGTCATTACAATAGTTAGTTTCAATACGCTGGTCGATCACTATGTTATATTAATCGACCAATGTGCATAAAATACTTAACATTTATTAACCATTACATATTGGTTGGCCTTTAAGGTATATTGGTCAATTAATATAACATACTGGTCAACTAGTATATTAACAAATATTACTACAAACTCTTAGTATATCAAATTTTATAACTTTAACTTATGTTGATCGACTACTAACACAACCAATCCTCCAAAGACATTATAATTTTAATAACTTTAAATACTCAAAAACAATTTTTAATGCAATTATGATTTAAGCATTTTCGAAAATATTCTAGAAAGAGAGTTTCCAAGATCGAGTCTTTTTTCTTAAAAATAAAAGTTTTAACATCTCTTAATTAATAAAAAGACTTATCTAATAAAGTAGAATGAAATGTTTATGCATAGTAAGCCTTTATGATTTTCAAAGTGACTAAATGAGATTACAATTAATATTATAAAATATAAAATGGCCTTGAAGTTTCTTATTCTTCTTTTATTCTTGACTTTCTCTTTGACAGTTACAAACACCAACTTTTCTTTATCATATTTATGAAATATCATCTTGAGTTTATGACTATATATTCTTATTAAATTGCTTCTCATCAAAATAATAAACTTATTAGTATTACTTATGTTTGTTATCATTAAAGCATCAATTGGAACTTCCTTTATTCAATATATTTATTTTTTTACATTATTTGTTCTATAATAAAATAGGCTTTAAAAATTTTCTTATATTTCCTTACTAGATACCCAAAGTAGACTTTAATACTTACCTTATGCGTAATAAAATTTATTCTCTTTGATCATTTTTCAAAATTAATTAATCGTGGCAAAAATTTAAGTAATTGTTTAGATAAGTAATATGTAGTGTTTGATATCTTTCCTATTTTATGAAAGATTTCAAACTAGTTAGGGACTTTAGAGTATTTTCTATATGATTTTTATTTATTTTCCCTTTAATTAAATAGCGTGTAACTCTTTTCTTCTTTCCATTTCGTTATTAGTATTCATACGATGAGTATGTGTGTCTCAAGAACATGGACAAAATATTTTGAAGTACACAAACACATATAATATCTTTGAAAATTATCTTGACCTTTTTGTTATCTCTAATTCAAGTGATATTATTGTTCTTTCCAAAACTTCTAACCTTAAGAAATATCAATTACTTTTTTTCTAACTTTATTATATATACTAAGTGATATATCAATCATTTTTCTTTTTTATCATATAATTTTGGAGATTTTGACTTTAATTGGTTTATAATTAATTTTATTTATATAGTTCTTTATTATATAAGTGAAAGCTTTCTTCTTATTGGTATTATATATTTAAATAAAAAAAACTTATTATTTCTCTCAATATGAATAACTAAAGTGCCATAGAAAAAACCAATTTTTATTGCATTTCTTTTTTCTCATTTTATAATCTTAATTGAAGATATTTAGAATTTAGAATTTAACATTTAACTACTACTAGTTTGGATTTCATATTATTTACGAATTTCAACCAACATATTATCTTATTTTGTGTTGATATATTCTTATTCTTTCCTCTTCTTCTTTCTCTTCCTATTATCTATATTTTTTTTACCCTGTTAGTTCATTAACATTCTTAAAAATAATCCTATCACAAAAAAAATTTATTATGCTTTTTACTAAAATAATTTTGTTGCCATCATATACCTAATTTACACACTCCCTACTCACCTTCTTTATCTTTACTTATAACCTTTTATTTTTGCTAGTGATATCTTACCAGTTGTGTCGCTTTTATTAAGATTAGATTCATTTCACCCCTAAATCTATTGTAATGGAGAAAACAATTGATGATCTATTTTCTTAGACTAAAATTCGGAATACACTATTTTATCCTAATAACTCATGTGTACCTTCTAATTTATTGATATTTTTCTAATCATCCCATCTTGTGATTTGATATGCCATATTTAACCTCATAATACATTTTAATCATATTATATTGGTTATAAATTAAATTTGACTATCTTATCTTCTATTTACTCTATAATTTTGTAAAAGACCTTTTTAATTTATCATGCTTAAGGTTTATTATACTATTTTTCTACTTGATATTTAAACTAATAACAAGTATAACAAATATAAGTGAGCTCGAGTTTCTTAAAACCTTGCATTTATAACAAAAGAAAATGTTTTTATTACTTTTTAAAAAAAGTAATTAATTTCATTAAAAGAAGTGTATATACAACCTTTCAAGGTACAAAATATCAAAGTTACAAGCTATGGTTCATAATGACAATTTGGAATTAGTAACTTAATCTAATAGCCATCTTTTCTTTATGTTGGTAGAGAGGTTTGTAGCAATCCCCCTTGCTATTAAGGACTATCTACTTTAAAGAATGATTTTTTGGCATAGAAACTCTAAGCTCTTGGCCTCTTTACTAAAACTCTATAATTCCTTTCTTGCCAAATGTTATACACCATAGAAGCCTAGCTAATCTTCGCTGCCTTATAGTCTACTTTGTTTTCTATTTTCAGATTCCCTAGTTAGGTAATTATCTCATTCCAAGAGGTTTATGCTTTACTAAAATTCAGAATCCTTTGCAATCCTTTCTAAATGCTCCAAGTGTACCTGCACCTGATAATAATGTGATCCAAGGTCTCCATTGTAGTGTTACATAGTTCACATTTCAATAAGTTAATAGGAAATTTGATCTTATCCTTAACAAGGAGTCTTCTGTCTATTCCCAACCAGAGAATGAATGAATGTGCAGGGCCGATACCATTGTCCCAGACCAGATTTCTCCAGCTCACCCTGTTGTGTGGTTCATTATGGAGAAAACCTTTGCAGATTTTTGGGCTAAATGTCTTTAATCCCTTTGTTATCCACTGAATATCATCTTGTTCATATTCTTGACATCTTGGCATATTGTCTATTATAATCTTCACACTTCTGTTGTTATGATAAGGCCATATCCAATGATTTTCTTTAATGATTAAGCTGAATTTGGTTCTAAAATTCACTACCGGCTTTAGTTGTTGTATCTCTTATACTTTGTATAGGGGTCTCTTGTTATGCCAATTGTCATACCAGAGTAGAGTGCTTTTTCCATTCCCTATTTTGTGGAATTACATTTTGCATCCATGTTCTTGTCCCTAATATCTCCTTCAAATTCCATGAAATGTCTAGCTTATTCTTTAGGATTCATATGCTACTTTCTTTACATTATGCACCCATTTCACCCACAAGTCATCTTTCTTACTGCATAAACAGCATAAGTCCTTGTCCAAGTTGACTTTGTTAAGCACCTTGCTGAATATATCCCTAATCCTTCTTGTTCCTTTGGTTTACATATTTTACTCTAGGTAAACTTTGCCTTATTGCTACTTTGGTTTGTCCATTCCATAAGAAATCCCTTGGCTTCTTACTTATTTCCTTCAAGATACTTTTTGGAAGTGATAAGAACCTGATCCAATAGGCTGTTAAATTGCTCAAGATTGACTGAACTAGTTGAAATATGCCTTTATAACTGAGATGGTTGTTGCTCCATTGATTAATTCTTCTATTTGAAGAATCCATTAATAATATGAAATTCAAGGTATTGATTCTCCTTTGTGATATTGGAACAGTTAGATACTTGAATGGAAATCTACCTCACTTTAGCCCCATCTCCAAGGCTTTTAAGGCTACTTCTATACTGGAATGATTTGACAAGTGAAGCAACTCTTGTTTGGGTAACTTCTTGGTCCTGATATGTCTTTAAACTCCTCTATGGATTGCATGAGTAAGTTAATAGAGTTTTTTTTTCAGCCCTACAAAACAATAACAAATCATTTGCAAAACTTAAGTGAGTAATCTTTGTACCTTTGCACCTATAGTAATATTGAAATTATGTGCTTTTCTCTATATCTCTTTCAAGTAAAATTGAGAGGACCTCTATGCATAGGAAAAACAGGTAAGGGGATAGGAAATTGCTTTGCCTTAATCCCCTTTTACTCTTATTAGCTTGGTAGGCTCCCTATTCACTAGGATTGCAAGTACTGTTGTGGTCACACATTCTTCAACCCATTCCCTGAGTAAAGGTGGATACCATGTTGTTTTTAGAATGTTGAAGAGGAAACTCCAATTGATTGAATCATAAGCCTTATCCAATTTAACTTTGATAGTTCAATTCTTCACTTTAGACTCGGTGTTATATCATTTTAGTAACTCTTGTCAAAGAAGGATATTAATACCAATGCTTGTCCCTTTGATAAAAGCATTGTGTTATGGACTAACAAACTTCCCTAAGCTAGCTTTTAGCCTATTGGTAAATATTTTTATGATGGTTTTGTAGAGTATGTTACAACAAGCAATGGGTTTGAATTGTTCCAATCTATTGGAATTGTTTTGTTTGAGGATAAAACTCACATATGTTTTATTCCATTTCCTCAACATGGCTCTTTTTTGGAAAAACACTTTCACCGTTTCTTTGACTTCTTCCCCTAAGATATACCAATTTTTCTAAAATAACCTACCATTGTATCAATCTGGCCCTGGTGATTTGTCAGGCATTAAGTATATAGCCTCTCTGATCTCTTCTTTGGTTATTTCTTTCACCATTTCTATCTTATCTTCTTCAGGATCTGTTTGATTCCTCTTAAAACTTCTTTTGGTATTTCTTTCACTTCAGATTCAACTCCATCTAGCTTGGTAAAGAACTTAAGAGTAACACTTTTCTTACTTTCATGATCTTGATAAATCTGATCTGCTTAATCTTCTAGGTATTTAATGAAGTTCTTATTTCTCCTTGCTATAATAGAGCTCATAAATTAGTTTATGCATCTCTCACCCTTTTTTAACCACAACATTCTTGATTTCTATCTAAACAGCTTATTTGTGTCACCTAGTGCTTGGTTATACCTCGTAATCAATCAGCTTCCTCCTTTCTTAATTGTTGATCATCATGTCTTGTTTGTATTGTTTTTTTTATCATTTCTACAACTTCTCCAATGCCTTTGCTTTTTCCTCCTGTTTTGGAATTGCATTCTTTCTACTAAGTGCTTTCAATAGTAAGATCAACTATTATAGGACTATAGTATGAAGTATTAGGTTCATCATGCAACATCCCACTACCACAAGGTAAATATCCGAATACCCGAAGGATATTCAAGTACATACCCTATGAAAATGGTATGTTGGAGCAATAACAAATCCAACTTTCATATGGCATCATCTAACATACTCGAAAGTCACCAAATTTTAAAACCATTCACTTTATTCATTCAAAACGCTTACACTGTTTCCATCAAACAAATATTTACAAAACCTTATACAAGTTCTAACAAAACTACAAAAATAACAAAAACTATATCACTTCTGGTGTCAGCTGGCAAACCTCTGAGCCATTTCTCTATCCAAAAGATTCCTTAAGTCCTAACTAAGGAACTAGACCTCCTGTCTCGTACCTGAAAAGCCGCATTGTAATTTTTAATGAGTTTTGCAAACTCAATGAGTAAACCATCATAGATGAATTCAACAGATTACATAACACATTACATATATCACAGATATTCATTCAGAACATATAATTAATTTTCAGATATTCATACAACATGGCATAACATATGGTCACTCATTACAACTTTGCAAATCATTCATAAATTTCAATCTTATTTAAAACTCTATATGCATGAGAATCACGTTCTTTCTTCTTGTTGTGATCGAGTACCTATCACAAATTTATACAAATACTAGCCCATAGGGCTCAGTCGAACAAAATCACGGAGCATAGCTCTACGTGCAAAAATAAAAAATTACGGAGCAAAGCTCTACGTGGAAGCGCTTCATACTGGCAACTCAAGTCATAACGCCTTTATCTGAGCATGCATTTTATGAAATGCAACAATTTCTGAATATCTCATATATCACAATCTTATACAAATGCTCAGACAAAATTTCATAGTCATCGGATCTAAGTCCGGCATTCAACTTTCGTTGAGAATCAAATGTCAAATTTATATCAAATCAAAACACTCCCAATATATGCCCAACTATTAAACTCCTAGAACCTCAGGTCCGGAATCCAGAAACAACTCACAAATAGTTCAAAAATATTGGAAGTTTAACAAATCAAATTAAATTCAAATCAAATCAATCCTAGGAAATCATCTAGGTTGATTCATAATAGCTCCAAGAAGCTATTGCCTGGATGGTCCGGCAATGTCCAACTGGTGTCCGATGTGCTCCTCTAAAAACATACATAACACATTCACAAATATCACATTGTTGCACAAATGTATAAGTATTTCTTTATGCACATGTACTTATATAAAATATGCACAATGCATGTTCAATGACAATTCCGGGTATCTAATAGTTATTTTCATCATCAAAATGATCAGATATCAAAGCCCTCATTAATATCATTTGGTGCTTATAATTTGAACCATAACAAAACAATGTCAAAACAATTTCATACTTCATTGACCACTTCAGATTTTTCTTCTAATGGGTCAACTTTGCATACTAAATCTGATAAAGTAACTGACAAAATTAGGCAATACTTTCTTCTAAAAATTTGTTCTCCAATGTCTCAAGTTTCTATTGATACTAAAATCATTCAATTTGGTTTAGTATACCAAAAGTTATATCCCAAATACTTTAGATCGTTTTTAAGCTTCAGCAGAATTCTGACCTCAACTTCCAATCAAAAATTGAAATTCTTAAAGATAGAATTAAAACTCTATTTCTTCATAAAATTTGTATCACTATGTCTCTAATTTACTCTAAATAAAAAATCATCTCATTTAGATAACTACAAAGAAAGTTATACCTAAAATACCAAAATATGTTTAAGTTATCAGGAAACTTCGCTGCGGCGCGAAGAACTTTCCAGACAGCAAATTCTTTGACATTTTCTTAAAAATTTGCCGTGGCGAACTTTTCAGAAATCAAATTCTTCAAGTTGGCCGCGGCAAACTTTTCTGCGTTTAAAACATCTTCTTCTTTCATTCTTTTCCCATATTTCACATTCTCACTTTACTGTAATTTCTCATTTTTCTGCATTCTTCACGCTTATTCTCACATCGATTAACTCAAATAACATTTAAAACAATTCTTCTTACTTATTTTTAGCTCATCAACTCCCACACAATTCAAAAACCAAGATTCACACTTAAACATCAAACTTCATTTCTACTGATAAACAACAGACACAATGTATGCATGTATCATTTTGGTTTTCTCAAAACCAGGACAAAGTATATACATATTTTCCAATCTAGAGTCCATTCAACACAGTGTTAAACAATTCCTAATTCTCAAATCAATAATCTAATTTATTCAACACTGAAACCAAACTTCACAACTCTATGCATGCAGGTTTATTTCTACACTGTAAAACAACATTATCAGAACCACTTACTAGATTCAGCTATTCCCAATAGTAAAGATAACTCAATGAGAACAATTTACTATTCAGTGATGAACAATACAAGGCTCTCTCTGTTGTATGCTTTCGATGAATAACAGGAGCTACAGTGATTTTTTTTTAATCCCAGCATAAGCCACGTGTAGTCTTGCATGACTTACACTTATCACACTGTAATTAAGCCATTTGTCAAATACTACTTAACCATTTGTCATCTACCTCTTATTGCCATGTGTCACTCTATCATTAGTCCATAATATCCCGAATTTTTCAAAAATTTCTAAAATTCACAAAAAATTATGAAATAATAATATGACTCTCCAAGTGAATTTTCAACTCAAAAATAATCCACCAAAATTTTCAAAATATCTAAAATATATCAAAATTGCCAAATCACGATTAATACGCTCCAATTTAATCCACAATTTCTACTTATAAATCAAATTTACTCGAAAATGCCATTAAACGCATGTACAATCATACGAATGTGCAAAATAAGTGTGTATGTCACTATTAATTATGCATGATGTGTATTTTTCTAATTTCTCATAAATTTCTCATAATTCACAATTATAGCCCTAACATGGGTAACAGGATGTTACACATCAAATTTTATAATATTGAGAGGGAATTGAGCTAGCTAGATGTCATTTACCATGAATCTACCAATTTTCCTCAATAAGAACCAATTACCTGATTATTTGTTGTTCCAGGTGAAAGCATTTCCATAATATTTTAGTTCTATCAACCTTGTCTTCCTTGTTAGTTCTTGTAGTTCTCTACAATCCTGTTGTTTCCGCCTTCTCGCTCCTCAAGTCTCATTCAAGTAAAGTGTACTATTGTACCAACTATTATCCATAGAGTCCTAACAGTGTTGCTTATTTTAACTATTTCCTCCCATAAACACTGCCTTTGGAATTTATAGTTAGCCACATACACTATGGATATAGTAATCATCTTGTTTGTATTCTTTTTTAACAATTCAAAATGGATTAGTTAATAATTACTAGACTATTTTATAGCTTCTACTTTCAAGGGGTTGTATCCCATAATTACTCTTCCATTCATGTGATGGTCATAGTTAGAAATTACCTTCCATCATTTGCTTAGGAACCACAAGATTTTTACTATATGCTCCTTTTTAATTTTGGTTTCTAGCATACTTACAAAATTTGCCTTGCTATTTTTAATTATATCCCTAACAACAAACTATTTATTTAAGCCGTTAAGCCCTTTAATATTCCCAACAGCAAGCTATTTATTCAAGCTATTAAGCCTTTAAATTTTCCAAACAACAATCTTCATCATTTCTTCTTCTTACCTAATTTTCCCCTTTCTGATTTCCTATTCATCAATGGGGAAGAAGATTCTGTAATTTGCTTGGTGTTTGAAGTCTCCCCTCTCTCCATCAAAGGAGTGTTGGTTATCTCTTCTTCATATCTCATTCCTTAAACTTCAACCACCTGTTTCCCTTTTATTATATGTTATCCTCCTTTTCAATCTGGTTTTGAATATTTTGTTCTTCAACTAGTTCCTCCCTACCTGTTGGGGCACCCTTCTTATGAACTAAAGCCTCCTCAAGTAGCTAATTTCCTTTTTAGTTTTCTTTTTTCCTCCATATTTGCTTCTCTTCTCTATCTTTTGTTTTCCACATATATGTAACTCTTATGAAATCTTCTTCAAGATCTCCATCCTCCTTTAACTTCATTGTTTGCAGAGATTCAGGTAATTTTTTTTATAATGTCTACATCTATGCACACCCTAGCGAATCTAATTCTTGTCATGAAAGTATCATTCTCATCCAACCCCAAAGGCTTACCTATCTTGCTAGCAATGTAGTTCATTCCTTTAGCTGACTAGTATTCCAAAGGCACTTTGTGTACGGTAACCCACAATGGTTGTGGCTTACTCTTATTTAGTGTAACTCCTGACTACCACTTCTTAAGGAGATTTGGGTGACCAAGAATGTGCCAAGGCCTTGTTTCTATCACTTTTGTGTATTTTCTTCAGTTTTGAATTTGAACATAAACAACTCATCTTCATTAACCATTGTATTGATCAAACCCTTATTTCTTTAAGCTGCATTTGCCCGTTTGCTTACTATTGGGAATGTTAGTCTTTTTTGAGAAAGAATCTCACTAGAGAGGTACTCCACTACCTAGCACCTTGCTGAAGCACTTCTATAGGGGTCTGAATTGATTCCTCGCTAGCTAACTTCACAAATCTCATCTTGCTAAGATTTCCAAAATCTCTTAATATCGAGCTCTATATAGTCTTACTCTTCTCCATCTCCTGTTGTCGCCTATCAGTGGCTCCCTTTAGTGGGGGAAGTTTGTGAAGTAAGCCTGGTAAGGTATAGCCACTGTAGTAGATATAGGTTCTAAGGTTGTTGGTGGGTTGTTCTTTGAGGTTTCCAGATTTATTGTCATGAAGATTTAGTTCCTATAATAGAGGCTATTTATAATGAGGGTTGAAGTTAGATGTTGGCTGTTAGGTGGTTGGACACAAGGTTTCAATCTGGAAACAATTTTGTTTAACTATTTAGCTATTTGAGACTTCACCATAAGTAAAAGCACAAGAAATATATTTATGAAATAACTATAATAAACAAAAAGGTAAAACTTCACATATTAATAGAAAATAAAAATAAAAAGATAAATTATCAAAGAAAATCATAATATTTTATTCTTAAAAATGAAAATTTCATAATTAAATAAAAGAAGAATATAAGATATGGAGCCTTATTTTCTCTTTCAAAACTCAAACAAAAAACACTTAATTTTGCGTTTGTTTGATCTTTTACTACAAATCAAATTAATACTTCTGAGTAGTTTACATTTATTTCGCTTTACATCTTCAATTTTGATTTTAAAATTTTAATGTATTTTCTTTATTAAAAAATATAATAGTTTGTACGGTTAAAAAAGTGTATTTAAAGTTGCAAAATTTTTATGCTAACATAATTTATGTGCCTCTTTGGCTATATTTAAAAAAAATTATGTAAGCAATATTTATAACTCGTACTTTTTCTAGTGGTTGATATTGAAGTGATCTAAAGCAAATTAAAGGTTATATTAAAACAAAAAAGGAGGGATTAATGAGAAGCTTGAGATAATTTTAAAGATAAATTAAGGTACTTGCCAAAATTTTATATTCCTTACTTTTGTTATAAATAAGATTATAAATAATAAAATATAGAACATACTAAAGGACAAAAAGGTCAAATAAGTAGGCGTTTCATGAAATAGCTGACTACAATTCTATTCTATTCCTGGCTCAGGGAGGGAAAGAAGAGGGAGAGAGTAATTGAATACGAATTTCAATTTCAAAGTTTAAACTTCAAGAAACTCCTTTACTCCTACCATTTCCTCAACCCTGCTACAGAACAACATCCAAATGAAAGTTTAAATCACCTTCATTAATTTTTTCTCTTTGTTTTCTTTTTCCCACTTTATATATATATATATATATCTTAAAATAAAAAATTACCATAAATTATACAACCCACCAGTTACTGTCTATACCATCTTCTCTTTCCCTTTCCATTTCCATTTCCATTGGATTTCAGATCCAATCTAGGGTTTTCATCCTTTTTTCACTTCTCTGTCCATCTCTCTTTTTCGATCCGCATCTCATTACTCTCCTTGTATTCGATTTTTAGTTTTGAATATCACTAATACTTTTGAGTATAAAGAAAATGGACGCGATCGAAGAATTGGCGCAGCTTGGGGAGACTCTGAGGCAAGCCTCAGCAGTGCTCGCCGACGAGGATGTTGATGAGACGTCTTCTTCTTCCACCTCCCGACGCTCTTCCACTTTTCTCAACGCCGTCGCTCTTGGCAATGTCGTAAGTTCCTCTTTCTCTGTGTCGGATGAGGAGTTCGATTGTTTGATCTGTTGGATTTGGATTAGGTTGTTTCAGTTCATGATTAGTAATGCTGATAATTGCTTGCATTTGGTGCAATTGTATGGATGCGGTTTGACATGTGTGCATGTGTCTGTATTTGTCTGGATTAGAGATTGAAAGGTGCAGTTGTTGTCAACAAGCATTGCATACGTGAACGCCATGATGACCTAGTTTAGGAATGCAGAACCATATTGGGTGCAGTTTTGGCATGGGATATAGTTGAAGATCTTTTGTTTTGGTTTAGGTGCAGTTATTGAGTATACAATGTATCTTACTATTCATCTGCTGTCCATAGATGTTATCTAGATCATGTAATTAATTTGGTGTTTCTTCTAGATTGGATTCTTACTGATGTGATCAGTGGGGAAGTGGCTCTATTTGCCTCTCTCTAAAAGCACCAGCATATGGGAATGCAAGAGAAAAGATTTGGATGATTATCAAACCTTTGGATATTTTGCTTCTTTTCTTGAGCCTTGTTTTATGTTGTTTGTTTTACAATGAGATATAGTTAAATTTTTACATCTCTTTGTATGCTGATTAGGGTGCTGGTAAATCGGCCGTCTTGAATAGTCTAATTGGACACCCTGTTCTGGTAAGTACGTCTGGTTTTTCTCCTACTAACCTTCTTGAGCATTTGATTTTCCTTTTTGGACTTATAATAGTTTTTGCTTATGTGGTTCAATCTGATAATGGCAGCCAACAGGTGAAAATGGTGCTACTCGAGCACCAATAAGCATTGACTTGAGTAGAGATGGCTCTTTAAGCAGCAAATCAATCATTCTGCAAATTGACAACAAATCTCAACAGGTTTCTGCAAGTGAGTTTCCTTACTAATGTACTTATCCAGTGCTTTGTGATTAATGCATTTTAGTGGCACTTGCACCTAGACATTATTTTCTGGATGCCCCTAATATTCTTTGGTCTTTATAAAATGGCACATGATAGGTGCTCTTCGGCATTCTCTACAGGATAGACTGAGCAAGGGGTCATCAGGAAGGAGTCGGGATGAAATATATCTGAAACTTCGAACAAGTACAGGTGCATCCACTTCTTCTTTGAACATTTATTTACAAAAAAAAATAAAATTGCCGACATGTTCTTTATGACGTAGAACATTTATATTAGTCTAATGTTGCATGGCATCATTTTATGATAGCTTATTTTTCTTTATGGTATTCCTGTGTGTTGCATCTAAATAAGGCCATCCCTAACCATTTCCTGTGATTGAACTAATGGTAGGCCAGCTTCCTGTCCTTTTCCATTTGCATATGCAATTCTCTCAAGTAATTTATGTTCCATTATGGATTTGCTTCACCTGGACATCTAGCTTTCGAGAATGATATAAGTGATGGCTCATATAATACTTAAGCATTTTTTGGTCTAAGTTTTGATAACGGTGAGATGGGAAAAGGAAAGGCACAGACCTGCATCTTAAAGTTATTGTGTCTAGCAATCATCAACAGTAACATTATTTGGTTTCTTTGAAGGTCAAAACATGACAGAGAAACTGGACTTTGGTATTCTTGGTCAGGTGATCAACAGAAGTGACTTCTTACTTGACCAGACGTTTTATCAAATTCTATCGTCTTTAATCAGAATTGCTCCTTGAACTGGACTGAGCAGACTTAATTACTTGCTGCAAACCTTATTTCGTCGTGTGCTATTAGGTTCATAGGATTTTTCAGCATTTTGTAGTTACTTGTAGCTGCAGTCCTTGACTGTTAAGATTTACTATCATCCATTCGTGAAATACTGTTTTTTGAGAATATGTGAAGACAAGTTAATGATAATATGAAAAGAAACAAAAAGAAAGAAGGATTTTGTTCATTTCAATAAATTTATGACATTGTTCTTATTATTATCTTTTTACTATTTACAGCTCCACCTTTGAAATTGATTGACTTGCCTGGATTAGACCAAAGAATCATGGATGATTCATTGGTGAGAAGCTGATAATTTCCCTTCTGTTTTAAGTTTTAGAATGAAATTATGGTGGATGTTGGTTATTTTTGACTTCTAAGATGTTGTGATTTATAGCTTTCCTTTTAAACTTATCTTTGTGAACACTTCTAACAATTTGACTACTTTCTATTCCCAGATTAGTGAATATGTTCAACACAATGATGCAATCTTGTTAGTCATAATACCAGCTGCTCAGGCACCAGAAGTTTCATCATCAAGAGCCCTGAGAATAGCGAAGGAATATGATTCAGAGAGTGGGTCAATTTTTAAACTTGCATAAGTTGTTGTTTGGACAATGAGTCATTACGATAGTGGTTTACTTCAGTCCACTGTCTCTCACTCAGTTTTCTTGCTTTTACTCTTTTGTAGTATCCTTTAGTTGATTTGTGTTGCACTTTTTCTTATTGTAGGTACCAGGACAATTGGTGTAATCAGTAAAATTGATCAAGCTGCTACAGAATCAAAAGCTCTTGCAGCTGTTCAGGCCCTGCTGTTGAATCAGGGACCACCGAAAACGTCTGATATACCATGGATAGCATTGATTGGACAGTCTGTATCAATTGCCTCAGTCCAATCTGGTAGTGCCTCAGTCGAGAATTCTTTAGAAACTGCCTGGCGAGCTGAGAGTGAAAGTCTGAAATCTATACTAACTGGTGCTCCGCCAAGCAAACTTGGGAGAATAGCTTTGGTGGATGCACTGGCTGGTCAGATCCGTAATCGCATGAAGCTTAGGCTACCCAATCTCCTTTCTGGGTAATCTTGCTTTCTGATTGCAGCCTGATTCGTTGTCGTTGATTGCCATTGTAGCCTCTGAATTACAAGAACTGTTGGACGATTACATTTCATGTGTTTTAAGATTCCTACATATAATTCAGTGTAGTGGTTTATTGCTTCTTACATTGGCACTTTCACTTTTCTGGGGAGGATTTGAAAGACATTGGCTAACAAGTATTTAGTTACTCAACTGGGGTACCTGTGTTTTCTATATACTGTTATGTTATGCTTCTAACAGTATCCTTCAACACTCCAGGCTACAGGGAAAATCTCAAATTGTTCAGGAAGAATTAGTGAAACTTGGTGAGCAAATGGTCAATAGTGCTGAAGGAACAAAAGCTTTGGCTTTGGAGCTCTGTCGTGAATTTGAGGACAAATTTCTCCAGCATCTGATGGGTGGTGAAGTGAGTAGTTCCTATCAAATTGACGTGGGTATTGTATCTATTCTGGTTGATGGAAAAAACCACTGACTTTCCAACTATAATGCTTCAACACAGAGAAATAGGATATATGGATAATGCTTATGGTTTACTTGGTGAGATTTATGAGCCTAGAGACTTATGATGTGCGCTGCCAACAACTTCGATGAATTCTTGGCTCCCGAGAAATAGGATATATGGATAATGTTTATGGTTTGCTCGGTCAGATTTATGGTAGAAATATTGCATTAACATTTAAATACCTGACAATGGTCATTTGAATAGTTCCTTGAAATGTCTGGAAATTTGTAAGGGCATGCACTAGAAAACAAACATGCTGTGGTCATGTTAAAAAACATTCATACCTGTTATCTCTGCAATGGATATTAAGAGTCTTCTACTTGTTTTGTTCTTGGGTGTGAAAATGTTTATCAGGAGCCAAAATCAGTGGACCTGTAGCAATTTTGGCTAGTTAACTGTTTTCAATAATTTACTACTTACGAGCCATCGGCTCTGAATTTTGGATGGCTGGCTTACCTTTGTAAGTGTTGCTTCTGACTTGTAGGTCAAAAGTTCACCATGTCTTTTTATTTTTCTGCAACATTTGAGAATTTACGGCTTTTCTTTCCTGCTTTGACCTGTATAATAAATTATACTATAACTTATTTTTACTGGCAGGGTAATGGATGGAAAGTAGTTGCCAGTTTTGAGGGTAGTTTTCCAAACAGAATCAAGCAGCTTCCTTTGGACAGACATTTTGACCTAAACAATGTCAAAAGGGTACATCATTTTACATTTGATATGCTATGAAATTTCTTCTATTAAATTTTGATGGTTTGGCAGTTGATGGAGATTGCTATTTCAGATTGTACTAGAGGCAGATGGTTATCAACCTTATCTTATATCACCAGAGAAAGGATTAAGGTCATTGATAAAAATAGTCCTAGAGCTGGCAAAGGAACCTTCTCGCTTTTGTGTAGATGAGGTACAGTCTTATGGTGCAGGGTTATAATTAATTTATTTTATTTGTCCTTATCATTCGGGGTACAAACCATCATCTGTAAGGAAGTCAAGATCAATGATTTGGTAAAACACTAAAATTTTATTCAGTGATACTACAGAGTTTCTAAAATTAAATGAATGAAGTAAATTCTAGTCCCGTTATAGAGTTAATTTCCTGCAAATATTGGTGTAGAGGACTGTTGCTTTCATGTCTATAATCATGAGAGGTTCTGCTTTTCCTTTTTCAGTAAATGTCCTACTGTGTTTTTGTCATAATTTCATTCAACAGTTTGCTATAGTGCATATTAAAAGAAACCGAAATTAAAAAAAAAGCTAAGTCCACCAAATATATGAATTGCCAATATTAAGCGAAATGTGTATTGTATAAAATAACTTTTATTTTTAATCTAATTAGCAATTTATATTTAAAAAAACTAAACAAAAGGGCTCATAATCATCAAACATGACATAGTAGGAGTTAAGTAAGAGGAATGAAAACCTGAAAAGATACTTAGAGATAAAACTAGAAGAAAAACTGAAATAGATGTGAGACTCGGAAGTGAACATAGGAGAAAAATTTCCGTATGTAAAATTTTCTGGATAGGCTAAAACAAAGTTCTGGAGTTTCTACGTTTCGTAGACTGCCTTTATAAAGGGATAAATGTTTCTCAGAATGGAAGGCTAGCCAACTGGTGCTATTATTTGTTATTGTTCTAGATGGTTTCCATATTTTGATCTACATAATGAGTTTCTTATTATTTTACCTGTGCTAAGTTAGTTGCTGATAAACCAGGTGCACTGTGTGCTAGTTGATATTGTAAATGCTGCAGCGAATGCTACCCCTGGTCTGGGAAGATATCCTCCCTTTAAAAGAGAGGTATGATTGCAGTTTAGCTGATTAGATGTACTTTCCTGTCATATATGCTTCTTTTTCTTGAATCACTTAATTTATTTTTTAAATCAGGTTATAGCAGTTGCAACGACTGCACTTGAAAGTTTTAAGAATGAAGCTAAGAAGATGGTAGTTGCTTTGGTTGATATGGAGCGTGCATTTGTTCCACCTCAACATTTCATCCGACTGGTGCAGAGACGGTATGCGTAAAAGTAAATGTTGATTATTTTCTCCTCTCTTTCTATCTGTTTTGTAAGGAAAACAAACAATATACAATTCATTCGATGGGAACAGTTTTAGATGTTAGCATTCTACTTTGTGTTGTTTAAAACATGAATTTGAATGTTGTATGTTGTTACTGATTGTTTTTGACTGAATATACTGTAATAATTTATGATTTAAGATTTCAATTATCTATGTGTGCCCCTGTATGTATGGATGCAAGCTATTCTCCACGCTAGTTTTCTTATCCCCTCTCATTACAATTTTCACCAGAATGGATAGGCAGCGGCGTGAAGAAGAGATAAAGCATAAGTCCTCCAAAAAGGCAAATGAGGCTGAACAGTCCATACTAAACAGGGTATGAACTTGTTATGCTGTCTAATGTACTATTATACCTGTTTAGTTATATATTCTAAGTCCATTGACTTTCTCATGTTATTATATTTGTTTTATATAGGCAACTAGCCCCCAAATGGGAGGTCAACAGTCTGGAGGAAGCTTGAAATCAATGAAAGATAAATCAAACCAACAAGATAAGGAAACACAAGAAGGCTCAGCTTTGAAAACTGCTGGACCAGAAGGCGAGATCACAGCTGGTTTGTGCAGATCTTGCAATTTTCAACATTGACATTATCAACTAGGCCTGTTCTTATTGTGTGAAAATCTTTAACCTAACTCTTGTTTTGACCAAGAAAATGAATGCAGTGAGTACTTCTCTGGTTAGTCAATTGTTCACTAAATTAAACATGAAGTTGTAATTTGAATAAGACATCCAAAATTATCAAGAATTGCATGATGAATGCAAGTAATTTAACAGTTTTTCTTGCTTTATTTGTTGCATTTTTTAGCAGCGATAATTTTATATCACTTCACAATCTGTAGTTGAGAGATAAATTTGTCATTGGAAACACTATTGTACTGGTTTTTAATGCCTTACATGTCAGATGTATCAGGTTGACTAATGTCTAATTAAAAATTCTTTTACATGCCAATTTGAGATAGAATGGTAAACCTATTAAAGACAAATCTTCTCTATGTCATACACAGTTTGATTTGTTTCTTATATGGGAATGGTTTTAAGAACCAAACCAGCAATTATATACACTGAGCATGCCACGTAAATTGATTTTTTAAGAATTAGCCCAAGTTAGCCTTTCTTACACACTTCACTTGTTTTGGGATTCCCATATTGAAGATTAATCATGAAAATTTATATTGAAAAATACAAATTAGCTTCTTTTTAATTGCTTTTTATATGATCCCTCTCCTTGGATGTTACTTGATGTTATAACAGGTTTGAAACTTAGACCCTAAAGCCTTTGTGGGAAGTGCTTCTCATTTTATTTAATCTATTTAGTCATCCAAGTGTAATGCTAATAGAAAGCCATATAGCAGATTATCTGATTCTGCTGCTTCTTATTCATCAACAGGATTTTTATTGAAGAAAAGTGGGAAAACAAATGGATGGAGTAGGCGATGGTTTGTATTGAATGAAAAAAGCGGAAAGGTATTTGCACATTTCTCTAGCCAGTTGTAAATGAGACTACATGGCAGTTGAAATTCTGCAGATCACTCACTTAAAATCTTCTTTTCTGCAACAAAGTTGGCACTTCTTCTCATCCTTAACTGTTATTTATGTTCAAATTTCATTGGCACGCATGTGTCTGTAAGCATGCATTATGTCTGATTACTGCCAGTTTTAGTTGTTTACCTAAATAATTAGTCAAGAAAAAGAAAGATTTTTTTTGTTTCCTACCCTTTCTAGATCTTTGAGTGTAATAGTTTGTAATGTGACTGTTGCCATGTTTAAACTCTTCCTCTATATTTCTTTGGTTCATCATATAGTTGATGTCAATTGCAGCTTGGTTACACTAAAAAGCAAGAAGAGAGGCATTTCCGAGGTGTTATTACATTGGAGGTAAGCGATGTAGTTGGAAATTGAATTTTTGAAATATAATGGTATTATTGTTTTTTCTTTCTTTTTGTGGGCGAGATATGATGATAGTGTTGTTTTAAAGGTTTTGCATCAGTTGTCAATCACAATATCATGACTGATTCCTAAGGAATAGTTTCAAGCATCCAGAGATTATGGCTAAACTTTCTAGAATTGACAACATTCTTCTCCCTATGATAGTCTGCTTTACGAACTTAGATAACCCATCTAGTGTGTCGTTAGATATGCTGGAATTTTTACTTAAAAATAAGAATAATGTTATTTTGAAATACTTGTGATAAGGTTCTTCGTTTGCAAATGTAGTATTGCTGAAAATTGAACATGTTTTCTTAATATAAGCTTGAAGTCTGCATTTTGACATTTGATCAATCTGCTTTCTAAATTGGGAATACTGGTGATAAATCAGTAGTCATAACGTAGAAGTAAATGAAGCTAGAAGGGAACAATTGTTGCTAACTGTGGACAGATTAATTTCAGATATAAATATTATTTGACATTTCTTCTTTCCTCCTGTTGTCGCATGTCTTAGGGGATGAAAAGGTGAAAGAAACTAAGAAAGGCTTTGCATCGTTTAGGAACTGTGTTGTTGATTTTGAGTTGGAGGCAACTCAGTAAACTTAGTAATTTATGAAAAATAAAGGTAACATGAGCACAACAGCATATACCTAAAGTCTCCTAATTCAAGAAAAAAGTTATGGAAAGTAGAGAGAGGTCTCTTCAGCTCATGTAATGAGTGTTGCTTGTGTTAATATGGAAAATGGAATTTATCCTGGAGAAATGTTTGTGCTGACATCTGTTTTGGCTGTCTGTTTGCTGGTATTTATACTAACATTAGGTTCTGTTTGTTGCTAGCGCACCATTGTTCCAGGTCGGCAAGCTAAATAAGTTTAGGAACTTTAAGAATGGGAGATGAGAAAGAACTTCCTAATCAACTTTATCTTTTTACTTTCTGCATATTGAAATTGAACCTATTTAGCTTGTTTAATCTGATTTGATGACAAGGATCATATTCTGTACTCTTTTGGCTGTGAAAATTAGGAATGCAATATTGAGGAAGCTTCTGAGGATGATGAAGTGTCATCAAAAAGTTCCAAGGATAAAAAGGCTAATGGGCCAAGCTCTGAGAAAGGATCCAATCTTGTTTTTAAGATAACCAGTAGGGTACCATATAAGACTGTCTTAAAAGGTATCATTCCCATCTTTAGTGTCTGTCTTTGTCCTTTTTGTGTACTCTGTTTTTACTTTCCCTTGTTTCACATGACTAGAGAAATCCAATTTCCTTTTGTATGTAGCTCACAGTGCTGTAGTATTAAAAGCCGAGAATGCAGCTGACAAGGCTGAGTGGCTTAACAAGCTGAGAAATGTCATCCAGTCAAAAGGGGGTCAAGTGATAAATGATTCTGGTCGCACCATGCGTCAAAGTCATTCTGAAGGTTCACTTGTAAGTTGTTGAAAGATGCCTATGTTATACTTTTGAGGAATAACTTCTCCTGTGAGTAACTGCTATAATGTGCTTAGGAATCCTAATTGTGCTAATGGAGCTTTTAACCGATGTCTTCTCCTTATCTTTTACTCTTTAATAAACAAAGTTCACATCACATTAACAAACTATATTGGCATTTATGTTGGTATTGGCTTAATTTCTGTACTTTGTTAGGATACCATGGCCAGAAAACCTGCAGACCCTGAAGAAGAGCTCCGATGGATGTCCCAAGAAGTACGCGGTTATGTTGAAGCTGTTCTTAACAGCCTTGCTGCTAATGTCCCAAAAGTAGCTCCATTTCTTGAACCCCAATCCTTTAACAATTCTATCATTTAACTTTTGATAATATAGTTGCCTATTGTGGAGCAGGCTGTAGTTCTTTGCCAGGTAGAAAAAGCAAAGGAGGACATGCTTAATCAATTATACAGTTCCATTAGGTTGGTGCCAGTTTTACTCTTCATAATTACCTGTCACTTACATTCTGTTACTGTGTATCAAAAGGAACGAGTTAATTTTGCCTCAGGTCCGTGCATGCATGTGGCACCAAAAAGTCACACGTTTGTTTCTGTAGATCTTTTGTTAATAGGCACTAACTTGTTTCCCTTGCTTTGTGGTTAGTGCACAAAGCTCAACCAGGGTTGAGGAGCTACTTCAGGAAGATCAGAATGTAAAGCGTAAGAGGGAGCGAATTCAGAAGCAATCTTCTCTCCTGTCCAAGCTCACAAGACATTTAAGCATTCATGATAATCGAGCAGCTGCTGCCTCTAATTGGTCCAACGGGAATAGTGGAGCAGGTGATATTGGCTTGAAACATGTCAATTAACTATGTTTTATGCATACTGACATGATGATGCATTGGGGGGCATTAGATACTTTGATTAACAATCCCAGGATTAACATGTCTTTATTTGCACAAAGCTGATATTCTTGGGTTCCTGTCCTGCATGAAGTTGCTGATTTTGAATATTTTTAGTGCTAGCTGAACTCAAAAAAGAAATATTCAATTACTAGTGTGCCTTACTGTTTACAATATAACTTATAAAAAGTTAAGATATATATATTCTCTTGGAAGATATTGGTAAATGATTCATTTTATAAACATTCAACAGCAGACACTCGATAAGAGTCAAAATGCATATTGTAGACAATCTGTTTTCTAAAACATGGTCTAGGTCCATTAGGGTACCCCTATGACTGATTTTGTTATTTGAGTGCCAAATGTGCACAGATAGCAGCCCAACAACGAGTGGAACTTCAACAGGAGATGAGTGGAGGACTGCATTTGATGCTGCTGCAAATGGGCGTACTGACTCATTTGGTACTTCTGCTTCATCTAGGTCACATAGTCGACGAAACAGTGATCCAGCACAGAATGGTGGTGATGTGAGCTCAGGCTCAAACAGTGGCAGCCGGCGTACGCCGAATCGATTGCCACCAGCACCGCCACAATCTGGTTCATCCTATAGATACTAGATAAAAGGTTAATGTTTTACTGTTGCTCCCGCCTAGATGGAGCATTTCTCGAGTTCACACCATGTCTGTAGAAGTCAATTATAGAGGTTTCTGTGTCTGTCTGTAGATAACATATTACATATATTGGAGTTTGAATTTGGGATGTCATGTATTATCAGTAAAAAAAATATCATATTCCTATTGGCGGGTGGGTTGAAGAGGGCATTTTGGTATGGATGGGAGGGACTACAGGGTTTATTTTTTCTTTTATCTCCAAATCCAATTGAAAAGAGAGATTTATATGATGGCTAAGCTAAAATATTTCCCAAACTTATCTCCTATGTGGTGCGCATGCGCGTGCGCGTGTGTCTATGTTTGTGTTTGTGTCTGTCTGTGTCCACAAGTATCATCCCATTTTGAAAAAATTCTGTTTGAGCTTTTAACTTTTGTTTTTAATTTTGATTTTTTTATTTGTATAATTTATGAAAATTATAAAAATCACGCTTTTCATATTGAATAAATTAAAAAATTAACTTAATTTTACAATTATAGACAGAACTTAAAAATGTGAACAATTAAATATTTCAACTTTTAATTTTTTTCAAATCCAACTTGACGTTTGTATTTTTGTTAACATTGTTAATGTGGTAAGTTATATAAGATAAAAAACCTTAAACACAGGAGCTTATAGTTGTGTAAAATTATACAAGTAAGAGTTATTTAAACAAATTAAGTAAAATTAAGGAAAATGAAGAAACTTAAAAGAACAAACTTAAAGCTCTAAATTACGCATTTAGTTTGTCACCTTTACAAATTGGGATTTCATGTTGCACACCTTCTCTTTGCTCTTCTTTGTACGAGAGAGTGTTCTCGAACTAGCTAAAAACATTTTTGGCTCCTATTCGTACTAGCTATAAATTGTCGCACCCATTCTTCATTTTCATTTGTGTTTGCAATAGGTAAACCAATAGTTGGAGTAAGCGTTTCACACATTGATTAATCTTTGCTAATAGTAGGTAAAGAATTATATAATACCATTTGATTATATCCTTTATACAATTCTATCTAAGAATATCATCAATCTATTCATATTCTTTACTTCTTCAATAGTTGTATTACTCCTTAACTAAATAGTGGTCAACGATCTAACTCTATCAAATCATCTCATTATCCATCATGTATTTCATTCCAATTTCCTAAGGGGATATATTATACATGAATACCTTTTACCAAACCCTTCATAATTGAATTTAAAATCCAATATATCACCATATAATCTATCGCCTGCAATTACTCAATCAAATCATACTCAAGTATTTTAATCCAATCAAAGGTGTTATTACTAGATTGATATGTAAATAATCATAATTATGTAATTGAAGCAAATCATCCTGATTTCTTTCTTGAAAGTAACTTTTGAGTAGATAAACTCTCTTAACATGATAAACAAATATGGGTAGAAATAAAATATATGTTGCTTTCGTTGTCCCTGGTATATACTTGACAATAGGAAGAGTGTCAAGATGTCATTAATGGTTTCAAGGATGCTATTTATTTTTGTTTTGATAATGTAGTAGAAGTTGAAAGGATATATTCTATATTTTGTCAACGGGAAGCATTATGTTCAACAGTAAAATATTATTAATATATATTTATTGTTATATGTGATTATTTAATTGTATTCAATTATAATTAATATTGATATATCTATATAATTTAGATTTTGAATATTGATTGCGTAAATTGTAATGAGAAGATGAAGTTACGAATATCAAATGTTAAACCTAACATTGGTCAACATTTTTACGAATGTATTAATAGAAAAGTAAATATTTCAATTATTTTTTTTGTCAGTGTTATTAGTATAATTTTTTTTTAACCAATATTCAAATTAAAGTTATCTTGTAGGTAGCTTTTGTAAATAAGATGAAGGTTTGTTTTTGTCAAAAATTATGTTAAACATCTTTTGTATGTTGGGGTAAGAGTCTTATTCACAAGATGAGTTGTTGTTTGTAGGAAATAAGTATATGTAGTAATTTACCCGTATAATGCAAATTCATCATAAGTTTAATATTTGTGTTTATATCTTTATTTTGTATGTCTCATGTGATTTCAGAGCTTGGACGTCAGATCTAACTAGGATAAATATAAAGACATTGTAACAGCTAGAAGTTGAAATGTAATTTTTTTCTTTTTGCACTGCAAGTAGTATATTGTCTTGAAAGATCAAGGAAACTCAATAAGTATGTTGTGTTGATGTGGAATCATTTGCAAACTTCATTGTTGGACTGATAACTTAAAATTTATTAAACTTATTGTTGACTTAGTTGTTAATTTTGGTCAATTTTAGTTTTAATAGGCCATTATAATGTAACATCTGTTACTCATCTTAAGGCTAAAATTGTAAATGTGAGAGATTACGGAGAAATTAGGAAACACATTTCATGCTCATGCATTTCATGATATACACATACATGTGAATAGTAAATTTTTGCACATGAAAATGACTGTACATGCATTCATTGACATTCCGGGTGTAATTGTTTCAAAATGTAATTTTTATTGAGAATTGTGATTTTTATGTGTAAAAAAATGATTTGGAGAGTTTATTTGCGGATTTAGAAAATTTGAAATTATTGGAGAAATTTCTGAAAATTGTTGGGTATTTTTGGACTAGGAAAATTGTCAAGTGGCAAAACTATTAATAAATGATAGTAGAAATTATTGTTTAATGGCAATGGAAATTTCGATAAATGACTTTAGGATTTATTCACTAGCGTCATTAAAAATTGGGGGACAATTGGAGTAGAAATTGAAATTGATTGGAGATGCGGGACAATTGGAGTAGAAATTGAAATTGATTGGACATGTGTCACTTGCCGCATCTCCAATCAATTTCAATTTCTACTCCAATTGTCCCCCAATTGTGACATATGTCACTTGCCAAACAATGTCTTAAGTCCACTAAAACATTTAAAGCCCTTTTTTATTTGCTCCCTCTCGATGTCTCTCTCTTAAAAAAAAGCCATTGGAGTTCGTTTTGGTTCTCTTCTCCTTCGTAGCTTCTTTCTTCTTCTTCTTGATTTTTTTCTCTTCAAATGTCCACCCACGTTGGCATCTCATCTTCCATTTGCTACTCCTTCACTTTGCCCTCTTTTTCATTCCCACCAAAAAGCCCTAACCTTCCATCCTTTGAGATGGTGATGATCGTGGGTTGTGTTTGAAGTTAGGTATTTTTATTTTCTTGAAGGGTTTGAAGATTTGGTAGCTAAATCAAGTAAGTTATGTTTTTAATTTTTTAATGGGTAATGACAAATGGAGCATTTATGATGAAAGATAGAGGTTAATGCATGAAATGGTGCTTTGCGTATGTATGTGTCGTGGATAATGAAGAGTTTGTAAATTTTTTTTGCTTATACATATATGCTTGATGAGTAATGAGCTATATAGATGTTTTGTTTCATATAAATGCTAAATAATAGGTTAGGAGTTGCTTTATGGATGATTGATGTTGTATACGAGGAGTAAGAAATTATGAGTTATGCTACATGTGCTTGTAAGATGGATTGGTTGTGAAAAGGATGCTTTAATGAGAATTGGGAGTTGATGAATAGGTACATAGACATATCTTGTTTTTGGGTTAATGATCAAATTTAGGTCATGCTTTGTTGGTGAATGATATTGAGATGAAATGGAGTTGAAAATGGGGAGTGAATGAAGTAGAAAATGGTGATCTTTGTAAAAGTTATGTTAGGTGTTAAATCTGGAAAATTTGAAGATGGTTGGTTGGAAAAATGTCCATTGAGTATGCCTTAGTCTTTTATCTATAACTTTTTCTCTAGTTATCCAAATGAGACGATTCTTAATTTGGATTAAACTAGAGACATATAGCTACATTTTTATGAAGAATTAGAGTTCAAATTCTATTTAGAAGAGTTTCAAAATCTTATCTAAAGTTGAAAGACTGGGTTTGCGTCTGTGAAAGTTCGCCGCAGAAAACTTCTTGCTTCGTCGCGGCGAACTTGAAGGATTTAGTGAGGATTTTTTTTCAGGTAAAGTTTACCGCAGCCAACTCTAGGTTTTTTCGTGGTGAACATGTGAAAATTTCACGAGAATTCCTCTCTGGAGGAGTTCGCCGCGATGAACTTCTTTGACTTCACCACGGCAAACTTTTCTCTATACTGAATATATTTTAGTATTTTGGCCATATCTTTTCCTATACGTATTCAAATGGAATGATTCTTCATTTGAAGTAAACTAGAGAAATAGAGCTACAACTTATCTGAAGAAATAAAATTCTGAATCGGACTCTAAGAGTTTCAATTTTTGGGTAGAAGTTGAGTATAGGGTACCATCTCAGAATAAAAGCAGTCCAAAAATATTTGAAGTATAAATTTCACAATATTGAATCAAATTGAATGATCTTGATATCATTATAAACCTAAGACATAGGGGAGAAATTTTATAGAAGAAAGTGTTC
>JANIJH010000005.1:26671991-26694243 GCA_024520975.1 Erythroxylum areolatum | reverse complement strand
ATTTGAATTATCTACATGATAAAAAATAGTAGACCCGTAAGTCAGTTTTTGGAAAAAATCTGGAATTTTGATCAATGAGTTGTGAACTATGATTTTAATGGTTTCATTCGGATATAGACCATAAGTATACATGGTACTTATGTGAGTTGGTAATACAAATGTTTACAAGATGAGAATAATTGATAGATACCCGGGATTGTCATAAACATGCATTGCACATATTCCATATACACACGTGTGCATAAATAAATGCTTATAATTGTGCAAATATTAATGTGTATGTGCATTGTGTGTATTGCATAATTTTGATGTACAGGATAAACGTCTGCATTCAAATGTTTCCAGATCATTGAAGTTAGTGCTAATCTGGAACATACTGTGAGTAACCTAGACGGTCTCTCTTAATTACTTGTTTGCTTAATTTATATTTTAAATGATAATTGAATGTGTTTAATTGTGGTTTCTGGACAGAAGGTCCGATGAATGTGAATGTTGATTGAGATATTGAAATGCTACTTGAATGTGAATGTGAAGACCTAAGTGCTTTTATAATGTGAGTGATTGTGGTACATGTATTCTATTCATGAATGCACAATTAGATAATGACAGTTATGACCAGAGTGTAGCCACCGATCAGAGCTTAAAGCTCAACGAGTGAAAAGAGCCTCGAGCTCAAATAGTGATTAAGAACCTAAGGCTCACTATGTATAATGAGCTTTGTATCTCCCAAGCAGATAAGGGACAGTTATTAATGAGCCCGGTATCCAAATTGGATACGGGACAGTTCAGGCACTCGGTCACAACAAATTAATAAATGGAAAGTGTCTCATGAGCATTTCATATGCATTTATATCAAGTATGTTTGATTGATTGAAATGCCTAAATTTCCTATACTGGAATAAAAGTGTGATACATGATCTTTTATGCAAAATTGTGAATTACATGTTATGTGAAATGGTGTGTTGCATGAGTTGAGTGAACCATCGATGATGGTTACCTCATTGAGTTCGCAAAACTCACCCAAACTTTGCAATCACTTTTTAGGCTTGAAGAGTATCCCGTTAGACAAATGGGAGTACACCTACGACATGCAAGTAAAAGATAGAGGTCGGGATCAGTTAGCGTCTGCATTAGTATTTCCTTTATTTTGTTTCAAATTAAGTCTTCCACAATTATTGTAACTTGTGCATTCGAATATTTCTGTTTTGAAATAAATTTCCAAATCGGAAATGATTGTATATGATTTTTGCAATGTAATGAAATTTTGATAAGTATTTTGTATTTGTAACTGGCCCAAATGGCTATTGAAATTTTTGATGATTGTATTACTATGATTGAAAATGTTTATGAATTAAAGTAGGCCCGATTTGGTTATCGATTTCCACACTTTATGTTTGTGGTTTCAAAAAATAATATACTGAGTTTTGAATGACTGAGTGCTCTAGCATGCTACCCTCGTAAGGCACAGACTCGAATATCCCTCAGGATGTCGGGTACGTGTCTTGTGAGAGTGGGGTGCTATAGCATTTCATCAGTAATTAATGTGGTAAAGAGATGTCTTTTGTCTTATCTTTTTATTGAAAAATATTTCACATTGGGACCTTTTTCGAAAGAATATAACAAATTTATCTTAACTAGTTCATAATTTTTAGATCATAACATCTAGTGATTATCAAATGCTAATGGGGACCCAATCATAGTATTGATGTTAAATTAACTTGGATAACTGTTAATTAGAATGATAAGGAAACACTTATTTGCCGTAATAAATGACCATAATCATATTAAATATATATGTAGCTATGACTTATTCCATGGTATAATAATGTGATAAACAAAGAGGAGCAGATAAAATTTGTGGACAATGTCATGAGAAAATGCAAGACTTAAAAGAAATTATAACTACTCTCAACTAAAAGTTATGGGCAATAATTCAGAACTATGGTATCAACAATTGTATCATTAATATATCAATACCATAAATATCTAAACTTGTTATACACAACAAATGAGTCGATCAAAATGATTGCATTTACAAATATATAAACCTAGATCAAACACTAACACAAAATTTATTAAAACTGAGCTACCAATTCTATATTAACAAGCAAAGCATAGGTATCAAATTTACATCATAACACTTATAGAACAATGTCAAACCATGTTCAAACTGTGAACTAAATCATGTCAAAATCTTCAAACAAATAATAACTAATACATATCCAGAACTAACACAAAACTAGAAGTCGGTATCCAAATTCTTAAACATCAACAACTTCAGATTTTCTAGGAGAAGATCTTTTTGCCCTCAGTTTGATCCTCCTCATAGTTTGAGTTGTATTGCTAGTTGTATTTTGGGGAGCTTGAGTAGTCGTTGCATTATTATTTGCAGGTTCTAGCACTTGACATTAACTTTCACCCATCTATGAAGCATGAAAAATCAAAAAGATAAATATGATCATCTCCCTTATAACTAAAAATAAGTAGTGTAAACGTGTATTTAAATGACTTATGGTAAAGTAGGTATTCCTACTAACTTGCCAAAATGTCACTTCATTTCCTTTAATTGCCTATATAAACAAAAGGAATTATAATGTTGTATAAGTTAGAGACAAAATAACTTAAAATTAAATGTGAATATTTACTAATCATTCTCTTCTTTCTTCTTAAGATAGAAGATGTGGCATTTGAGCTTGTAGATATTGATTGTGCGGGTTTTTGAGCTAGACGATTACCAAAATTGGATGAAGGGGCTTTAGTTTTTAGTGGCCTTCCTCTTTTTCGCTGCATTGTACATATTGATATGCTTTGTGATGAATAAATAAGCAGTTTTTTCTGTAACTAAAATGAAGGGAAAAATTAATAATAAATACCTTAATAGTTTCAGGTTGTCTTGAAGGCTGACTCTTATTTTTGCATCATTTTATATTGTGACCAATTTCATAACAATCATGGCATCTCATAGTTACTCCAATCTTGCTCAATTTGTTAGGATTTCAAAGTTCTTCAATCTTATCCCTTTTTCTTGCCTTTTTAGGTTTTCTAAGCATCTTCCTGATCAATGGAGGTAATATTGGTTGAAGATTTTTAGTATTTTGCCAAAATTTAGGACCCCTAATGGCTCTATATCATATTGGTAACTCTTAAAATAACAATCATGCTTGTAATATTGATTGACATAAGCTTCGGTATCCTCCCTCTAATATGATATACAAGCCACACCATGCTTACATGAAATACTTGTTAAATCCCATAGTCTACATTGATAAGCTCGCACTCGTAAATTAATGATGAACTTGTCCGCAAAAAGTGTGACTTCAAATTTCAAATTCTAATGTGTCTTAGTCATATAATGCTTTGCTTCCTAATTTGGAACCTCCATTTTCTTCCTTACTCTTGGGCATATATCATTTGTGGATTTGAGCATTATGTCCCTTTTTCTATGTATCCAATTCATTAAAAAAAACTCGAATGTCTTTTAGTATACTAATCAAGCTTTTTATATGAGCTTCACAAATGAATCCATTAAATGTCTTCAATATATTATTATGAACTACTTCATATCTTGGTCTTATACTGATAAATGCCTTCACAAAAGTCTCTAATTTCCTAATTTTGAAATCACTATAGGCCTTCATTAAAATACTCTTCAACTACTCCGTTACCTTATCAAACTCGACTTATGTTGTGCAACTTATCACTTGCCAAAATAAACTCCTATATGTATGGACTTTATGGATACTTGACCAATTTACATAGACATGTTAGGCACATTTTCTATGCTCAGCTTATGAAAATAGGTTCTTCAATACATCCACTAAACCCTATAATAAAAAAGGTAATATAAATTAAAGAAGATAAATCACATTAAGAAATGAACATCACATATGTAGATATTTAAAGTTTCTACTTTGACCAGTTTCAGGTTAATCGTCATACTTTATTACCTATAACTCGAGTTGAAGCTAAGGTGGAACCAAATTACTTAAATCCACCACGCTTTTGCTTTGCGACCCAGTTCATTGCTCTGGGAATTGAACCTGCAACTTGGGGCTAAGCCTCAGGCCCATACCTGAACTCTGATATTACTTTGCTACTCAAAACTCGAGTTGAAGGTAGGGCGAAACCAAATTACTTAAATCGTTATAATTCAATTCTTCCATTTATTGGAGCATAGCCCACATGTACTTATTATGGTGTAAGCTTAACTCCTTCAAGCTTCTCATCAACTCATTAGGAAATTAGGAAATTTGTAAAACATAGATATTACTCTATGACCTTTATCTTCAGAAACTCCTTTTAGGACTAGCATGTTAGGTTCTTCAACACCCATATCCTTCTTACATTTAATCTTGCTCCATCATATTTATTATCTCGTCTTACCAACACCCCACCATAATGAAATGTAAAATTTACCAACATATGTAAAATATTGGGCATTTTTAACAATGACATATAACATAACACACAATAAGATGGTTATAAATGGAAATATGTATAAAAGTTCAGACTAAAGAAAATGAGATAAAGGAAAGAGTGATTAAGTATAAAATGATACATATTCGAATAAAAAAGGGAAACAAAAAGCAATCTCGATGGGGGACAATTAGAAACACTAAAGAGAAGCAAATCATATAAAGACTTCAATTCTTGGAAAAAATCTAAAGTAGTTATTCATCAATTCAGATTAAAAAGCCTTTATTTTCACCTTGTAATCTTTAAAGTGATCCTAAATTTTTATTTAAACACCTAATTTACTTAAGGTATACAACTTGATATATTTCAAGTAGTAAATAAACTAATGAGCCTTTAATAGAAATAATTTGATTTGTCATAATGGACATTCATAACATTCTACTCTACAATCTTGAATGTAATATCCAATGCATACTTTATTTGTGTGAAATTCATAAAGTTAAGCTCTTGTTCAACTTACAAAGAGATTAAACAAACACATGCAGCACTTTTAGAAGAAGATTTGGTGTTGGATAAAATGAATAAAATTTTCAAGTATTGCATGAAGTGGACATTATACTTGATGATTCTTCCATCAATTCTTCATTTCATTGCAAATAAAGCATTATATATCTTCTTAAAACTCATTTAAAATAATCCATGATATTGACAACAATCTTAACTTTACAAGTTCCAACTAAATCTCTTAAAAGAAATAAACAAATAGACAACCAATTTGGTTATTAAAGGAATAAATCCAAAGGTGACCAACAACACGCTTTCCATTTTCGTTCACACATAACTCTTCTGCTGCTTTGCACTGGGTGTTGCTCTTCGGTCTCCAGCTACGAGAGCTACCCCAACGCTCCTATGGAGCCCCCTGCTTTAGAGGGCCAGCTCCATAAATGGGTTCGTACCTGTAAACGAGAGGATGAGCCAGCCGTGCCACTTCCCACTTCATATAGTGCTGCCGTGAAGGGCCCTGCAACTGCTGAAGACGCTGCCACCGTTTGGGTTGACGATGAAGTTATAGACATAGCTGAAGGCGATATCCAGGTCTCAGAGGCACCTGGGGGCAATATTCTTCTCTCCTCCACCTTCAAGTCTAAGCTTGACACCCAATGGAATTATGTGGTGGTCGTGAAGCTCCTCGGTAGAAAGATTGGCTACCGCTTGCTCTGCTCGTGGTTGGAGACCCTCTGGCATCCACAAGGGCAGATGAAAGTCATTGACTTGGATTATGATTACTTTCTCGTTCGCTTCAGAGAGGAAACCGACTTCTTTCAGGCTTTAACCAAGGCCCATAGGTGCTATTTGGTCATGTCCTGTCGGTGCAGAAATGGCATCCGACCTTCTGGCCATCTCAGAGCTCTACGAATCTCGCGGTCATCTGGGTGAGAATTCTTAATCTGCCCATTGCATGCTACCATCCCCAGATTATCACCGTGGTGGGCAACCTTGTGGGTAGGACCGTTCGGATCGATGAGGCTACCGTGCTGAAAGATAGGGCAAATACGCAAGGTTGGCCATAGACATCGACCTCGGCTCTCCTCTACGCCATAGCATTAAGCTTGATGGGGAGACACTGCTTTTGGCGTATGAAGGCTTGCCCCAACTGTGCTTCACTTGTGGGAGGATCGGTCATGGTGCTGTCGCTTGCCCCCAGGGACCCGTCCCACCTAGGAAGCTTGCCCAAGCGTCGACGTTCAGCAGCCGCCGTCACCCCACGTTTCGCCTCCAGCAGCGTCGGCAACGATGCTCCCACCTAACGGCTATGGAGAATGGACGCAGGTTCAACGACGTGGTCCACGAAAATCACAGCTTCAGGGAGATCCTGCGAGACGTGACAAGGAAGGCACATCCTTGGGGGGCTCGAGGTTTGAGCTGCTCGCAAGTCAGGCAGCTTCAGAAACTCCAGTGCAGAATCCTTTCCAGGGCCCACCACCAAGGTCTCCTTTTGGTAACTGGAGAAACCTTCCAGCTAAACCTTCTCCAGCTAAAGGCCACAAGGCCCACGCAGCAGCTAAAGGAAAGCAGGCCCATGTGGGCCTTGTTTTTTCATCCCATCGCCAACTAGCCCACGGGGCTCTTAAAGGCCAGCAGGCCCACGCGGGCCCAGTTGCTACCTCCAATGGACCCTACAAGCCTCCCAACCCTCCCCTCAGTAGATCTAGACCCACTAACCCTCGCCTTTTTCGGGTGAGAGTTCCACGTCCAGGGCTCACATCGCGCTCGGACTGCCAACGATCTCTCCTACCCCACTCCAACCTACCCCTCAGGATAATCACCCAATGATCAGTCTCTCCTCTCACAACGAAATGATGTGTGATTCTCATCTTTTTTAGGCAAGCCAACCTAGTCCCGAGGCCAACATCCAACTCATGAAAGGAACTGTCACCCAAGTCGAGTGCCCTCCCACGGGTGGTCCTACCCTCCAGGCTACTGCTCCTCTAGCTCTCGAAAGTGCACCGTCTGATTCGGACGCAAGCCCATAAGCACGGGCTCACGTGGCCCCGGGTGACATGGTCCAGGACCAGGACCGGGACCTCAAGACTGCTACTACAGGAGATACCATTACACCCTCTCTAGTAGCATAGTTCTTTTTCGGTCTCGATTTATGTCTATCTTACTCTGGAATTGCCAAGGAACTGGGGGTACCAGTTTCCTGGCCATCCTTCGTAATTATTTGCGTACGTATCAGCTAGGTATTCTTGTCTTGATGGAGACCTGCATTAATGGCCCTCAGGCCGATGCGGTCATTCATTCGTTGGGTTATGACTACTCGTTTCTTGTAGAAGCGGTTGGCTATGGCTTCTCTGGAAAAAGGAGTATGATATTTCCATAGGCATTGCTCATCGTCAATTCATCCACACCCATATTACGTTCGCGTCGGGCTCGTGCGAGTTCACGGCTGTTTATGCAAGTTCGCAGCAGGCCTACTAGTCCTTCCTTTGGCCTGCTTTAAGTTGGGTAGGCCGAAGTACCCAACGACTCTAGTTAGTAGGTGGCGACTTTAATGCCAAGCTGGCCCAATCGGATAAGGTGGGAGGGGCCACGTCGGCGCGGGTTGTGAGCCAGCCTTTCATAGACTGGGTTCACGGGTTCAGGCTCCATGACCTCGGCTACATCGACACGAAGTACACATGGCGTCGCGGTCTGATTAAAGCTCGCTTGGACCGTATGCTTGGGTCGTCAACTTGGATTCAGGCGTTCCTACAGACGACGAATCACCACCTACCCTTTATAGGCTTCGATCATCGTCCTCTGCTGGTTCGGTTCCAAGCCCCACCGCCTCCTGTTCCCAGAGCTAAGACTTTTCGGTTTCAGAATGCTTGGCTCACACATCTCAATTTCAAGGCGGTTGTAGCAGAGCATTGGCTGCCTCCAATTGTGACGATGAGCCAATCTCTTGCCACGTTCTCCGCCCTCCTCACACGATGGAATCAATAAGATTTTGGTAACATCTTCCGTAAGAAACGTCGCTTGCTGGCGCGACTGGAAGGTATCCAAAAACACATGACTGATGGCAATTTGGACTCCCTCCTTCCCCTAGAAGCGAAATTGAGCGAGGACTTGAGCCAGGTTCTGTGTGAGGAGGAACTTTTCTGGCACCAGCAAGCTCGGTGCGATTGGATCTCAAAAGGGGATCGCAACACTGCTTTCTACCATATGTCCACTACTTCTCGGCGTAAGAAATTGGTGGTGGAGCAACTTATAGATTCTAATGGGACCTCCGTTACAGATCCCGCCCAGCTTGGACAGCTCGCTCGCTCTTTCTTTGCACAATTTTATACCGCAGAGTCAGGTCCCCACCCCCAATTTTCGATTCGGGCAGCCTTTCCTTGCCCACCCACTGAAGGGCTTCGCGATCTTGATCAGCCTCTCCACCCTCTGGAAGTTAAGAATGCTATTTTTCATATGGCTCCCAACAAAGCCCCAGGGGTCGATGGCTTTAACACCCTTTTTTTCCAAAAATAATGGAGCCATGTTGGGCCCACTATCGAGACTTTCATCATGACGCTTTTTCACCAGGAACAGTGGGAAGAGGAGTTAAATCAGACCATTCTTGTCCTCATTCCTAAAACTCCTCCCCGACTTGTCTAACCCAATTCCGTCCTATCAGCCTCTGCAACGTGCTCTATAAAGTCCTTTCTAAGGTTGTTGTGAGTCATTTAAAACCTATGATGCCGCTTCTCGTTGCCAAGACCCAATGCAATTTCATTCCTGGTAGGCTTATCATGGATAATATCACCATCGCCTAGGAGGTCATCCACACGATGCGCCGGAAGAAGGGATATCTAGCGATTAAAGTGGATCTAGAGAAAGCTTAGGATCAGATTCGGTGGGAGTTCATTCTAGACATTTTGCTGCACATTGGCTTGCCGGAGTGATTCATCAGACTTATTATGCAATGTGTGACCACAGTTTCTATGCAAGTTGCTTGGCAAGGCCATTGGACTCCTCCTTTCACACCTTCTCATGGCCTCCGCCAAGGCGATCCTCTCTCGCCTTACCTCTTTGTCCTGTGTACGGAACGTCTCGGGCACCTCATCTCCCATGAGGTGGCTCAAGCAGCTTGGAAGCCGATTTGGCTGAGCCCCACCGGACCCCACATCTCCAATTTGTTTTTTGCCGACGACCTGATTCTTTTTGCAGAAGCCACAGCAGCTCAAGCTCAGCTTATAGCCAATACTCTGGAGGTGTTCTGTGACGCTTCGGGACACAAAGTCAACCTTGATAAATTTCGGTTCTTCTTCTCTCACAATGTTGAGCCTATTGTTGCACGCAGCCTCAGCCAAATTTTACGCATCACCTATACGCGCAATCTTGGGAAGTACTTAGGGGTCCCTTTACTGCATGAGTGTACCTCGCGGGAAACCTATCAGCATATTTTGGATTCGGCACAATTGAGATTGTCGAGATGGAAGGCCAAGACTTTATCCTTAGTAGGAAGAGTGACTCTCGCCCAGTCAGTCCTCTCGGCCCTCCCTGTTTATGTTATACAAACGGTGAGGCTCCCGCGACACCTTTATGACGCTCTGGAGCGCTCCATGTGCCAGTTTATTTGGGGGCACATTACCGAGTCTCAAAAACTGGATCTTGTTAATTGGGAAGAAATGTGTAAGCCTAAGAAAGCAGGAGGCCTTAGTTTCAGAAGCATCCGCGCCACTAATGATGCCCTCCTGGCCAAACTCGGGTGGGCATTAATTAACCGACCCTCCGCCTTGTGGGTTCGATTGGTTAAAGCCAAATACAAACTGGAGTAGACCCATCTTCCCCTCACTCTCAGTAGGCCAGGGGCTTCCGCTACCTGGAGAGGTATAGCCGCCTTTTGGCCTGTTGTACGACAAGGGGTACGCTGGCGCCTAGGTACTGGGAGGACCATCCTTTTCTGGCTCAACAATTAGTTACCGGACTGAGGTTCGCTCGGCTTTACCGTGCTCTCCCCTCTTCCCGAACATGAGTACTCTCGCACCGTTTCGGACTATATCACGGAAGAGGGCAACTGGAAGTGGACTCTTTTCCAGCAGTACCTCCCCTCCGCGGTCTGCCTGGCGCTCACCCACTTCCACCTTACCCCGCTCTCTTTCAAGGATGACATCCCTACTTGGGGACCTACTAGCCATGGGCATTTTACGACAGCCTCTGCTTATGATATTATTGTCGGCACTTCCTTGGCTGCAGAGGCTCGCCAGTGGGATTTAATCTGGAAATGGGCTGGACCCCAATGCATTCGGGCTTTCCTCTGGTTACCTTTCAAGCAAAAGCTTTTAACCAATCAGCAACGTGAAGCTCGTCACCTTACCCTGGACAACACGTGTCCTCATTGCGGTCATGCTGAGACCATCCTCCATGCTTTTCGAGATTGCTCGAGGGTTAAACGATTCTGGGGTTTCTTTTTACCCGCCGAAATTCTCTCCGATTTCTTCCAGCATGACGCGGCGACCTGGATGATCGCCAACCTCCAGACCCATACCCAGGTCCACCAGTCCCCGTGATCTACTATTTTTGGCGTGGCCTGCTGGCTCTTGTGGAAATGGAGGAACTGCAGTATTTTTGAAGAAGGCTTCCTGTGGCCTGGCGACGGGCACCGGACTGCTTTAGAATATGTTCACTGGATCCAGCGGGCGAGAACCCTGGAACAGAGGGTGTTTGGTGACCCAGAGGTTGGTGTGGGGCACCCTGTACGATGGACCACATCGCCCGACGGTTGGTTCAAGCTCAATACCGATGGAGCTGTTAAATTTGGTCACCAAGTTGCTACGGTGGGAGGTTTGATCAGGGACTGCCGGGGGCATTAGTGTGGTGGTTTTCTCCACAGGATTGGGTGGGGTTCGCCCATTGAGGCCGAGCTCTGGGGAGTTCACTCAGGTCTTCATTTGGCTTGGGATCTCAGATATCGACGGCTCATCTTGGAAGTTGATTCCCTTGAGGTGATCAATATTCTCTCGTCTTTTAATTTTTCGGGGACTGATTAGTATCATTTGGTGGCAGGTATCCGAGAGCAATTGCGTCAACCTTGAGAAGTGCAGCTTCAACATGTGTTTAGGGAAGGCAACCAGCGTGCCGACAGCTTGGCCTCACTTGCAGCGCTAGCCCGTCTAGGCATCCACTACCTCTAGGAGCCTCCGACGTCTGTCTGGGCCCACATACGCCGTGACCACCACAGCTATTTGTACCACCGATACTGCGATAATTAGGCCTTTTGTGTAATTTTGTTTACTTTCCCTTGTAAAAAAAAGGAATAAATCCAAATCACAACACGAAGAGAACAATCCTAGTTTGTTTACAATATTTCTAACACATGTAATTTGGCTAACAAAAGATAATTATTTCAACTAATTCATCAAAAGATGCCTAAGCACAATAATTATCTAACCTCATTATGTTTCAAACATAATTCATAAGCCAAATACATATGAAACACTTTCTGGTTTTTCTGTGATGAATCGAAAAAAGGAACTAAGTTACAAAACTAAAAAACATGACAAAAGTATAAACAAGGCATACCTGAAAATCACAATTTTTGTAGTGCGATATATAAGATTGGTGCGATAGAGAAAAATGTGCGATAAAGAATATGAAAAGGAGCGAAGAATGGTGTGCAACAAAGAAGGTTGATGAGATAAGGAATGAAAGTGAAACAATCTACGAAGAGGATGAGCAGAGATTGGTGCGATAGCGAAGAGCAGGGTAACAAACTGAAATACAAATTAATTTAGGGTTTTAACCGTAAACAATGTTGTTTGTGTAATTTACTTAATGAAACTTAATTAGTTTAATTAAGTCTGACGTGTACACGTGTTTAGGATTTCTTTCTTATATGGTTTATGACATTAGCAACTTTTAAGTTTTAGCTATAATTACAAAATTGAGTAACGTTTGAGATTTTTTTATAATTAACCCTTTTAGAATCTAATTTATTATCAATTAAATATATTATTTAATTATTTATAAATATTATGAATAATTTAATTTAATTTAAGTTTTATAATTAATATTAATTTAAAATTTAAAACTAAATGATTTTAATTTCATAATTATTAATAAATATAATTTAAATTTAAATTTGAAATAAAATAAAAATTTCTTTAATAATTAAAAAACTAAAATAAATGTTAATTAATAATTAATTAATAAATATTATATAAAAGATTAAAATAGATTTAATTAATTAATTTAAAAATAATTTATCTTTAAAGTTTTCTAATATAATTATTATAAGTAATAAAAATATAATTATAATTTTAATATAACAAAATTTTATTTTTATGTTAAAAATAGAAACTAAAACAAAAAATAAAAAACAAATGTTAAAAAGGTTATACAACAAAACAAAAATTTTCATAAGTGCACTCCCCTTTATTCTCACCTAATGCATCATAATTACATACGAGATAAAACTTAAAAATAACTTATTTTATTTAATTAAATTTATTTTAATCTCTTATATAATATTTATCAATACATTATTAATACAATTATTTTATTTTTAAATAAATATCTTAAAATATATTTAATTTAATTATCCACATTAAATAAAATATTAAATTAAATTAAATTTCATAATTTTATTAATAATTATTTCAGTATATTATATTACTGAAATATAACATAATTTTTATTAATAATTAATTTAAATAATTAAATATATAATATTAAATTAAATATTCATAATTTTTATAAATAAGTAATATATCAAATAATTAAATAATATATATTTAATTGATAATAAACCTTTTAAATTTTTTTGATATTTTTATAAATTTTGAAAAGAGGAAAAAATTAAAACTAAAAATAAAAACAAAAACTAAATCAAGCAAAATTTTTACTAAATTAAAAAATAAAAAACCAAAATCAAGGCCTACGTTAAAAACTTCAAGTCTAACCAATCATGAACTAAATTCCACAGCCACGACAACGGCACCGGACCAGGACCAGGACCAGCGCCAGCACCAGGATAACCTAGCATAGCATACCCACACCCACACCCACACTCAATCGCGCTTTGGCTTTGACTATGCCTATGACGGGAGACACCGTTAAGGAAGAAGGAGAGTGGGGGAAAGAGGAGAAAGGGATGAGTAGTACAAAGACTAGGAAGGAGAAGAGGAAGGAAAGGAAGAAGGAGAAGAGGAAGCAAGCTAGGAGAGAGGTGGCCGAGAAGGAGAGGGCAGAGGAGGAGATCAGACTCAACGATCCGGATGAGCAGAGAAAGGCGGCGGAGATGGAGCAAGAGGAGCGGCGGTGGATGGAGATGCAGAGGAAGGAGTTTGAGGAGAGAGAGAGGCTGTGGCTTGAAGCCATGGAGAGGAAGAAGAAACAAGAAGAAGAAGAAGAAGAAGAAGAAGAACACTGGAAGCCTCTAGAACAACGAGAAGAAGATTCTAAGATTGAGAAAGGGGGTGAGTGCAATGACGATGATGCTAATTGGGAATATGTAGAGGAAGGGACAGCTGAAATTATATGGCAAGGAAATGAGATCATTGTCCGAAAGAGAAAGATGAGGGTTCCTAAGAAAATTGTTAGTGCTGAACAAAGCAGAGAGGAGGTGGGCCTTTTTTTTAAAAATAAAAAAAATCTTGCCTATGCTAATGGTAATGCCGTGTGAGCGACTGATTTGATCTGATATCTTGTTTTCTAGGATGCTGATAGGCCCACTTCAAACCCTCTTCCTCCTCAATCGGGGGCCTTTGCTGACTTCCAGAATGCGGCAGTTGTTTCTGCACAGCAGATGCTTGAGAATGTTGCTCAACAAGTACCAAATTTTGGGACTGAGCAGGTGCAGACATTCAGTCACAATTCATTTTTCTTCTACTCGTATATTTTGCTGCACATCTTTATAAGAATTTGTTTCACAAGAAGTCATTTGTTTGTATTTCCGGGCAGGATAAAGCTCATTGCCCTTTTCATTTAAAAACTGGAGCTTGTCGGTTCGGTCAGCGCTGCAGTAGAGTTCATTTTTATCCCGATAAAGCTTGCACATTACTTATCAAAAACATGTACAATGGTCCTGGCCTTGCATGGGAACAAGATGAGGGGCTTGAGGTCTGTTAAATGCTGCCTTCATGTAACTCTTGTATCCTGTTAACGCGTCTGGCAATGCCCTCTGATGTGGTTGAATGATGGACGATTGTTTGCAAACCTTGTATAACTTGTTTTTCACACATTAGTAATTTGTGCAGCTGGTACTCCTATTCATTTTTCTTTTCAAAATAAAGAGTTGGCTTTTATACAAATATCGATCCACAATCACGTCAATATCAAATTTTGAAAGGATTTGCTCGTGTTTAGATTATGAACACATATGCCTTTTTTTTAAATATATTTTGACTGTTTTATTTATCTTTATTTTGAGCTTTTGCATGGTTTTCATTATTTAGATAGTTAGAAAGATATCATCTATGTATTTTAAAGGAGAAGTAAACGAGTTTTTTTTCCCCTTCTCTCACCTACTTTGAGATTATTGTTTATCTTTCCATAAGTCAAATCAGATGTTCTTTACAAGATTCACCTCAAGGGAGCTTCATGGTTTTGGCAGTGTTGGTTGAAGTAAAAGATTTTTGCTATTCTGTATCCTACAAGTTGACATGAGAGTGAAATGTCGCTATTCCAAGTTATATTGTTTTTCTATTTATTATGTGTTTAAATGTATTCTCGTCTTCTGTATTGCTTTCTTTCAAATCTTTTGTCTTTTTCTTCCTACTCGCATGTTTCTAATTTTCTAATATTTGAATCAATAGCCCTGCCTATATGAAGACCTTGTTGTGGACAATGGAAGGTCGTACATTTTATTTTGTTCTTTTTTCTGTTAACATGTCTCCTGAACTTGGCTTGTATTGAAAAACTTAGTTGCATTAATTATTGTGATTTCCATTTAGTTTTATATCCTTAACAACTGATAGTTTCCTGGGCATTACAAGGAATGATGGAGTTGGATTCTTTGAGGACCCTTGTTTATTTACAGCTGCTGGTTGAAGGCAGGGAAACCTAACATTTATGTGGAGGGTCTGTTGGAACTTCGTTGGTATAAGGGTAATGTCTGCTAAAAATAAGTGGAAATGTAAATGTGATAGGTGCCTTGGAGGATGAAAAATTTGTCATAAACTATGTTACAGACATTATGTTGACGTAATTTGTTTCCCGAGTAGCACAAGATCCTGTCTACTTGTGATTAAGTACACTAAAGGGCACGCATTAGTCAGGAGAATAAAAAGTTATAATGCTTCACTTTAAGCATTACACAAAACTAAGTAGATTGGTTCTTGTTTGCTGTGGGCCCTGTTCATCAAAAGGATTGATGAAACCTTTTGAAAAGCTTTAAAAGATTGATAGTGGCTATAGTTACATTGATTGGTTTCAAAGGCTTCATTATTTTTACTTGGTTGCTGATTTCAATGGAACTGTGCTATCAGTTTGTTTGTTTTGGCTTAGGACTTGAAGAGTATGAGAAATCAAGTTGGAAAAAAAAATTGCCTTTATCCTCAATATGGTCAATGTAATGTCTCTAAACAGGAAAACTGTTGCTATAAAATTGAGTCATCTTGAGACACTTTTGTTATCACATGTTCTGTCTATTGAGAACTTAGTGTTCCTTTATTTGCCACTGGCCTGAAAGTATATTTCTGTAAAAGCATGGAATTGCAACTGTCAGGCAAAGTGTCAAAACTGTTTGAACTGGGCATCTTTTTGTCCTGTTCATTACTTTCCATAATCTAGGCAAGCCTTGGAGAAATTGGAGTTGTTCTGTTTTAGGTAGCTAGTATTCAACTTGTTGTTGAAGGATTATTTTCCCTTTGTGTGTGTGTATTCAAGTGCTTTGTTTATGGCCCTGTTTACTTTGGAAATACCACTACCAACACATGCATGCCTTTCACCTCTTCCCCCCATTCAATGAAGGGAGAAAGAAGAAGGCATGCATACCTATAAAGACATGATTTTTTGTGGAGGTGCAAGTAGACATGAATCAATTTTGCAGCAGATTAGATTAGTATGATAGACTATATTGAGGCACTAGATTTTTTTGAATTCTGTTTTCATTTTCATATAATATCAGTTGATGTGGCTTGTGATCTTATGAGTTTATTTCCTTAAAAAATAGCTGAAATTAGGCCTTGCTTATTGTTGGGAGATAATCATGTCATAATTCAGAGACTGAATGTGGTGAAACCCGGAAACCTTTGTGTTAGATTGTCTCATGAAATTAATTAGAGAGTTTATAGTTCAACCACAGGGCTTCATGTTGTGTGATATTATTTTAGGCTATCAATCAAAAAATTAATCTGTTGAAGCCCTACGAAGCTTCAAAAATACATTGCTATATGCTTCTTGATTGTATAAGTATTTAAGACATTAAATGTGTAAGTGAAAAGCATTAATGAGTTGGATTTTATCCTTATCATTTCAGTATACAGATGAAGAGGTTGACTGCAGTTATGAAGAATTTTACGAGGATGTGCATACAGAGTTCTTAAAGTATGGAGAAATAGTGAATTTCAAGGTTGATAGCTGCTTTTTACTATTTCTACAAGCCATTTTTTGTATGAGATGCTTCTCCCATAATGGGAATGATCTTCCCCTTTACCATCTATTCCTAAATTGCAATTTTAAAAATTTTTTTAATTAACATTTTGTGGAGTCATATATTGGAGAAATTAGTGTTTTTCTTCCTTCTTCCCTTCTTCTTTTTTCTTAATTTTTACTTCTACATTTCTTTAGTTATTTTCTTGCACATGTGTTCTGATAGCAACTTGTATTGAAAAACAAGTCATAGTTGATTTTTAGTTGGGGGTATTTGACATTTGAAGGTTTTGGTTGTAATTCTTTTGTATTTTGTCAATTGACTTACCAGATTAATGTCCATCTCAGGTCTGCAAAAATGGATCTTTCCACTTACGGGGAAATGTTTACGTGCATTATAAGTTGTTGGATTCAGCTGTTCTTGCTTTTCATTCTGTCAGTGGTCGCTATTTTGCTGGTAAACAGGTACCTTTTATCAGGATATATTAGTTCTTCTGAAATTAAGAACATACTTGAACATTTATTTTTGTGGTTGGTGGTGTTTTATGGAAAATAAAAAATGTCAAGTTCAGGACTTTAGGATGAGCTTCTATGAATTTGTGAGTACATGTTTGTGTTCTGATACTTCTCCATTTGGATGCCTATCCTAACCTAAATGAAAATCCTTATCTCTGCTCTTCTGATTATTGTTGTTTTTTCTTTGTGTTGAATGTTTTGTGCAGAATTATGAATTGACTACTCGAAGTTGTAATTTAGTGTTGAAAATACTTCAGTTTGTGAACAAGATAAGGAATGATAAACTATGCCACTCATTTATTGTCCATGTTTTGAGCAAAATAAATATGAGCATAGTGGACTGTAGATGATTTTGTCAGTTACTTTCAGAAACTATGAAAGGTAGAAATGTGGTATGCAATTCATCATACATTTGATGAGGTGAGCTGTAATGATTTGAGCCTTGAGTTGCAATGCACAAGTCTTTTGATATTTAATATATGGTTATATGGAATGGTATTACAAGTGTAAAGGAACTGTTTACTGTTCCTCGTAGATGTTGAAAAGCAGAGATAGTGAGCAAATTCACCTACTTTTGTTCACGCGTTGAAATAGTGCAGACTGTCCTTATGTTTTAGCCTTCAACTTTCTAGTAATTGGTGACTGCATTAATGCATATGACTCAGTAATGACAGGGAAGGAGCATTTGAAGTTAGACCATAGCAATCTATTTGGTTGGTACATGAGGTTCAAACCTTACAAGTGCCTCCCAACTAATGTATCATCTGATTCATTGTGATGATTTCATACTTAGGTGCTGGTTTCATTACTTGTTTGAAAAGTTGGAAATGTTTTCCTTTTCTGGACATGAACCGATGTTGCCTGTCAGTAAGTATACATGGGATGCCTATTGAAGTTATATTCAGTGATAAAAGCTCTGTACTGAAAAGTTTAGTGTATCATTTAACCATTTCCTATGAAATTGCGTAGATTTCTTGATAGCCTTGGTAAAATTATTGTCCACTATGCTTCCCAGTCCATCGATTCTAAACCTTTCTAATGTTGTATTGTTTCTTTTTTCCTTTTACAAGTAAAATTTTTAAGTGGCAAATCGTTTACAGGTAAAGTGTGAATTTGTGAATGTAACACGATGGAAAGTCGCTATATGTGGGGAGTTTATGAGAATGAGGCATAAGGTAAAAGTAGTTTCCTGTTTATTCACTCTTTCAAACGCTTTTGATTCATTAAACGTTTATCTTCCTAACATGCAAAATCTTAAAAAATTAATAGCTTGTGGCCTGGCTTTTTCATATTGGCAATTTTTCTTGTTTGCATATGGCAGACATGTTCTCGTGGAACAGCTTGCAATTTTCTTCACTGTTTCCGCAATCCTGGTGGAGACTATGAGTGGGCTGATTGGGATAAACCACCACCAAGATATTGGGTGAAAAAAATGGTTGCTTTATTTGGGTACTCTTATGAATCTGCGCACGAGAAACAGATGGAACCAGGAAAAGTAGGCCGCCAAGGGACTTCTGACCAGAAAATGAGAGTGGATACAGACAGGTTTGCTTTTCACTTAGGCTGGAAATAATTTTTACCTCCGAACTAATTATAAATAATCTTTAATGTGGGCCCAAATTTAGTTTTTTCTCAATTTTAGTTGGACATATTACATTCGTAACTGCTTACTTTTGTTTTCTTCATTCCAGGCACGACACAACAAGATCTAGATCCAGGGAAATGGATCGGTTAATTCAAAATTCTGGTAGTAGAGGTGAACATGAAGATGATATTCAAGAGGGAACTCCTTGGCAGAGTGGCATTAAAGATGATCAGAAAAGAAGTAAATTTCATGATGGACAACTATTTGAAGATAACACGGATTTTGAAAGCAATCATCAAAGTCGAGGCAGAAGCCACAGTTATGATGGTCTTATGGATTGCTCTGATATTAGCCATAACAAAGACAGGGAGAACCACAGACACAGTGATCATGCCAGTAAAAGTTCAAAACACGATAGCAGAACGGCGGAACACTCAAATGATAAGCAGGGGAGAAAGAACAAGAGCCACAAGGTTGATTTTGATGATGAGCCTTTAGATGGTAGCAGAAAGAGAAAAAGGCATCAGTATCATGCCAAGAATTCTGAGATGCAAAAGGAAATGACATCAGTTGATCATTCGAGAGATGTTACGGAAGAATACAGATGTGATGGATATCATTCAGATAGGGACAGAGATATGAAAAAACACTGTTCTCAAAGGAGTCAAAGTTCAATACACCATAGCAGAAAACCGTCCCCAGATTCTATGTCAACTGGGGATGGGTTGTACAAAGACAAAGATAGAGAAAGATACCATAAACAAAGGAAAAGCTCAAGGAACCCGAAGAATGTCTTGCAATTTCGAGATGATCATTGTGATGATATGTACAGGACATGTACCGACTCCAGTGGTGATAAGGCAAAAGCAGAGAAGAGGAGGCACAAGAATCACACAAGGAAGCATTCAAGACACGGAGAGCCACAGTTTTCTGACGATAAAGGGGTAAGTTCAAAGAGGTTGAGAGAGAAGTCTGGAGGCGAGGAATCTACTTCAAACAAACCCCACTTCCGCTTGGGAAGAAATCAAGTAGATCGTTATTCCATGAGTAGATATCATTCAAGTGCAGAAAACAGAGAAGCAGGATTTGTTTCTGAGGAGTTGAAGGCCAATGAAAATCATGAGTTGAGCCAAGTGGATAGAAGTGATGGAAAAGGTGAATTATGTGAGGTGGATTTAACATACAACCCAATTGAGGAATTTGCCGAACTGGATCGCTGGGAGCCTGAAAGCCCTGAGGGAGACAGACAGGAGAGGAGAGCCAATAGAAGATCTTCTAACGCTGGAAGATCAGTGACCAACTGATTGCGCAGAGGATGAGGCAAAGCAAACGTATGGGAAATGGAGTTTGTAGACAAGGATTCTTATAAGCTTTAGAATAGAAGCCACATGAAACAGAAAAGTCTCAAACGGCTCATTTCCTCAATCGGCATCTTATACTTTAGTTGAAATCACATATTGATGTTAGCTACAAAACATTTTTGATGAGTTACCTTTTTTAAGCGATTGTAAATAATCTTAGTAGCCTTTGTTTAGTTGGGGTAAAGTCTTTTTTATAAATCTATTCTAATTTTTTTTAAAGAAGTTAGTTAACTGTTTGACTGTCATTTAAAAAAGAGCATTTTTGAAAGAGTTTCATACAGTAGATTGTTTGACAACATAAAAATAAAAAGTAATTTTAATTTTAACTATATTTTATTTTATAATAAAAATTATTTATACATATAATTATTATTTAAAGTATAATAAACAATTTGCAAAATACAATATATTAATTACTATATAATTTTAAATTATATAAAATATAAACGAAAATTTTTATATAAATTATAACATAACTAAAACTAATATAAAAAATAAATATTACAATATATAAAAAAGTCAAATAATAGATTTGTAAGATAAACGTGAAGATGAGTTTGTGAGTATTATGTGAATTACGTGTAAAATATAAGAATAAAAGAGACTAAAAATAGTCTCATTAATTAACCTGAAAATTTTATCCCAAAATAACCATTTGAGAGATTTTTTTAAGAAGTTTCAAATTTGAAGCTTCTTAAAAAGTTATATTTTGACTCCTAAAAGAGTTATTTTTGTTAAACGAATATTTTTTTATTTTACAATCAAATAATTATTTTTCTTAAAAAATATTTTATAATAAAAAATTACTTATTTATCTCCAAAAGTCTATTCAATCTATCACTAGTCGCTTTGCCAAGTGCTTTTCAAAGGTTGAGTATAAGCCTGGTCCAGGAGGAGCTGGTGATAGTCCTATCCACTCCATACCCATACCCATACTCATACCCATACTCGTACCCGTACCCGTATCCGTACCCGCACATACAGATTATACTTATTTTAATTCTTTCTTACAATTAACTATATTCGCTTAAAGGTTAGAGTGGTTTCTAATGTATAAGATAATAATTCACTTAGCCCCGTTTGGTTGACGGAAAAGTAAAGTAAATTTTGAATATGATTCTTTGGAAAATAAATCTATAAGTAAAGATATTTACATGTTTGGATACTTATAAGAATTCTAATAGGAAAAGTTGGGTGGATTCTTATTATAGTATTTGGTATGTAACAGTATTTTATAGAATGTAACTTAATTTTGCCTTGTATTTCTAGTTATATCCCTCCAAACATAATAAAAATTGAAATCGTTAAATAAGGAAAAATATAAACTTAAAGGTTAACTTCTGAACAAAAATATTCAAAATTCAAATATCAACCAACACAAAAAATTTTTAAAAATTGGGAAAATTTTTTGTAAAATAAAATTTCCCTCGCTCCCTCATATCTGTCCTTCCCCCCTTTTTTTTCAAAGTTTTTTCATTAGTTATTTTATTTATTTCAACTTTTATAATTATTGTAAATTTTTTATTTTCGTTTTGAAAATAATAATAAATATCTGTATTCCTAATAATAATTATAAATTAAATAAAACTTTAAAAATATTTTTATTTAAACTTATTTTAATATTTTTTAATATAATAAAGTATTAATAAAATATTTTATTAATATTATTATATTAATACAACATTTTATTTTTAAAAATAAATAATTTATTATTTATAAACTAATATTTATTTTATATATTTTTAATTATTAAATCAAAATTTATTTGAAATATATATTTTAAAGTCGCAGAGTTGAGAGAAAGAATGTTTAAATTGTCTAGTGTGTTGTTTTAGATTAAATTCCTAAAGAAAGTAATCTAAATATTAAGGAGATGTTGGGATTTAGATTCCAAGAAAAGTGCTACAAGTTTTCCTAAATTAGGAAAATTTTTACTTTCCTAACTACTAAAAAAATAAACCAAACGTAATAATTTAAATCTTTTTCCTGTTGTCAGGGAAAGTAATTTTTTTTTCTAAAATTTAAATTATTATGTTTGGTTTGTTTTTTTAGTAGTTAGGAAAGTAAAAACTTTCCTAATTTAGGAAAAGTAGTGGCACTTTCCTTGGAATCTAAATCCCAACACCCCCTTGGTATTTAGATTAATTTCCTCAGGAATTTAATCTAAAAAATACACTAGACAATTTAACCATTCCTTCTCTCAACTCTGCGACTTTAAAATATATAAATTTCAAATGAATGTTGATTTAATAATTAAAAATATATAAAATAAATATTAGTTTATAAATAATAAATTATTTATTTTTAAAAATAA
>JANIJH010000005.1:26660000-26671891 GCA_024520975.1 Erythroxylum areolatum | reverse complement strand
TAAAAACAAAAATTAAAAATTCACAATAATTATAAAAGTTGAAATAAATAAAATAACTAATTAAAAAACTTTAAAAAGGGGGGAAGGACATATAAGAGGGAGGGAGGAAAATTTTTGAAAATTTTGCAAAAAATTCCCCCTATTTTTTAAAATTTTCGGTATCAGCTGATATTTAAATTTTGAATATTTTTTCTCAGAAGTTTCAATCGACAATCTTCAAGTTTATATTTTTTCTTATTTAACGATTTAAGTTTTCATTCTGTTTGTAGGGATATAGCTGGAAACATAAGTTAAAATTAAGTTACATTCTATAAAATACTGTTACATACCAAACACTATAATAAGAATTCACTCAACTTTTTTATTAGAATTCTTATAAGTATCCAAATATGTGAATATCTTTACTTTTCATAGATTTATTTTCCAAAGAATCATATCACAAATTCACTTTACTTTACCGCCAACTAAACGGATGTATTCTATTAAAAAATACAAAATAAATTGACGGATTGGATTTGGAATTCCGTTAACTCAAATCAATAAATACTGAATACAACGCAGCGTTTCAAAAGAGCCTTCTTCTATCGTCACCCAGCAGCCGCCGCTGCTCCGACCACCACAAGTGGTTGTTGATACATCCAGTAATTGAAATTCCAAGTCCTCAGTGTTTATTTTAATCTAACCTAACAACTCTCACTTTCCCTGTCGTGTTAATCAAGTGCAGCTACGGCTTTATTAGGGTTTTAAAAAATGGAATCAGTTAAGCGAAAGTCGATGCCAACAGAGGCGCTACGTCCCAATAAGCAACAGAGAGAGAACGGCTCGGCTTTTTCCATAGAACAGGTGGCTTGTGTTCACGACGTGTCGTATCCTGAGGGTTATGTGATCACCAAGAAGCCTGACTCTTCCGACACGAAGCCGGCTAAAGAATTTCCATTCGCACTTGATCCTTTCCAGTCTGAGGCCATTAAGTGCCTCAACAATGGCGACTCCGTCATGGTATACTTCAGTCCTTCTTCATTGATTTATTGACATGGTTGCAATATAAAGTTAATGTCAAATTTGACAGGTTTCTGCTCATACATCAGCTGGGAAAACCGTGGTGGCATTGTATGCTGTTGCTATGTCTTTGAGAAATCTGCAGCGAGTCATTTACACTTCACCCATTAAAGCACTTAGCAACCAAAAGTTTAGAGAGTTCAAGGAAGAATTTTCTGATGTTGGCTTGATGACTGGAGATGTAACTATTGACCCTAATGCTTCTTGCTTGGTGCGCCAGACACACTTTCCCAACTGTGGCTTATTATTATTGTTGTTGTTTTTGTGTGTATTCTCCTGATTGACTCTGTCAATTGTTTTAGCTTTTTTAAAAGCCCACGTTTTATTGTAGGTGATGACCACCGAAATTTGGCGTAGTATGCAGTATAAGGGATCAGAGATTACACGTGAGGTGGCTTGGATTATTTTTGATGAGGTGCATTACATGCGTGATCGAGAAAGAGGTGTGGTATGGGAAGAAAGCATTGTTATGGCCCCAAAGAATTCCAGATTCGTGTTCCTTTCTGCAACTGTGCCTAATGCTAAAGAATTTGCTGATTGGGTTGCAAAGGTGACTTGCTCTCTCTTTGACGTAACCATATGGTTGTTTATCAAAGGTGACTAAAATAATTGGTACCATAAGTATATTGGCCAAGTGACTTATATTGTCAAACTGATAATTATGTAAGATATGGTGCAAAAATGATACTCCTTTCATAAGTCGACAGTAACTTAAAATTTGGAGGAAGCAATGTTACTTTTTCCTTCTATCATTCCAGAACATATCCTTAACATGCCCTTTCCTTCCTCCCACAAAACAAGACACAAGGTGAAAAATTGGACACGGCTGAGGCTAAAGTTTGTATCCTTGAGATCCTTGTTCACATCATACAAGTGGAGGGAAAGAGAGGCTGATTGCTTGCTTTTTATAGTGTTGAAATTTTTAAACAATTTGATGTGCTTGGCATTAGTTGATTACTTCCTCGAAAAGATGTTAAGTTATAAATGAATACTTATGACTGTGGTATGAATTAAAGGTGCATCTACAACAATGGAACATATTTTAGTGGAATCTAAAATGCATTATGTTATTCCAGGTCCATCAACAACCGTGCCACATTGTTTATACTGATTATCGTCCAACCCCCCTTCAGCATTATATTTTTCCTGCTGGAGGTGATGGTTTGTACTTGACGGTGGATGAAAAGGGAAAATTTCGAGAGGAAAGCTTTCAGAAAGCTTTAAATGCATTGGTTCCCAAGGGTGAAGGTGAAAAAAAAAGGGAGAATGGGAAGTGGCAGAAGGACTTGATTGTGGGAAAACTTGGGGAAGAAACTGATATTTTTAAGTTGGTAAAAATGATAATACAGAGGCAGTATGATCCGGTTATTCTTTTCAGTTTTAGCAAAAGAGAATGTGAGTTCCTTGCCATGCAGGTATTTTCTTTGTCCCATATTAATTTCATTTGATTTTCTTTTTTCTTTTACATTTTCAATTCTTTGATTTTGTTTCCTAATTTACTTAATGTTGTTACTAGCTTCCTCTGTGACCCAAGCAACCCAAAATGTATGACTTTATTGTGCCAATATTTAGCTTTGTCCTCATATCTGTTTCTTTTGTGCTGTAATTCTGGATGTGCAAATGAGCATAATAGTCCATTGTTTGGAAACATGTTTCTATAGCTCAAGATGCATCAATTTGGTAACCATTTCTTTTCACACAGATTGTACTTCTTCCTTGTCCTTAATAAACCATTGGATGTCTTTGTGTTTGGCACTACAGATGGCAAAAATGGATCTCAACAATGATGATGAGAAAGTCAATATTGAAACCATATTCTGGAGTGCCATGGACATGCTATCAGATGATGACAAGAAACTCCCTCAGGTAAGTTTTGTTCTTCAACATTTAATTGAGTTCTGCATCTGTTAGGTTTCTGCTCATGAACTGTAATGTCTAGCTATTTACTAAATAATGCGACGCATAAAATGCTATTTGAGTTTCTTTTCCTTTTTGGTTGATTTGTAGCTCATTTTACATGGCATTGTCTATCTATTTTTTTCCCAGGTTTTTTCTGTTTTTCCGTCTCTGTTTTGGATTTTAAACATTATCATGTTTCATAGTTGTTATACCTTGTGCTTATGAAATGAATAATGTTATTCATGGTATTGGGAAAATGTGGAAGATCCATATTGGAAAATGTAATTGTGAGTGCAGCGTTTGAGAACTGCTCAATGTTCCCATGATTTAGAAACTAATCATGGATTCACATTGGCGAAAGTAGTGCTTTCAGAGCATCATTTTCTTAATGTTAATTAACATGCCCACACTTTAGAAACCAATTGGTAGTTTTACGATAAATTAAATCAACTTCATCTTTACAATATAAAGTTATTTGTTGAGAGGGATGACTTTTCTTTGGGTGTACAAGCTTTTGCTCATGCATTACAGCCAGCAAAAGCTGTTGGGGATCACATGATATAATATTTATCAATATTATCCATCCCTTAAGGATTTTTGGATTTTTTTGGATTTTTTCCAACCAACTTGAGTTTTGTTTATTATGTTTTGTTCTTGATCTAATACGCCTGATTCCTAAATCTTTAAAGAGTTAATCTTTGTTTTGGGGACTTTTATATATTAAATAGGTATTCTTTACACTTCTGTCAATGTGAACTCCTGTAACATGTGCTGTATTATACAACAGATGGCTTGTATGTGCTGTATCGTGTGTATGTTAAACATAAAAAAATTGAAATTGCACCTTTTATGTGTGAATTTGTTTCTAACAAGTTAAATGTCTCTGTTTTCAGGTTTCAAACATGTTGCCTCTCTTGAAGCGGGGAATTGGTGTGCATCATTCTGGCCTGCTTCCAATTCTTAAGGAAGTGATTGAGATTCTATTTCAAGAAGGCTTGATCAAGGTTGATAGGCATCTTACAGTTGTTCAACTAGGATTCATTATCAAATTTAGTTCTTTTTCCTTCAGAAATGTTGTTACTTCTTTGGCCCCATCTTCCAAGCCTCTCGTTTGACACATGAAGATTTTGCCTATATACTAGCTAGTACACATGCTGCAAAATCCATTTTCTCTTCCGATGCTGCTTGCAATGATTGTTCTTTTTAGTGTCATTTACACTGTCTATTCATATGAGATGATGATTGCGTTTTTTTTTTCCCTGTAGTGTTTGTTTGCTACAGAAACTTTCAGCATTGGGTTGAATATGCCTGCAAAAACTGTTGTGTTCACAAATGTCCGTAAGTTTGATGGAGACAAGTTTAGATGGATATCTAGTGGAGAATACATACAGATGAGCGGCCGTGCTGGTCGTCGTGGAATTGATGAACGTGGAGTATGCATACTCATGGTGGATGAGAAGCTTGAGCCTTCTACAGCTAAGATGATGCTTAAAGGAAATGCTGATAGTTTGAACAGGTACTTGGTTACTTCTGCATGTACCAATACTCAAGTCTGATTCATAGTTTTATTGAGTTCTCGTATAATCTTGGTGAATCACTTTTAAATTCAATACGGTCCACCTGACTGGAAATATGATATTCATGTTTTCCCTTTCTAAGATTGATCTATATAGAAGCTTATTGCTAGTAGGTTAGATGGTTGACGTGACTATAGAGTCTTCTGCGATCTCAATATACCTGCTTAAATGACAATAGCTGGTCCTGGATCCAAATTCAGCAGTTGAGTGGCGGAAGAGTCTTGAGATACAAAAATCATAAATATGCATATTCAATTTCTTGTTGCCAAATTGACAATATGGGTTATTCTGAAAAAGATTTTTGTAGAGGAAGTTATTGTTAACTTCTTGTTATACTTCATTTCAGTGCCTTCCATTTGACATACAATATGCTTTTAAATCAATTACGCTCGGAAGATGGCGATCCTGAAAATTTGCTCCGTAATTCATTCTACCAGTTTCAAGCTGATCGAGCCATACCTGACCTTGAGGTTAGTTCATATAGAAACTTGAAGTTTCCATCCCTTGTGGTTGATCTTTTGACCTCAGTTTTGTTTGTTCCAGATGATAAGATGTAAGTCTGTCTCTGTTTTCTTATTTTTAGGACACATTCTGTGAGATTTATTTGTATAGAGTACAAGCTACAACAATTGGGAAACTGATTCTGCTGTTTATTTCATTTAACTAAGATTTACTATTTTAACATGTGTTTTGTGAGGAACGAGTGAATTAATATACACCAGAAGTTGACTAATAACGTATAGGATGCACCTTAACAAAGACCAACAATTTACTATATTAGATGTTGTAGGCTAAACTTTAAGGAGTAGGTAGTTAGTGCTATATCCTGTCTTTCTCCTAGTTTTTTGGTTCCCAGACTTGTGTTGTTTGATAAGGGCTATTATACTGACTTTGCATGAAGGAAAGAAAAAGCATATGAGAAGTTAGATAAGAAGACAGATCAAGTTGACAATATCAAAGGTACTAAGAGTACCTACTATTAACCAATATGCACATATAGTTGGATTGGAAAAGAAAGGGGGGAATGGCCTTTTAATAATTGATATTACAGAGACTAATTGTAGTTATTCCATCAGAAGTATGCAGATTGTTTAAGTGTCAGTATGTGGAGAAATAATATTTATTGTTTGTATGAGTAATTAAAGGATCATACTGAGCTCAATGTCATAATCATTTTTTAATTATTTTTCAAGAGATAGAAGTGAAAGGATAACCATTTTTTGTGATCCTTGTACTTCAGTTGTTTTGTCATCTCAGTCTTATTGCTTTAACTTTTTCTTTTGAAGTTCTTATTCTTTTTGAAATGTGCCAGTGAAATCCCTGCCTTCTTTAGGTTTGTCAAAATAGTCCATATTTGTTTTCTATCATCTATTTTGATAGTTCTACTTTTAGTAGGACTTCAACAGAAAACTTTTCCGTGTAAGTTCTGAAATAGAAAAATATGAGAAGTAGGACTGAAATTTTTTTTTTTTCCAAGTTCCTAATGGAGTTGGAAGAAGCGTATTTTTACCTTTCTGATGTGATATAATCCATATTTTCTTTTAGCTATCTGAGTTCCTTATACTTCGTTTTATTGGATGCGATGGAAGGCCCTACTCCTATATCAGCTTTGATACATGCTGCTATGATGGTAGCTTTGTCAAAATAGTCCATATTTTTTTTCTATCATCTATTTTGATAGTTCAACTTTTAGTAGGACTTCAACAGAAAACTTCTCCATATAAAAGTACTGAAATAGAAAAATATGACAAGTAGGATGACTGAAAAAATATTTTTTGCCGAGTTCCTAATGGAGTTGGAAGAAGAGTTTTTTGACCTTTTCTTTCTTTAAGGATTTAAAATAGACAAATTAAAATGAGAGGATTAAATGAAGAAAATGCAATAATGTGGACTACAAATCAGATTATTGAAAAAAAAAAGAAAGTCTCCAGAATATGGTATATGCTAATGAATTTCCACTATGATTACTAATCTTGGATGTTGCTGATCCTCTGGTTTATTTCACCTCTGCTTGGACAATTTATTGCTTGGTTTTTCATTTGCATATTGATCAATTATATTTGCAGAAACAAGCCAAAGCCCTTGAGGAAGAGAGGGATTCAATGATAATTGAAGAAGAAGATAGTTTGAAGAACTACTATGAGCTGATTAAGCAATATAAAAGTTTGAAAAAGGATATTCGTGATATTGTGTTTTCTCCCAAGTACTGCTTGCCCTATCTCCAATCAGGCAGGCTTGTCTGCGTCCAATGCACTGGGACTGATGATAACTCCCCATCTTTCTTGATTGAAGACCCAATAGCTTGGGGAGTGGTAGTCAATTTTGACAGAGTAAAAACTGCTGGTGAAGGTAGGAGTTCCATTATTTGTTGGGTTTGTTGTTGTCATAACTTGCACATCTAATTATCATTTGTTGAACACATTAGATGATGCTGGTAAAAAACCAGCAGATGCAAACTATACAGTGGATGTCCTTATGAGATGTTTGGTGAGCAGAGAAGGAATTGCTAAAAAGAAAATTGCGATTGTTCCTCTGAAAGAGCCTGGGGAGCCTCTTATTGTTTCTGTTCCCATATCCCAAGTAAGTACTTGATAATATATGCTGTTTACGCTGGTATCTGTCTCCACTATTTTATTCTTTTCCCAGTGACTGAGTCAAATTTTTTGAACATTCTTTACGTGTTCTGACTGAAAATGAACTAGATTGATTCATAGTCGCTTAAGGAATATATAAATGAGTCCAGGCCTTTGTTAAAGGCTCAATGTGTGGCTCGATAAAGAGCAGTTCGGAACTCATTTATTTAAATAAATGGACTAATTCAAACCAAAATTTTTAATAATCAAACCAAAACTTAAATATGGAAGGTTCAGTTCATTCATGTTCATAAATAGATTGTTTAAAGACTCAGTTAAGTTTCATTTATATATATATTGTATATTAGGTTTAACTTTTTGTAACCAAACTAAAGTTTGAATGAACCTTATATTGAACCATGTCGAGCTTTGGCAAGCTCAAGCTTGTTTATTGTACTCAACTTGTGTCTGAGCCAAGCCTGTGCTTTGAGTTGAGTTCAAGCTCATGTTTGTGCCTATTTTTTATGTGAACTGAACCTCAACTTGCCTATGTTGGTTCGGCTCAGCTCTGTAAAATCTAGTAAAACTATATTAAAAACAATAATAAGGATGTAAAATTATATTTGAATCAGCTATTCTGTTCCTTAATATGAAGTAGAGGTAAAATATTTCTATATGTACTTTGATTTAAAAATCAGACACATTTGCTAAAAGATGAATATTAACTTTATCTGTTTTGGAGTGCTTGACTTGCACATATTACAGTGACCATCTTCCTTTCATTTCTTGAATTAAATTATCGTCTTGATCTTTAAGGATAAATTTTGAGAAAAAATGTTGAAAATATTTAGTGCCTGGTAGTTCAATACATTCATGTGATAAAATTTTCTAGAAAAATATGCGTAGAATTGTCTGTTCTTACTTTAGTTGCACATAAATCTAGCGTTCAGAAGATGCTATTTGCTTTCTTCATTTTGATATACTTCCAATATGTTGCTTTGTTCAAGTTTTCAAGCTTCTCCATGTTACTGAAAATTTCAATAACCTTTTCATGATTTTCTGCAGCAGCTTTGCATATTTTAATCTAATTGATGATTGGTATATTCTATTTTTTTATGTCATATTTGGAAGGGAAACTTCTGATTTTTTTTTTTCTGATTATTCCTTTTAACACACAGACTTTCATATGACAGTGATCTTTTCTTTTTGTGAAGTCAATTGAAGTTTATTCCTCGATTTAGAGGATACTGTTTGAGTTGGTTTTCTTTTTCCTGGTTACCACATTCAAGGAGTGAAATTATGTCCTGAGAAATGAATTTAATCTCAACTTAGCTTGTATAAAAAATTTTCATGTTTTTGTTTGTCTGTGTTATTGTTGCTGTTTATCTAATTTAATTATGTTTAAACAGATTGTTAATCTTAGTAGTGCTCGTTTGTACATGTCAAAAGATCTCCTGCCATTAGAAGTTCGAGAGAACACATTGAAACAGGTTTCAGAATTTCTTTCTAGAAAGCCTACTGGGCTGCCTCTAGATCCTGAAGGAGACATGAAGGTATTAATATGTTGTTTATATATGATGCTGGGCTTCTTATTTTCCTCGTCTCTTTCCAGAATTTCCTTCCCTTTAATTGTTATCATTCTAACGTCCTCAATCTCAGATCCAAAGTAGCTCATACAAAAAGGCAGTGCGTCGGATAGAGGCTTTAGAGCACCTGTTTGAAAAGCACGAAATTGCAAAATCTACTCTTATTGAGCAGAGGCTTAGAGTTTTACACATGAAGTATGAACTAACTGCTAAGGTTAAGTCAATCAAGAAAGCAATGCGTTCTTCCACTGTCTTGGCTTTCAAAGATGAGCTTAAAGCTAGAAAAAGAGTTCTCCGGAGACTAGGGTAAGAATATTTCCACTTCTTTAAAAAAAATCTTCTGCTCACAAGGAATAATCTATTGATTAAAACCAGAAAATTCTAGTGATGTCTTGGTTTGAATTTACTTCTGGCAAGTCCCGCACAATTCTTCTTTTTGTGCCACCACTGCTTGGTTTTGTTTCTTCCTGTGTTGTGGGATGGATCCTGGAAGAGATGGATTGAAATGCCTTGTGTATGTTCTGCAGTTCTGAAATTAATAATCTGTATATACAGGGATTCTACACCAGAGAGGGATTAAAAGTAATCTTTCAAATGCATGATTATGCAATTATGCTCCATGCTTTTGTGATTGATGAACACCACTATTTAATATTCAACAATCGTAGCTCAGTGACATTCAATTTTGACTTGTTTGGCCTAGTTGTTGTAATCTGTTGTAAACAAAGTTTGCTGTATACTGAATCTGACTGTTTGGTACTGATATCTAAGTGTTACTGTGGTTTTAATTGCAGATATATCACAAGTGACGATGTTGTTGAATTAAAGGGAAAGGTTGCTTGTGAAATTAGTAGTGCAGATGAGTTGATCCTCACAGAGCTGATGTTTAATGGTGTTCTAAAGGATATAAAGGTAGAAGAGATGGTGTCTCTTCTCTCTTGTTTCGTTTGGCAGGAGAAGCTTCAAGATGCTGCAAAACCTAGAGAAGAACTTGACTTGCTTTTCACTCAGTTGCAAGATGCAGCTCGAATGGTTGGCAAACTTCAGCTTGAATGCAAGGTATTGTTGGATTTCTTGCTTGGTATATTTTATGATTTCTTCTTTGCATGCAACTCAAAACACGGTTTTAACATGGATTTGGGACCAGATTAGTAAAGTTGAAGAACAAGTAAGGTATTTAAATTATGATAGTATCGATATTGCAAACTTAAGTTGTTCAAATGACACAAAATTAGATTAGCTGGACTTCGGAAAAAACTTGGCTCACAGATTTGTGATATTCAAATTTAAGCATCTTGGGGACAGTTTTTTCTTAAGCAATCATTTGATCTAGTGCTCAAATCTTTTTCTTTGATATTTAATTGACAGGTCAAAATAGATGTAGAGAATTTTGTGAGTTCATTTCGGCCTGATATCATGGAGGCTGTGTATGCATGGGCAAAAGGATCCAAATTTTATGAGATAATGGAAATAACGCAAGTATTTGAGGGAAGCTTAATCAGGGCGATTAGGAGATTGGAGGAAGTTCTTCAGCAGCTTATACAAGCAGCAAAGTCTATTGGTGAGACAGAACTGGAGGCAAAATTTGAAGAGGCTGTTTCAAAAATCAAGAGAGACATTGTGTTTGCAGCATCTCTATATTTGTAGTCATTACTTGAGCTTCAAGGCTCTTTATGATGCTTTAGTGAAAACTTGAAGAAAGGGAAGATAGCATCTATTCGTTCTTGCTGGAAAGTCAGGTTTGTCTAAGATTTTCTTGAGATGAGACAGGTACCAGAAGGCATAAAGCATTATCAATTATCACTGCAAAGATCTTAGGCATGAGTTTATACAGTTTTCTGTGATGGAATGCAGGTGAAGTCACATGATTGCAAATGTACTCTTCCGCCTGACACACTCTCTGAATTCATACATGCCAACATAGTCAGAGAGCACCGAATGCCAAGAATAGGATCAAATTATTACTCATAGTTGTGAGCCAGAATGCGACTATAAATCAATTTTGATGTATATGGTTGGTTTCCCATATTTATTGTATACAATTGTCAAAAAAGATGGTCCTTCGGTAAAAGCCTTTATCATTACCTTCATTTTCTGTTGGAAATAGTCTATCGATAAAAGCCTTTATCTTTACTTTGAAGTTCTGTTGGAAAACTTGGAATAAGTTTGCTTGAAGTATGAGGTTAAGGCTAGTAGTCTGCTGGTTCATTTACTAGAGTTTTGGTTTTATCTGGTCAAAATTTGGAGTTTGATATTTCAGAAATGAGAACATGAAGTAGATGGACATAAAATGCACCTGTGGTTGTGTGAGCAGTTTGACGTAACAGCAGCCCTAGAAAAGTATCTCTTTGGCATGTTTTTCATCAATTTAATTTTTGAGGATAGATGAACGGAAGCCCGATATTCTGGTATCCGAAAAGCAAAAGAAAGGTGAAACGAGACCAACGACTTAAATATATTGGTGTCTGTTGGTAGTTTTTGACATCTACCAAAACCATGTGAAGATCTACCATCGTCGAACAATTATGTCAATATTTGGGAATCTTCTTCAAATCGCAATCCCGGTCGCTGTCTTCAAGGTAATACTAGTATTTATTTGCTTCCAATTAAAAAAAAAAGTCAGTTTCTCCGACAGTGGAAATTGTCCTTACCTTGATTAAATCGTTCCATTTTTATATAGATGCTTGATAAATACTAAACAAACAAATCCCAGAAAGTTAAAACGCACTTCTTCTGGAAAACACGACGATTATGCTTCTACCATCTGTGTAGCGAAACATATGGACATAAAGTGTTACATATATACTGCTGGTACGATGTTGCAGGCTTAGGCTTTGAAGGGCACAGGAGATTTGGTGCACTAACAATTTCAGTCTGGGTTGGTTACGCATAATTGGTCAATAGACTGATTCTGTGAAGTGTTGATTGACCACATTCACAGGTCTTGTTCAAGCTGAGGGTTGAGTAGTAGATGTTACGAAGAATATAATGGTCAAAAAACAAATATCTAACTAAATAACCGAAACCTAACCTAAACATGCATTAATGATTCAATTTAACTACCAAGTACGTACTAAACTACCTAATAAAATACTATATAGTCTACGATTGTTACGTACACTGTAACACCCCACTCCCGCAAGACCCGAACCCGATATCGTTGGTGATATCCGAGTCCGCGCCCCGCGAGAGTGGCG
>JANIJH010000005.1:26534809-26565610 GCA_024520975.1 Erythroxylum areolatum | reverse complement strand
TCGGGAACTTCCCGGAACAAAAAAGTTTTGTTTTCCGCACCGTGGGCATGTGATGCTCACACCGGGATTTTCCTACAAATTGGTGTTGATGTTAATGCCTCCTTTAGTTTATTAACGGTAGACATACACTTTTCATCAAACGAAAAGGGCACATCTTTGACTAACAGGTTTGTCAAAGGTCTTGCAATTTGTGAAAAGTCTTTAATAAATCTATGGTGAAATCTTGCATGACCTAAGAGTCCTCGCACACCTTTTACATTGCTCGGTGATGGAAGTTTCTCTATAACTTCTATTTTTGCTTTGTCCACTTCAAATCCTTGGTGCGAGATTTTATGCCCTAGCACAATCCCCTATTGCACCATAAAGTGACATTTCTCTCAATTCGGCACTAAATGTGACTCTTCACATCTTTGAATCACTCTATCTAAATTGGTTAAACACATTTCAAAAGAGTCTTGAAAAATTGAAAAATCATCCATGAACATCTCCATTATATCTTCGATCACATCGACAAAGATATACATTATACATCTTTGAAATTTAGTCAGGGCATTGCATAATCTGAAAGGAATTCATCCATACGCGAAGGTACTATAAGGGCAGGTGAATATGGTCTTTTCTTGATCATCAGGATATATGAAGATCGGGTTGTATCCTAAATATCCATCTAAGAAGCAGTAAAACAAATGCCCAGCCACCCTTTTTATCATATGGTCTATGAATGGGAGAGGAAAATGATCTTTTTTAGTCAATAAGTTGAGTTTGCGATAATCTATGCACACTCTCCATCCTGTGACCAATCTTGTTAAAAGTACTTCTCTACTCTCGTTTTCCACCCTTTGTAGATGCACATTGTGCTGGACTGACCCATTCACTATCGAAGATGGGATAAATTATCCCTACATTTAAGAGTTTAATTATTTCCTTCATGACCATCTCCTTCATATTAGGGTTCAACCTTCGTTGACGCTCCCTCACCATTCTACATCCTTCCTCAAGGTTTATTCGGTGCACGCAAACATTTGGGCTTATACCTCGAATATCATAAATCTACCATCCGATGGTCTTCATTCATTTTCTAACAATTGCTACGACTTTACTTTCTTATTTCTCATTCAATTGATTGGAGATGATGATCGTAACATTTGACCTTCACGTAGAAATGTATATTTGATATGTGTAGGTAAAGGTTTAAGATCTAATGTGGGTGGTTTTTCTATGGATGGTGGTATGGGTGCTTCAGTCTGGACTAAAATATCTTGATGCGTTTAAACACCTAACTTCTCCATCTCTTCATCTCCTTTAGACTCAAGCTTCTCATATCTATTATCTATCTCTGCTTCCACTGACTGCACCTCTACGATATGAGTCTCTACTTGTTCTTGTAAATTTTGATCCGTAATTTCAACCTTCATGCATGCGTTGCTTGTTGTTGGATTCTTTAAAGCCTTATTCATATTAAATTTGATATGATATTTTCTTATTCGAAGTGTTAATTTCCCTTCATGAACGTCAATTATATCTTTTCCTATATTCATAAGCAATCGACCAAGGATCAGTGGACAATTCTTATCTTCTTCAAAATTGAGAACCACAAAGTCTATAGGAATAATGAACTTGTCCACTTGTATCACAACGTCTTCCACTATTCCAAATGGTCTTTTAATAGATTGATCAACTAGCTGAATTAACATTAATGTTCGCTTGACCTCTCCCAGCCCCAACTTCTTGAATATCGATAAAGGCATAAGATTAATACTTGCTCCTAAGTTGCACAAGCACTTTGTGAATTCAAATTCACCAACCACACAGGGTATTGTTAAACTCCCTGGATCCTTCAATTTAGATGGCATTTGACTGGTGAATATGGAACTATAGGGGCTAGTTAAAGCTACCATCTGGTTATCTTCCCAAGTACACTTCTTTGATAATATGTCCTTCAAAAGTTGGCATATTTAGGCATGTGTTCCAAAGCCTTTACAAATGATAGATTTATTTGTAACGTCTTTAATTTCTCAACGAATTTTGCAAATTGGTGATCCAGTTTCTTCTTTTGTAATCGTTAAGGAAAGAGAATCTTGAGTTGATATGGTGGAGGGGCGACCTATTCGCTCATATCCACTTCTTTCTCCTTTCCTTACTCTTTCTCAACAGGAGGAAAGGGCTCCTCTATTGTCTTTGTGGGTGATTCAAGTTCCTTCCCACTTTGAAGTTTAATAGCCTTTAGTTGCTCCCTTGATTTTGTCCCCAAAGTGCTAAGAAGAATGCCCATATTTTGTGTAGAGAAAGCATTTGACAATTGGTTTACTTGAACCTCTACATTGTGGATAAAAGAGGCATGATTCTTTGTTACTTGTTTAAATCTGCCTTCCAACTCTTTTGTGTATCATCTAGGGTTCCAAGCTTGTCTAAGATTTTATCCACTTTGGATTCCATCGAACTCGGTTTGTCTTGCTGGAAACTTGGTGGTCCTTGAGGTTTGAATTGTCCTCCAGCGTTGTTTGACTAAGAGAAATTTGGGTTATTTTTCTACCCAAGGTTATATATAATGGAGTAGAGATCGTTTCCCCCTCCTTCACCTATTGGGTTCCCATGTAATTTACTTGCTTTGATCCATCATCCTTTGTCAAAAAGCAATCGACTGTACCATGATCCATCTGCCCACAGAGCTCACACTTCAACTGGACAACTTTTACTGTATTTGAGGATGAAACCTTCATGTTATTTAGTTGTGGAGTTAAATTATCAATTTTTTCTTGCATTTTTATCATTTGATTGACAACTATAGCTCCTTTTTTGCTCATGGAGAGTTGCAGGTTGTCTACTCTGCTTGTTCGTCCATAAATAGCTATTACTTGCCATTTCTTCTAACCGCTCTTCTGCTTCATCTACCGTCTTCCTCATAAGTAATCTTCCTGAAGATGCATTAATTGTGCCTCTTGCATGTGGGATTACTTTATTATAGAGCGTTTGCAAAAGAAATTCTTTACGTAGGCTATGTTGGACCCCGTTTTCGGTGTCCAACTATCGCTCTAATACCAAACAGTGCTGGCACTCAGGTCACGGTACCTATTACGAGACTCTGATTTCTCAAAAATTTTCAAACTACATAAAAATTTTAGCTTTAGCAATGGCGGGTTTGCCGCGGCGAAAGTTTGGCTTCACCACTGAGAAGTCTCCTCTCATGTAGTTCGCCGTAGCAAAAGTCTTTGCATCATCGCAGTGAAGTCACCAAATTTAGCACAAAAATTCTTTGGACAAAACCCAGACCACCGACATTCAACACAAAACATACATACATTCCTACAATTCTTTCAACACAACCATTTTAACAAAGAAATTAACTATGAATAAATATAAACAAAACTTCTTCAATTCGTCATTTCATTACTAAAGCAAAAGAGTTTGAAAAAATTTATTTACATATCAAAAGCCACACTATTGGCTTATTACAAAATACGAAATACACATGATACAATTGGATGCTTATGCTTAATATGATTCTAAATACCAAAAGTTTCTAAACTAAATTAATTACTAAACATAGCTATCTTGGAGTCGCCAAATGCCTTGCAAGGTTCATGATTCTCTTGTTCTACTTTTTCTTCACCTGTGAAGTGGAAGGTAATGGGGTGAGCTGCGAAGCTCAGTAGTTTATACCTTTATAGCCATTGGCAATGAGCCATACAATTCAAGCACATACATAGATATTCATTCATATACATCTATAACTTATTTTAGCTAGTAAGTCAATCATCCATAAATTGTAACTTAAATATTCATAGTTAAGGATGCTATCACTTAAAACTTACCATGTACATTTTAGCTTCAGAACGTAGCATTCAATTATATATCATACTCGATAATTCAAAGATGCAATGCACAAACAAATAGCTTAAGAGTTTCGTGGAACGAAACTGATAAACCAAACTTTACACTGTGAACAAAATGAGTCTGATTTCTCGGGATCTCGTGGCCTCAAGCGGGCACCCGGGAGAAGGCTATAGGTCAACTTGCACGTGACTAACGAAACGTTCATCTCTTACCCAAACACAATCAAATTTTAATGCTTAACTCATTTCACACGCATTCATACTTTTCATGCTCATCATGCTTTCTCATCTTTTCATTCATATAAAAGGTCATGACATGTTTCAATGGCATAACTAGATCATAATTCATAAATCACAATGCATTTTCAGCAATCACAAGAATTCACTATCAAGCAAGTTAGCATATAATACACATGCATTCAATTCAAGCAATTTAGCATATATGCACCAATAAGACAAACTTGCCCATATTACACAATAACCATAAATATATTACCCACCTTTTGCTTAAAGATTTGCTCAAAGGTGCCTCTCCTCTTGACCCTCTAGCCTTCCTTGATTCCCTTGATCAATGAAAAAATTCTCATTCAATAGGAATACAATTTGAGGACCCATATATAGCATATTCACTAAGATGAATTCTAGATACTCAAACTCTTCCAAAAGTCCCAACCTTTGGGTCCATTGTCCATGATCATTATGATCAGGTAAATGAAGGAATTTGGTAACACTTCCTTCTAGAAAAATATTCCTCATTATCTTAAGTTTCTAATGACACCAAAATCATTTAATTTAGTTCAATAATCAGAAGGTTATACCTCAAATATTTTTGGACTATTCTTATGTTGAAATAGTATTCTATACTCAAATTCCATCCAAAAATTGAAATTCTTAGAGACTGAATTAGAACTCAATTTCTTCAGACAAATTATATCTCCATGTCTCTAGTTTACTCAAAATTAAAAATCACTCAATTTGGATAACTACACAAAAAGTTATGCCTAAAATACCGAAATATATTCAAGCTGTTTTCGAACAAACTTCATTACGGTGAGCCAAAAAGTTGGCCACAACGAACTTTGATTTTTTTCAATGATGGCCGTGACGAACTACAGAGTTGGCTGCGGCAAACCACGGGAACTTTGCTGTGGTGAATCAAAGAGTTGGCCACTTCGAACTTTCGCAGAAACGTGACTCTTCTCCCAAAATTTTCTGAATTCTTACTCTATTCAACCTCATTTTACTTCTAACTATCACCAATACATGCTTCATTCATCAAATCAAGAACAATGACGCTTATACTTACTTGTTTATCCAAAGCTTCTTCAATCACCATGAAATTCTAGCTTAGAAATCCCTAAAAATTAAAAATGATTCTTTATTTCTTTCTTTCTTCCAACATAAACCCCACACAAATCCATTTCTCTAAACCGTTTTCTAACAAAGCAAGAAGGAGAGATGATTACCTTAGCAAATCCTCTTCCTTCTTCTTCTTTCCATGTTTTCTTCATATTTTCTCTTCTTCTCTCCCTCTCGCAATGCTTCTCTTCTTTTTCTTAAACAAGACCATGTTTTGGACTTGTCCTTCCAAAAATACCCCTCCTCTCTTTTGGTCTTCTCATTTTGCCACTTCTTTCATTTACCTCCTAACTCCTTTAATCTTCTTAAACACCATATTAATTCTAACTTAATTCAAATCTTTCCATCTAATTTCAAATCTCTATTTATGTCCATCAAATTAATGACTCAATTCTAAAATAATGAAACAAGTAAATCAATAATAATTGAAATAAATTTCAGGGTCCAATAGGTTATGTGTGGGCATTTTCTTTGCAAGTCTTTGTATTGTTCCCACGGTTTATAAATTGATTCTCCATCACCCTGTTGAAAGTTTGTGATCTCTTTGATAATCTTCATAGTCTTGGTAAGGGAAAAGTACTTATCTAAGAAGGCATAAACTAATTGGTCCCAAGTGGTGACATTAATCGGGTTGAGGGAGTGTTATCAAACTTTTGCTCTATCCCTTAACGTAAAAGGGAAGAGTATCATTCTTACAGCATCCTTTGACATCTGTTAACAACAAAAGGTATCGCAAATTTCAAGGAAATTGATATTACTTGTGTTTGAGTCTTCATTCGTTAATCCATAAAATTGCACATTTTGTTTAAGCATATTTAGAAGGGTTGGTTTGATTTCAAAGGAATCTGCTTGCACGGGTGGCCTAGTTACGCCTTGATTGGTTGCATTGAAGCCTAGTCTCATGAAGTCCATAATGACTCTCGGTTGATGCCCTTTGTTTGCTCCTTGATCCAAATTTTGCTGAAACTCCTTAGCTATTGTTACTTTTATAGTTTCTTCTTCTTTATGTCGAGTTCTTCTAATTGATGAGTGATGTCAAGCTCTACAGTTTCAGCTACGTGACTCAAACTTTTTGTAACTCTTGTGTTCATGTAAGAACACAGACACACACACAAAATGGGAAGAACAAAAAAAATTAAAACTAACCAAAAGACCTTAGACTAAGAGAACTAAACTATTCTTCACCCTTGCCAACAATGGGGCTAAAAACTTGATTGTGTCATCTGAGCTTTAAAATTTATAAGCCCTCAAATGCCACAAGTGCATGGGTTGCAACTGTAGTATAAAAGGTGTCTATCCCACGAGGAGGGAAACTAATCTAATTCTATGTTATCTAAGGCTAAGGAAATTGAAGTAATGGAAATAACACAAGAAAAGTAAATTTGAGAAATTGATTGGCAAGAGCTGTAATTCAGAAATTAACACAAAAATAAATGAAATTTTAGCGATGCAAAAATACAATAGAAATCAATCAAGAGAATTAACCAAGTTATGAGAAAGGGGATTTTAACTATCATTAATGCTAACCTAGTTGATTATATATTAATGGGACGTCAGTTCTAGATGATCTTAAGGTTGATTACTTTCTCTTAAGTTATAACCATTAAACCCTAATTGGATTATGAAATTTGGAATCTCTCAATTAACAAAAGATTCACAATCCTAATTAGATCTCAAGTTTTTAATGGAATGGAACGTAAATGGACGTAATATTAAAAAATTATTGTTTGGGAGAGAAGAAAGGATTCATAATGTAATATAGTGAAATATTGTTTGAATGAAAGTTTTATAATGTAATATAGTATAAAATTGTTTATCATTTTACATTCCATCTTAAACCTCCAAAATTGGAGGTTTTTCATTTTTACTGTTTATGTTTGGTTGAAGGTTTATTAATGGAATGAAATAGAATAAAATGTAATGTTATTTTATCTTTTGAGAGGTGAGTTTATAATAGAATGAGATGGAAGATGAGAGTTTCATATTATATCTCATTCAATCCTAAACAGTAAAAAATGAAAACCTACCAACTTCTCCAAATGAAAAATCTTGTCCAAAATGATTTTTCTAGCTCCATCGGTAATGGGAAGCTAATATCCTCGTGGTTTGATAACTGGTCGAGTTAGGGATGAGATGCAACTTCCAGGATGGAAATTAATTCACCAAGGAGCTAATTCTTCTATGAATTTTCTCTATAATAGGATTGCATTTAAGGAAAGAAAGTCTTTTTGTTGAGACTAACAGATTCAAGCACAACAGAAGTGGAGCTTTTTCCATTATCCCAGTTATAGAAGCAACGTGCAAAGCCATCCGAGAAGCACCTTTTGAAATTATGAACTGACTTTTATTGAGGTTGATTTGTAATTCAGAGACTTCTTTAAATTTATTAAGAGCCTTCATATAGCTATATATGGATTCCACTTTTGCACTGTAAAAAAGAATGCTTTCGTCTTTTATACCATGATTTTGTATATGTATTTGTAATTTAAAAATTCAAAATAGATATTTTTAAAGCACGAACTTGTATGTGTGCTTTGAAAATAGATGGGTTGTAAATCAAATAGCGTCACCCGAACTTAAATTGGAATTGGAGACCTTTAGGTTATGTTTGGTTGGACGTAAAGTTTTTAATAAATTAAACGTAATTAGATGTAATATTAAAAAATTGTTGTTTGGGAGGGATAAAAGGATTTATAGTGTAATATAGTAAAATGTTGTTTGAATGAAAATTTTATAATATAATATAATATAATATAAAGTTGTTTATCATTTTACATTTCATCTTAAACCTCAAAATTAGAGGTTTTTCATTTTTACTGTTTATGTTTGGTTAAAGGTTTATTAATATAATAAAATAGAATAAAATGTGATATTATTCTATCATTGGAAAAGAGAATTTATAATAAAATAAGATAGAAGAGGATAATTTTATATCATATCTCATTCTATCCCAAGTAAATATTTTTTAATATTATATCTATTTAATCTTCATTTCTTTATAAACCATTTCGTTTTGGTTAATTCTATTAGGGTATGTTTGGGAGTTTAGGATGGAATGGAATGGAATGGCAATTAATGGAACGGAATGGAATAGAATGGAATGGAATGGAGTGGAATGTGTCACTCCATTGTTTGGAAGTTTAAATAAAATAAGAGAGGGTTTAAAAGGCAAGCTATGTCATTCCATCCTTGACCCCCCAATTTGGGAGGTCACAAAATATTGGATTTGGATGGCAAAGGATGGCTTCCAAAGCCATTAATTGCCATTCCATCCTGTTTCAAAATAGACTCCCAAACAATGGCCTGAGTCATTTGGGCCATTCCATTCCATTCCCTTCCATCCCTTTACCCACATCCAAACATACCCTTAAAGTTTTAATTACAATACAATCAAAGACCATCACACAGTAATATAACAAACAGTTTATTTTTAATATCGTCGGCGTCTTTCGTTTCACCGGAATTGCCTTTCAAACCCTAGGCCAGACTCCCCACAATGATTCTCCGAACTCCACCTAACAAGAGGTCTAAAACTTCCGTCGAAAGCCCCCCGCCCCCCGCCTCCGATAATCGTCTTGTCATTTACGAGAACCACCCTCTCATTACTTCTCCTCCTCCGGATTCTTCTCTTCCCCCTCCTCCCACCACTTCCGATCATATGCTCTGCACTTATCAATGCCGCCAAATGGTAATAATCCTTCTCAACTTCTCCAAATGGCCTCCCTTTTCTCTTTGATTTTTGAATTGTTTGCTATTCTTTTTTTAGGTGAAGTCGGAATTTCTGGACGCCTTGAGAAATGCAGAGAAGCAAGTTCAGGAATATCAATCTAAATTGGAGGCATTGAATGAAAACTTCTTCAAAGTCGGTAGGTTATCGCTTGAAAAATATTCCTGTAATAAGGAACTCTAATTACTGGATGTTGTGAATGGAATCGTTTTACTGGAAAGGCTAAATTCTTGAATTAAGTTTTACCTTTTGGGCAGAAGCTGAGAGGAAGAGATTTCGAGATCAGTTTCTGCATACAGAGCAAGAACTTGCTGCTGCCAAAGGACGTGAACATGCACTGCAAGAGCAACTTTTGAAGGAGATTAATGATTCCCAATGCAGGTTCAAGAAGCAACTGGAATCACATAGTAAACTTGAGGTACACTTTGTGGACTTGTTTTCTTTAATGTATGTGTATTTGTTATAACTAAGTTAGATGAGATATGTTACTTACTTGAGTAGAGTATGCTTGCTATTTTAGGTCAGAGCCTATTGGGCTGATGGTCATTTGGTGTTTAACATTTTGGCTATGGGGCTCTTCTTTGCTCGGAAACTTTTGTAATTTTGTTTCATAATTATGGTCGTGCATGATGTGACCAACCATAGTACATGTATTTTAGTTGTTCTCCTAGATTCATTGCTTCATAATTTGAGCCAATGAGTGTGGAGATAGAAGCCTCATCGAATTTTTCATGTATTATGCATATGACCATCATCAAGTAGATTGGTCAATAACCCATCAGCATGATGATTGTAGAAAAAAAATTCATCCATATTCCTTAATTCATCCAGATCTTTGCTGTGTACAATATCATGTAGAGATATAGGAAATTGGCATCCTTTAAGTCCTTAACTATCCAAAATTATTATTGTACATATATCCATCATAAGTGAAAAACATCGCCATTCCTAGCACATTCACCGTTGCCAATACTAGCATAACTATTGTTTATGGGTGAAACATTGAGATCATCAATTAGCTTGTCTTTGCTTTCAAAATTCTTACGAGAAAAGTACAAGCATATGAAAATATGATTTAATTTTGTTCTTATGATAAGGTTCAAGCATATAAAAATATGAATTTTAATTTTAGTTTCAACATCTTCATCTACATTGATTATCAAATAGTAGATGAGATCCTGTAGGTAAATCCTTAGTGTAAAGTATCTAGTTTTTAGTAGTGACAATTGAATATTAAAGTTTTACTCTAGTTCTTAATTTTGTGAGACAACCATAATTTTAAGTATTTTTGTTGTCTTTGCTCTTTTTGTTTGTGGCAACCTCTCTCTCCCCACTCCTTTCAAATTTTAATGACCTCCTGGTCCCATTATGATATCAGGTAACACTTGAGAGTGAAAAGAACCTTCGCAAGAACGCTGAGTCCATCGCAGCTTCTGCAGAAGAAAAAGAAAAAGGTTTAGAGAGAAAACTTAGCCATCTTTCTGAAAGCACAGAAAGGGAGAAAAAACGTCTGAATAATGAGCTTGCGCAGCTAAAAGCAGAATCAAAATTTTCTGTTTCAAAAATAAGGGCAGATGTTAGTAGCTCATGAATTTTGTTTATATTATTAATAAGCACAAGTATTGATAAGACTGACACTTCTATTTTTGGTAGCTTGAGAAAATGGAATTGAGAGCTATAAATGCTGAGAAAGAATCAGAACTCATGAAGGAGCAGTTGGGAGATTTGAAAATGCAACTTGATGAGGTACATTAATCTTTTATGTTTTCTTGCTTTGATGACTTGTATATATTTACTAGCAAGCTACTTTCGTTTGGTTTCAAGGGAATGCTCCTTCAAAATCTCATTGGCAGTGTGGTCATATAATTGATAATATTTCCATTCTTCTCTTCAGTGTTTGATCCAAAAAATTGAACTGGAAAAGAAATTATCAAGTTCTGCAAACCAAGAATGTTCCTTTACTGAGAGCAATAATTTGGTTAAACATCTGCAAGAAGAGCTTAGGAATTTTGTAAGTTGGTCTCTCCTTATTACTCTTATGTTTTTACTTCAGATTTCTTTTGATGTAGTTGAAGATTTTTGTTGCAATTATCTAGAATGTCTAATTTTGAAGAAGGGACTTGCAACATTCATTTATTGAAATGATTAATATCATTAAAAAAACCATTCTCCTTTAAATTCTTTGAGCAAATTATATAAATTTTATCTGATGAATGTTGGCTAAGGAGTTCTAGTAATTTTGTTGAATTTCTTTTAGCTTGATTTTTTTGCTCAAAGTTGATAAAATCCAACTCTACAAGTATAGAGGGGATTGAACATAAATAAAACTAATGTATTTTTCAAAGTGGTTTGGTTTTGAGGTTTGTAGATTGTCGCCGGTGTGAGGCTTTTATTCTTGGTATTCATTTGTTATATACAACTAGATATCCACTCGCTGTAGTTAATAATGCAAAGTTGATTTAAATTTGGACAAAAATTGTTAATAAGATGTGCCAAGGATTGTAGAGCGACCTGGGTTTCAAGTTTTTCATTCTTGATTTTGTTTTCTTATGCATCATATTCTTTGTTTATTTTTGTTAATCCATTCTTGGAATGTCATGCATTTCGTGTAAGTACAACATTGCATGGAAATATATGATATTGTACTTCTTGGATTGCTGTTGAATTTCTAAGGACATTGCATCATTGTCCTTCAAGCAACATGTGCAAATACATTGAATAGTTGGAGGGTTCTATTCAAACTAGAGGCATGCAAAATCTTACTCATTCTCGTCTTTTTAAGGAAAACAATAACACCCAATGAAATATGATGAGTTCCTAACAATTTAGCGCAAATGAGGAAATTGACAAGCCAACAATCAAAGTAATTTATCAAAATTGTTCTCTCATCCCGTTAAGAAAAGGATATTTAATTGCTAGGGATTTTTTTTGGAAGATTTTATAATACACCCTTAATGTTTGTTGCAAAGTATTATTTTGTAAAGTGAGTTGCTTTCTACCTAGTCATGTAATTTATGTATTATAACATTTTACCAGGAGTTTGAAGTGAGAGAAGCAAGAAAGTTGAAATCTTCATATGAGGACATTCATCTTTTAAAGGAGAAATTGTTGGAAGAGAAGAGCCGCAGTGAAAGAGCAGAGTCAGAGTTATCTAAGTTCCAAGAACTTGAGCTGAATATGAGGAAGTTGGAGGATGAGTTGTTTTCTTGGAAGTCAATGATTAAAGACATCCCAGATGTGTCAAGTTTTGATGAAATACCTTTTAAGATTGCAACTTTACAAAAGTATAATTTATATTTTGACTTATAATGTCCAGAATCCTTTATTATCCTTTTAATCTTTTTCTAAAATTGTTGTTTGAGATGAAAGATGGAAAAGGTTATGAATATCCTAATAATTGATAAACTTTTTGCATAACAAGCAAATAGTTATTGCTTTGATGCTGCAATTCCGTTATGCTATTACTTAAAGTTAACCATAGTATTAGAACCTAGAAGATACATATAACTTTGTATTTATTTTTCTCTTGATGGGATTTTCTATGGAATGTAGAGAGGTAATTGATTACATGATGAAGATGGGCGAGGCAAATGCACGCTTGAAGCAAATGGAGGTGGCTTTGGAAACAACTCAAATTGCAAAGCAAAATGCTGAAATTGAGGCTGCTTTAACTAAAGAGAAGGCAGAAGTGTTGGTGTCAGAGATAAAGCAGATGGAATTGTTGGTAAACCTTAATTCAAATAGAAAGTGTGCTATATATAGTTTTGTATTTCATCTTCCTCACCTTTTTCTATTCTTAGATTGTCTGGATTGACCCTTTCCTCACAAGTGCTTTATGGAGTTGAAAATGGTCCCCTTTTACATTAAAAAAAACTTTGAAGTAAAATAAATTATTGATGTCGTTTAAAGTAATAGAGTAATCCATATGTAGAAGTGCGGGTAAGGAAGACACTTCTGCCAAATTTGCTTTCTTCTTATAGCTAGTAGCTACATGAAAGTCCAAAAGGGTGATAGTTTGACTAGGGAGAGAAGACTAATAATTTTTCATGTGTAAATGGAGTGTTCAAAATTTTCTTTTGAATAATTTTTTCTCCTTTGTCCTATTGTTTGTGTTCCCAGTTTGACTCGGGTTTAGAGCTATATTACATTGGACATATGCAAGCATTAATAAATTTTATGATTCCAAGAGTTAATGTTGCAATTACAGATCAAAATCAAGTTTCCTTTTTATGGGGTAGAATCTGCAATCACTTTGCTCATCTGTTTTTTTAATCTAAGAATATCTTTTAATTGCCTTTCCTTTTTTCCCTATGACCTCTTCCAATCACTTAGCTTTTACTTCCTTCACAACCCCTTCGGCTTGCTGAAAACACATTACTTGTCTTAGTGACATCTCCCCTCTACTATTTATTAATAGCTTTTGGTGCATTTTATGGATGTCTTGTTCTCATCATTTGTATTCAAGGATGCTTTTTCTTTACAATAGCAATCATCATCAACTGCTTGGTTCAATAACTTTTAGGTTTTGTTGCATCTTGAGCCAATATCACTCTTGGCTTGGAAAACTAATCTGCAATGACATATGCATGTATAGAACATATCTCTTACCTAACTACCATGATCCATATTAAATGTTTGGTACCATCTTTACTTTCGTTTCTTTTTGTGTATATTTGTTTGTGTGGTGTGTGTGTTCCATTGTGTTTCTATTGCTAGGTTTATAAAGGTATAGCTTGATACTTGCAGATTTCAACAGTTACTCAAGAGAGAGATAGATTGAAGTATGTTGTTAGTGAATTAAAGAGGCCCAGTAGTGAGCAAACAGGGGATCAAGCATCCAATGTTGCTCTTCTTCAGGTCTTGGAATTGGGACTCTTCTTTTTCCATTTCCCCCTTACTTCTCTCCTTAGTTCTAATGATTTTTTCTGATTATCTTTCTCAATTATGTGCAGGATTGGGAATCAACCCTTACAAAGAAGGAGCATTGTCTCAAAGAATTTGAGAGTAGCTTACGTGAACAAAAGGAAGTGAATAACCGTCGACTTGATGAAATAAAATTGCTCAATGAGAGACTAAATAATGAAGCCAAGAGAATTAAATCATTGGAGAGGGAGGGTGATAGACTTCGTTCAGAGATATCCTTATTGGAGTCCAAGGTAGGCTCAAAAGTATTGTGAGAAGTGGTGAGATTTTTCATCTTATAATTTGAACTTAATTATAAATTGACTTTCTAGCGGTAATCACGTATCGCATCTTGTATGAATATTCTTGTATTTATCGCATCTTGTATGATGTTCATGTTGATGTAATCACGTCACAATACTTCCATGTTCCTATATAGATATAGTTTAGTTCTATGTTATACCTCTCTAGACATTGGAATCTCTCCCTTCTTTTTGTTGTTCTATATATTGAGGGCATAATTTGATACTTAAAATTTTTTTTATAAATAAGTTTGAGGTTATTAATTTGATTACTTATTCATAGCAAGACCGAGTATTATCAATATTTTAACTTAACTACTTGACTATTTGCTTGTATTTTTTATTATCTCAAGTCATTGATGTAGTGTATTACTTGTAATGTTCACATCCTAAGGAATTTGTGTGGTCCTTAAAGGTATGTTCTGTTCTCAAGAGCCATAAGGACTTCAGTTTGAATTCTAATGGCTAGTTGGATAAAAAATGCTTTACAATTGAATGTTTTAGTTTGAATTCTAATGGCTCGTTGGATAAAAAATGCTTTACAATTGAATGGTTGAAGCTTATCTATGTCTTTTTGGTGAAAGGTTGGGAATAGTTCTTCTATGGTTATTAATTAAAGGGCATAATGCCTCATACCTTCTTTTCTTGGAGGCTATAAATTGATGCTATATTGAAATGTGAGACAAAATAATGAATTCTTTTCATAATAAATAATTTAGGATTATACGTTTATATACACCTTAGAGTAGAGACAAAAAAAAAAGAAACAATTTCTAAGAACAGAAATTAATCTCCAAGAATTCTACACTCATCTAGGAAAGGAAAACAATCTCCTAGAATGCCACCCTATTAGAACAATCTCTTAGGATCCCATATTCTTTGGAATATCAAGAAATTTACTTTCTTAAAATATTATATGATACTTTCCCTCAAACTAAGGAATAGATGTCTGTTGAGATACTAAAATCTTCAAAGGATGTATTAAAGACTAGTTGGTAAACTCATATATCTTGCTCACACTCGGCCAGACATATCATACTTGGTAAGCATGATATGTCAATTCATGCATGATCCAAGAGAGCCTCATCTTCAAGTTGCTTATAGGATGCCACATTACTTGAAAGGCAGTCTAGGAAAAGGAAGAAAAACAATACTCTTGCTCTAGAAGCTTACGCCGATACTGACTATGCAGGTTCCATAGTGGATAGAAGATCAACTATAGGTACTGTACGTTTCTTGTAGGAAATTTGGTAACGTGGAGGAGCAAGAAGCAAAATGTGGTGGCAAGGTCATTCGTAGAATCATAGTTTAGGGCTATTGTTGACGGATTGTGTGAACTACTATGGCTGAAGATTATTCTAGATGATTTAAGAGTCAAATGGGATGGCCCAATGAAACTCTATTGTGGCAATAAGTCAACCATCAATATTGCTTATAATCCTATACAACACGATAAGATAAAGTATATTGAGATTGATAGACATTTCATTAAAGAAAAATTGGAAGAAGGGTTAGTGTGTATGTTCTATGTTCCATCAGAACATCAAGTAGCTGATGTTTTAATAAAGGGGCTGAACAGTTCAAATTTTCATGATCTTGTATATAAGCTGGGAATGGAAGACATCTATTCCTCGGCTTGAGAGGGAGTGTTGAGATACTAAAAACTATAAATAGATTATACTTAGATATAGATAGGTTATAAATAGATAAGATAAGTTTGAAATCCCTTTAATTAAGGGATTACATTAGATAGCTTTAGATAGCTTTCCAGATTTAAATTCCTACTTGTAATGTCGTATATATGGCTGTACTTGTAATGTCGTATATATGGCTGTATACTCCTATCAATATATGAGAATATATGAAAATTCTTTCCCACAATGTCTTCCATTCCCAGCTTGGAAATAATATCATTAAAACTTGAACCGTTCACCCCCATTGTTAGAACAATAGCTAGTTGGCTTCGTAATGGAGCATGTGATATGCATACAGGTTCTTCCTCCAGTTCATCCTTGATGAAATGTCTATCAATCTCAATGTGCTTTGTCTTATCATGTTGAATAGGGTTATAAGCAATAGGTTTAGAGCTGCATTGGACCTTTCCACTTAACTTTCAAGTCTTGTAGAATAATCTTCAACTGTAACAACTCACAAAAGTTTTGAGTAATTATTGGAAACTTTGATTCTGAGGATAATTTAGCCATAACATTTTGTTTCTTGCTCCTCCAAGTCACCAAATTGCCTCCAAAGAAAGTACAATAAATTGTGGTTGATCTTCAGTCCACTATAGATCCTACATAGTACACATCAGTATGGGCTTATAGGGTGAGATGATTATTCCTTTTAAACAAAGTTCTTTTCCTTGGATTTCCTTTTAAGTAATGCAGCACTCTCTATGTAGCTTTTAAATGCAACTCTCATGGATCATGCATGAATTGATTAATTATACTTATTGAGTATGCTATATTGGGTCAAGTATGAGCAAGCTATATGAGCTTGCCTACTAGTCTTTGTGCATCTTTCTATCAACAACTAATTCTTCTTTTGCTTCTGCAAGTCTATGATTTGGGTCCATCTGGGTAGAGACCACTTGACATCCAATCTTTCTATCTCCTTCAAGAGATAAATCACATACTTTTGTTCAGACATGAAAATTCATGGCATAAAATATGCCACCTCAATACCAAATATGGACTTCAATTTTTGAAGCTCCTTTATCTTGAATTTATCGACCAATTGTTACTTCATTTCTCCTTTTTCTTTTTCATCATTTCCGTTTATAATAATATCATCAACATATACTAGAAGTCCAGTTATTGCCCCTATGACTGTGTGCTTGATGAAGAGAGTGATCAACTTGACTTTGTTTAGATCTTGGCCATTTCATAACTTTAGCAAGTCTAGTAAACCGTGTTCTAGAAGACTGTTTCAATCCATATGGGCCTTTTTCAACCAACAAATTTTTTTAGTCATGTTTTCTTCAAAGCCTAGTTGAATGTTCATGTCAATTCGTCATCTAGATCTCCATAAAGAAGAAATTTTTCACATCATACTGAAAAGGTTGCTAATCAAAGTGACTTGCCAAAGATAACAAAATCCTCATAGTATTGACTTTTGCCATTAGGGCAAATGTCACTTGCTATTCAATTCCATATGTTTTAGTGTACCCTTGAGCTACTAACCATGCTTTATATCTCTCTAGTGATTTGTTGAATTTATATTTCAGTTAGTCAACTATGTTCCTCCTCTTTGGTTTATCAACAATTTCCCATGTCCTATACTTCTCTAATGCATCCTTGTTCTCTATCATAACATTTCTCCATTTCCTTTTTGACAATGCCTCAGAAACAGTATTAGGATTAGAAATGGTATTTAGACTTGCGATGAATTTTTTGCTGGGTGGTGACAAGTGTTTAAGTGATGTATAGGAAGGTGGGATTCATCTGTGCGTGTTTCAACTGACTGTGTATGTAAAGGAGGATCAAGTCTTAACATGGGCTCATTTCAAGAGTTTGCATTGGATTCTTGGACTTGTTTCAAGCCTGGAACAATTGCTCTTCTTAAAAGCACTTATAAATATTTTGGAAAATCTTAAGTAACATGGATGGACACAAGATTTTTGTGTTTTTGGGACAAACTAGATTAGATGACAGGAGGGGGATTTTGTATTTTCTGGGATGCACACAGGACTTGAAGCTAAAGACGAGTTTGCAACAGATGCAAGAATGTCAAGTGGTCCCAAAACACTAAAAGATACCATCTTCCATCATTGATGTCTTCTCTTGAAGATAGGACTTGACAAAATATGATTTTTCTTCAATGAAAGTGACATTAGATGTGATATATAACTTTCATGATGAAGGGTTATAACACTTGTACCCTTTTTGTGTAGGTAACCTAGAAAGACACATTTGATGGTATGGGGATCTAACTTTTCTCTGTGTTGATTGTGAATATACACAAAGGCAGTGCAACCAAATACTCTTGGAGTAAGCCCATTTGAGGTCCTAAAGCTGGGATAATAGATATCAGGGGTTTCCATGTGACTTTCATCGTCTAACACATGTGAGAGAAGTCTATTTACCATACGTGTGGCAATTAGAACTGCCTCTCCCCAATAAAATTTAGGAACATTCCCTTCAAAGAATAGAGCTTGAGTTCCATTAGTAAATACCTATTTTTCCTCTCAGCTTCCCCATTTTGTTGAGATGTCAACACAAGATGAGTCATCAATAATTCCTTTTTTTTTTAAAGTAGGGTGACAAAATCTTATTAAAGCAATCCCTAACATTGTCCATCTTAAGCTTTTAATCTTAACTCCAAATTGATTTTGAATCTTGTAATGAAAATTAGGAATAACAATTGTTTGAGTAAGAAAAGCGATGTAATTTGAACACAATCATCAATCAAGGAGACAAACCAACAAGCCCCAGGAATATTAGGAGCAATAGAGGACCCAAATATCACCATGAATGAAATGAAAAGGACGAGGACTTCTTTTAGTAGTAATAGGAAATGGTATACGAGTATGTTTACCAATTCAGAAATTTCACAATAAAAATTGAGATATCTAATCCTTTGAATAAATGTGAAAAAATGAATTTTAAATTTATAAAATATGGATGACCAAGGTGTTAACGGTAAAGTCAAATGACATCTTTATTTGAAGTATCAAGAAATGATATGGACAAATTATTCATGACTTTTTTATAAGATTCAAGATGACAGAGACCGTTCCTTTCCTTAGCAAGTCTGGTCCTCCTCATCGAATTTTGTTTCTAAAGAACACAATAATAAGAGGAGAAAAATTTGTAAGTTTTTGAATAAACACAAGGTTGCTTGTAGTTTTGGCACATGAAGAGCATATTTTATACAAAGAGAAGATGGCATATATATGCCTATTCCTACAATAGTAGCTAAAAAACCATGGACCACTAGAATCTTCCTATTACTAGGGTATGATATGCACATATGAAATAAATGTGTGGAGTGAGTCATATGGTCTGCAGCACCAGAATTAGTTATCCAAGTATCGGCATAATATTTGCCTGAGGCATTCATGTAAACAAAAAATAAGGGCTTACCTGAGTGTGCCAAAGAACCAGCTTTAGAGGAATTCTCAAGAAATCTGAATAAATGCCTCAGTTTCTTAATTTCATAACTACTAAAAGCCCTTTTATTCGAATCTCGAACGATCTCAGATGCACACATATTAGGTACAAGAAAAAAACAGAAGACTAATGTCCCAAGAAAAATGCCACAATGAAGGCTACTTGAAGAACTCCCAACAAAAAACCGTAGGACTCTGATACCATGATAGAAAATGGAAGGGAGAATGAATTGTCTTCTTACCAAATGGTTTAGGATTACACATTTATACGCACTTTAGAGTAGGGAAAAAAAGAAAAAGAAACAGTCTCTAAGAATAGAAATCAATCTTCAAGGATTTCACACTTTCTAGGAAAGAAAAAGTCCCCTAGGATTCCATCTCCTACGAGAAGAAGACAGAATTGTAGAATTTCATAGTCTCCTATTAAAGGAGAATAATCTCTTAGGATCCCACATTCTTTGGAATATCAAGAAATTGACCTTCCTAAAGTGACATACAACTAATATATAACTTAGCAAAATGACTTCCTCTTCAAAGAATATAATTGGGAAGAAAAGGTCATACATGCCAGTAAAGATCTTTCTACATAGCCTAGAGAATAATAGCTTGTGACACCACGAGACATACATATCAAAACAGTTCATCAATCTATTGTATAGATTACCTTCCATGTTTTATACAGCAGATGTAGATGCTAATACTTCCAGTTAGGAACTTACCCTGCATTCAACTTTCTTGCCAATAATTTTATCTATATATGCAGATTTATGGTCCTCAGGGTTGTGATTAACTCTATTTTTTTAATTGATATTGACAATAATAGAATTATTAATAAATCAAAGTTATTCTTTTTTTGTAAGAGTTCATTACATACTCAAGTTAGTTGGAATCATGCCTTCTGACTCATGTGAATGTGTCTTCTTTGTGAATCTAGAAAGGCTTTCATCTGCTTTTCACTTTTTAAAGGCCGCCTGAATTTATGAGTAAAAGTTCAGTGGTACTTGTTAGTTTTTTTATGATTAGTACACTCCATTTTATACCCTTTTTCATAGACTATGCTAACACAATCATTATTCTTCCCAGCTTGGTCATGGCGACTACTCTGCTGCAAATACAAAGGTGTTGCGAATGGTTAACACCCTATTAGTTGATGGTGAGGCCAAACAGACTATAGAGGCATTACAATGTGAGTTGCAGAAGACAAAAGAGAAATTACAAGCTGTTGAAGAACTCAAGAGTCAGTCAGGTGTGAAGCAGTTCAATTTGAATAACTATTGTGTGCTTTTCAGGCTCCAAACCTATTTCTCTCTTTGTTTGTTGTAAAATTCAAATTAGTGTTCTAGTTGAATGATAAAGAAAAGTTGTGAGCTTGTACTTGTGCTGTGAGCATTTGTTGACCCTTTACTGATATTTCATATTAAAATACCATTTTGCCGAAGGGATGTAGAACATCGAGGATGTGGAAAAACAAATCAATAATTGTAGATGAGGAGATCATATCCTTTTCCCCTCTGATTCTTAAGTAAGGATGATAATCATGAGAACGTTTAGCTACAGATTGGCATCTGAACTTCACCAAGTATTCATTGGTGTTCTGCAACAGTTTCTAAGCAATACTCTCTTCTCAGTTTAAACTGTAATTGAGAAGGCTAACTTGATTGTCCTGGCCAGAAAGGAAGAGATATTCATACTTTGAAGAGATCAAAACATAAAATTGTGATTGTTTTTCTTCTTAATTGTGCATGTAATCTCATGGAGACCTCAATATGTTTTTTGTTTCAGTTGGTGGACTAGGTGATGCTGGGAAGTTGGTAGATTCATATATATCTGGGAAAATATTGCAGCTAAAGGAACAGATTGCAACCCTTGAAAAACGTGAAGAGAGGTATGTATCGTATGTAAATTGTCACTAATTTTGCCTTTTCAACTTTGATTGAATTCTGTTGAGATTGAACTCCTAAAACGTCATGCTGAATCAGGTACAAGACTGTTTTTGCTGATAGGATTTCAGTTTTTAGGAGGGCCTGTTGTGAACTTTTTGGTTACAAGGTATATATATTCTTTTTCTACCTGGACTTCAATATGTAATTGTGCTGTTGCGAGTGTCATTTTGGCCTCAAAACATCATTTCTGATGTTTAACTGGAGGGAAGTGGCTTGGATATTGATATGGATGAAGGGAATTGGTTCACTATTTAGCAAATGATAATGCTTATGATGATCATGATTATGGTTTGAATTTTAGACTTTAAGATACTGAAATACATAAAGAACTCATGTAAACTAGTAGCATTACATCTATAGTTTAAAATCTGATGATGCTATACTAATATATGTTTTTTATCATCCATAAGAAAAGCATCACATTTTTAATGTTTCTAGTATTCAATACCTATAGATTCTTAATATAATTCACTCCATGAAAATTGATATGTTAGTGCTCATTTAGGAGCACTAAAACTCATATCTATTTAGAGTCAGAATCGTGAACAGGATCGCAAACTCTTATCTATTTAGAGTCAGAATCCTGAACAGGAAGGCAAGAAAACTTGGAGATTTGATCTGATACCATGGAACATGACTTAAAAGACTTGAGAACTTGAGAATAAAAGGTGAAAAAATGCCCCTCAACTGGTGAAATTTCTTCAGAATTTAATGGGTTGATAGCTGTTACAGAGATCTAAAAATGAGTTAGTACTATTATGTTATATATCCTGTATAGTAGTACTTTGTAGGTATCCTATATTTGACCAGTTTAAGTTCTTATTTTGGAGTACTACTATTTGCTTGTATTGCCTATTGTTATTAACAGATGTTCAAAAATTAATAACATATTATTTAATATTTTACATGAATGAACAGTATCTTAGATGGTCATTAATGAATGATGAACCGTATCATCATTTTATTGACATGTTTTCTTTATTTTGAAGTTCTTGTTTTATTTTGCGTTGAAGATTTTTGTTTCATTTCAACTTGAACGTTTGGTGTTCCTCCCTTCAGTTTTGTTTGTTTCATTTAATCTTGAAGATTTTGTTCAGATTTGCCTTTGAGCATTTTCTTTTTTATAACTTTATGGAGGGGAGGTGTTGACTCATAAATTGATTTCATTATAGACTTCAAGGACTAGTTTGTCATGTCAAAACTCCTCTCAAGTGACACGAGTATGAAGGTTGCAACCCTTGTTGTATTGTTTCTTTAGGATTTTGATACCAAGTAAGAAAATTCTTATTAGTTTGTTGGATAAATTTTGCTGCTGATCAGGAAAAGCTGCTTTTAATTTTTTGGGGAATTTCAGTTTTTTTATGTTGATTGGGCATAGACAGTTTGTAGGAAAACCTAATTGGAAAGGAACTTGGAAGAATTTTGAAGATGAACTTATGAATTTCTTTATATGGGTGCTCCTAATTGAGGGGAAGTGTTAAAGAGATTTAGTATTAATTAGTGTTATTATATTATGTATCCCGTATAGGACTATTACTTTGGTATTTTATGTTTGAATATTTAGGTTTCCTATTTTTGAATATGACTAGTAGCCTGTATTTTCCTTCTATTCTAGGCAGATGGGGAAAATCTAGTTAAGAACATGTTATTCTATTTTCTATTTTTCTCTTGAATGATCGCAATTTAGACCTCAGATCACTTTTCTTAAAATCTGAGCTTGCATACCCTTGATTTAGTTTCCAACTCTCTTTCATTTTAAAATACTGTAGGCAAAAGCTTTAGCTGATGCTTGTATCACATTCTTTGCAGATTGTAATGGATGAACACCAGCGATCTAATGGAATCCCAGTTACTCATTTTACCCTTCAATCTGTTTATGCGCAAAGTGAGGATGAAAAGCTTGAATTTGACTATGAGTCAGGGAATACCAACATTTTGGTAAGAAACTGGATTATGCTTCTGCAATGGTATCTAATACGCTAAAAAATGATTATTACCTCTTGGAACTTGTCATGTTCCAACTGTGTGCATAGCATGTGGAATAAAATCTTTCATGCTGCATGAAGTCCTAGGAGTATTTACTTTCATGGTAGATCATCTGTTATGATTGTGCAACAGGGAGCACCCTGCACAGATGTATTCTAGCCTGTGTATGTGTTAGTTCCTGTTGTGGGAAAGAATTTTCATATAGTCTCACATATTGAATAGGAAGTATACAGCCACATATAGGACGTTACAAGTAGGAATTTAAACCTGGAAAGTTATCTAAAGCTATCTAATGTAATCCCTTAATTTAAGGGATTTCAAACTTATTCTATCTTATCTATTTACAACCTATCTATATCTTAGTATAATCTATTTACAGCTGTTTAGTATCTCAACACCTGTTGATTGCATTTCTTTTATAAAGCAGGAGCATTTTTTAGTTCTTCTAGACTATATAAATTTAGTACCATAATAAGAATTTAAATGCAGGAGCATTTTTTAGTTCTTCTAGACTAGATAAATTTAGTACCATAATAAGAATTTAAATGCTTGTTTTTCCTTTTGTCTTGAAATTTTCTACAGGTAAATGGTTACACTTCTCAGCCAGAGATTTCTCGTCAGGTATGAGCAATTGTTGTCCTGCCAATTGCCTTTGCTGGAAACCTAACACATTGCACACGTGCACTTTCTCCTGCACATCGTAAGGGAATTGGCAATAGCTTTCTGAGAATGTGTACAACCATATACCATTGTTTCTCTGAATTAGTTTTTTGTGTTATATGAGGAAAAATATGCTGCTAAAATTCAGTCTTGTTTATGGATGGAATGATCATGACTGGAAACAATGAAAAGCTTAGCTTCAAGGAAATTAGGTCCTCTGAGAGTGCAAAAGAAAGGATTATGGTCTTCTTTTGCAATTGATTTGGAAATGAGTTTCACCCCCTTGTCATACTTGTAGATTTTGATGATTTCTTTTGAAATATGAACTGAAAAAAGTTAGGAAAGAAAGATAAACTTAGGATTTAGATGGTTTATATGTAAAGTATTACATTTACGGACACAAAGATAATAAAGTTTACATCTTTCTTATTAGGCTTACACGAGTTATGATTTATAGAGAGGAACGATATACATATTTGTTAATTATATCTTTGGATTGACAAAATTATATCGTCATACTTAGGTTCTTACAATGAAATAATAAATCTTAAAATATTCTCATGTTTCCCTGCAAGTTAAAGAGTATAGATGCTTCAACTCTACAATCAATTAAAGCCAATATATAACTCTTCTTGCTTAGAAACAGATTGTGAACAGATGCCTAAAACTCTTCTTTTGGGAAGAGATTCATGAAACCAACAATATTGATTTCGGGAAAAGATGTCAAACTAACAACATACAATTCTTCTTGCTTAGAAACAGATTGTGAACGGATGCCTAAAGCTCTTCTTTTGGGAAGAGATTCATGAAACCAACAATATTGATTTCGGGAAAAGATGTCAAACTAACAACATACAACTCTTCTTGCTTAAGAAGAGATTTAATGAGATACACAATTGCAATTGACTCTATATATATAAACTAATGCAAAGAAAATGTTTTAATATGAGCTTGTCAATATAGGATTACAAATACACATTCAATGTTAATCAATTACTGCAATGCATTAATTGTTTCAATACATTTAATTAACTATTTTTGTGATAATTTGAAGAGGGTTCTTAAACATAAAAAATAAATAGATTAAAGCATTTAAATCCTTAAGGTTTTAAAGTATTTTCACGTCCTAACCTATATACATATAAAGCTAATAGCGAATATAACTATATTTTGAATTGGGAATAATTTTATCTAAGATTGTAAATATGTATAAAACTTCGATAGATTAAACATGATATATTAAATTATTGTAACATTGTAACATATATAGTTAAGTATTTTGATTTAATAGTAACTTAAAGATGTTTTTAGGATTCCAAGGTTTTAAACAGTTTTTTAAAGTTTTCTTTTTATAATTTAATCTTAAAATTATTTTAAATTCAACATAAGAAATTCTTTGAGATAAGTTTGTCACATAGAACTATATGTTTTAAATTATATTAAGATGTGTAATTAAATATTCCTTTATATGATAATTTAAAACAATAAATTTTAGATTACAATTCCTTAATAATACATCTATAATTTTTATGTTAATTTTTTATTTATATTTATGCTTTACTGAAAAATTTTTCCTATTATTTTAGTGCTTTATTCATTTCATTTCTCATACTTCCTAAATTTTGACTAAAGCAGGACATAATAATATTAAACAGGGAACTCTCTCGAATAGAAGAACAACATAAATAATTGTTGATACTATTACAAAATAATTAAATCTTATATTTTAAGATAAATTTTAGTTATAGAAAATACGATGCAAATAACTCGTTTGCTTCTAGAATGAAATAAAAGAAAGAGCTTATGAGAAAAGTAAATGTGGTTCAACCATAAAGGATTACATCTGTGAATGCAAAGACCATATCTTCTTTTTAGGCTTGTGTATATTGCATGGTACATGAGGCTCATACATAGTTGGTAGGAATATCTCTTGATTTACTGAATGTTATCATCATATTTAAGATTCTACAGTTAATGCAATTTCTAGTAAATCAATGTATAATAACTATAAGTTTTGAAACATTTTAATAGTATCCATCTCAAATGTTGTTTATTGGTGAGTAGTGGTATTAATTTGTACCATGTTTTCTTAGAAATTGCTGCATGATGTTGGATGGTTGAATTAGTGGATGAGTCAAAATTTCTTAGTATCTGTAGTTTTCTTGATTCTTTTGCTAAAGAATTAGAATCTTTACTTTGCTTGATCATTGTCATCTGTTACTGATGCTATTACGAGTTAATCACTCCCATGCTTGAACTTTTGGCATGGCAGCTGATGATTCTCTATCTGTTTTTTGCAGGTTGACATATTTATTCGCAAGATGAATTCAATTCCAGCCTTCACTGCTAACTTGACAGTGGAATCTTTCAACAGACGGACTTTATCTTGATGAAATTTAATAATCTTTTCACAAATTATTTTCTGATCATATGCAGTTTTCCATGGGGGTGAATGCTTATGTGCATGTTAATTTCATCACTTTGGTTAAATGCCATGAACTTTGCTTGTAAGATGTAGTTGGACAGATCGCACCAATGGGATGTTTTGAAATCTGAAGTCCTAGAAAAAAAACTTGGTGCACTTTGATATGTCTGAGGTATTATACATATCATTTCGTTTTTTGTCATTTGTAGGCATCAAGTATGAACGTTGGCAAATTTATCGTGGCTCTATGTGTATATAACGTTGTCAATAGCTTTATGTTTTTGAGCTGCTACGTAGCTTCAGATTATACGTAGTTAGGAAATTTCACATTCGGAGAATTCACTGCCAGCCACTACATCTTATGTAAATTGGATCTCATTTTTTTATCTACACTGTGATAGCAATGTAGAAAATAACAACTGGAGCAACCTCCCCTCCTGGACAATGTTGTGCTCTGTGGTAAATGCGCCTAGTTATGTTGAGCAAGTATATACATGATTTCTCTTCTGCTATGATGAAGATCTGGTGACAGAACATGGCCACAACGAGTGAGTGAGAATGGTGAGCGTTGTCTTGGTGGTACTACATCAAGGACTGTTGATGGGCAATGATCTATGAAGGTTGGTGGCTGAAAAGGGTCCATGCACCGATAGAGTTTTAGCTACCAAGTTTACTTATTTGACTAAATTGAATTCTCTCACCTCCTTTGGTACACAAGGCCTACTTTATAGCTTCAAGTTTCTAGCAATGGAAGTCACATCTAAGAGAGGTTACTTTCAACATTCAATGGCTACTCGTTAATGGCGGATGCCGTGACTTTTCACTTTCAGACAATACTTTGGTGATCTTTTATCTGGACGATCAGAAAGGTTTTACCACTTGCAACGATTGGTTTTGCCCTTGAGCCTAGTTTCAACGTTTAAATCATACAAATGGATGCAGCTAATGCTTGACGACGTAATGTTCCCCTGAAGATGAGCTCTGTGTGGAAGACTCGTGTCTGGCTGTTTATAGCACTAGAATTTACTAGGACGCATTCAGCCTACCTACCAAAACCATGACAACATGAGGCAGAAGCGGACATTTATTTAGCCATTGGAGGACTTTTAATGAGGAAAAAAAATAAGTATTTTATTAGGTCATTAGGATTCAAAACAGTCTCAACTCATTAGAAGTCCAGAATACTACAGTTTGAACTCATTAGAAGTCTAGAATAGTGCGCGATTAATTTTGATATCACAAACAACTTGAGAACTTGTAGCTTGCTTTTTCCTAATCTTTGATTATTTAAATCCTTTCCCAGCCTTGTCATAAAAAGAAAAGCTTAAAGGTGTAAATGTCTGTTGTGAGTGAATAATGTCCCGATAAAGGTTTTAGGTTGAAAAAATCTCAGACAAATAAACGAGAAAATTTATTATCATTATTATTATTATTATTATCATCCTACCTCGAAATCTTGCAGTAAAACAGGATTTGGGAGGCTTGATAGTTACGAAACGCAATAAACCCTTAAATTGCAATCCCAACAATAATTGAGTTGCAGTGCTAGTGGCCTCAACACCACAATTGGCAGCCCTAATCCATGAGATACCCCGAAGGCAATGAAGGTGATACATTCTACAGTCTTTTTGACATCATCATCGGGTAGCCTTAAAAGTAAAAGTTGAAAGGGTCTTCACTCTTCTAGTCTTTTTGACATTATCATCACGCACCACGAAACCTTTACTTTAAGGTGATGCATTGCAAGTAAGTGTTCACTTTCTCTTGTAATAATTGCTGATCCATACAAATTTTAGGTTATTGGACAAACTATGAGCAACTTAAATTTAGGATCTATATTTTCCACACTTATGAGGATTTTTTTCCTACTATTTATCTTCACTTCTATTTTCTGTTGTGGTTTTTAACTTAAGTTTCTATTTTTTCTAAATAAAAACAACAATAAGTTTGATTGTTAATATTAATGCAGGTTCATTTTATTAAATAAGTAAAAATTATATATAAATTAATATATATTTTAATTATTTCTTCTTCTTGTAGGTCATTTAGAAACAGTCTTTTTGTTAGTTAAGGATAAGACTACGTACTATTGGACCTTTTTAGACCCTACGTATCAGTGAAATTTATACTAGATGTTGTTGTTATTATAATTATTAAAACTGATTTCTTTTGAAATTTGTACATTTTAAGATATTTGAAACTTGAATTATGTTTATTAAATAATTATTAAATTTAAAATATTTTATTTTTAAAATTAAAATTTAAAGTGATCATAAAAATAAATATAACATAAATAATTTAACTATATTAATTATAACTCTTATTAGTAATTAATATTAAATAATTAAATAAATATATATTTAGTCGATGACACGTTAGATTAATTATGACAAACAAAAATAGAAAACCAAAACTAGTTATTACAGGAGATGCAAATACAGGTATTACAACTAAATCTTTAAATTTACACACCAAAGTTTAGTAAAATAGGCTTATTAATATTTAAAGGAGTGAAAGTTCAAAACTTTGGTGTATATTTGAGAAAATTTTGGCCCTTGATCACAATTATGTGGACTTGAAAGTGAGCATTGATGCTTTGCATCTTGAAGGGAGGACTCAAGAATAGTATCATTTATACATTAAAAAAAAGATTGGTTAAGGAACCATTAAGGTAGGGGAGTTTGTGTTACCATTCCCCTAAGGATCCAGTGAAATATTTGAAGGAGTTGAAGAATGAAGGATCAATACAAGAGTATTTTGTAAACTTTGAACTATATTAAAATATATAGACTATTATTACCTTAATTGTACCTGATGGATTTTTCAAAAGTGCTTAAGCCTGAATTAAATTAATAATGAAACTGTTGACTGAGTCCTTGGGCATTTCAACGAGCGATGCACTCACTAAAGAGTAAGAAGTAGTGGTGACTGTTAATGTAACTCTTTATAAATTTTAGGTGGGCACTTGCTCACCTAACAATGTGAGAACATTAGGGGGAAGCTCAGTCACTTCGTATAATGAACAACTAAAAACGCTAATATCGTTAGGCTGGTACCTACTCTTGTAGCCGTGGACCTTGATTGATTTCTGTTAGAATGAGTGGACCACAAAGGACATTTAGTAAAGGTCTAAGAGTCCTGTTTTTAATGTGGCAAAAGATATTCACCTAGGAATAGCTACGAGAGAAAAATAACTTTATCTCCACATTATGAAAAAGGAAGAGGCAGTGAGGACCAAAGAGGAAGATGTAGCTTTTAGAAATAGTGGTGATCAAGCAATCCCTAATGTTTTATAGAAAGAGCGGTCGATGAAGGAAAATAGATGCAAATGATGGTGATAGGTATCACGAAAAGAAACTCTTACTCATTTTGATTGACAATAAAACACTATTGCAATTTTATTGATTAAGAGGGGAGAGTGACGTTGTGCAGCCTTTCAAAATCATTGTAGGAGGTGGTCACAAATTGGAATGCTATTAGATTTGTCCTAATTTCACATGGACAATATAATGTTAAACAATTTTGTCATTTCTCATCAAGTTGGATAATTATTAATTGTATTCTTCGATTTTTCAATAACTTATTAGTTAAGTTACATAATTTGATCCGGATAAAGATAATAAAGTGACTCAATAAATGATTTATATCAATGGTTCGAAATTCGTATGAAAAATGAATCTTAATCAGTGTGAACCGGATCCATATTGATCTTGTGATGGAAAAGCCCGATATGGATGCTATATATAAAGGTTAAGATTTCTCGCAGTTGCTCATATATCAATCATAAGCATAAGGATTTTCTGACCCAATAAGAGAGCTTAAATATTGAAAAAACTATAGAAAGATCTTACCTGCGTCCCGGTGAGTAGTACCCCTGAAGACGATAGTGGATTCATGCTCGTTTCAGCTTCGGAAAGCTAGTTTGAAGTTATAAAGACTGAAATTAGGTATTTTTCCCATTTCTTCGTTTCTTGCCCTTTCACGTTCGATCGGAGATATGTAACTAAGGTATCGTTACATATTACACGTGATATCAGAGCGGTGACGTGATCGGGTGGTTAAAACCAAAAATTTTCGATTTTTCTCCATAAGGTTTTCGAAGAGTAACTTCTGTTTCTCAGTTTTTTCTTGCTTGTTATTGCATGAAATTGTTATAAATGTGTTTAGTTTTGAGAAACGGGATAAAAATGAGCCCAGGAGTGCAAAAAATGACCCAAAACTTGCCGAAAATCACCTTTTTTAAGTGACGGTGCGCCTCATTGTCAAGTGGGTATATTAGTGAACAGTGAGTGTGGTCTGGCACGTGAATCCTTTGGTGGGAAAGTTTGCACGTCACCACGCATGCATCGTGTAGGAAAATCCCGGTGTGTGCATCACATGCACACGGTGCGAAAAATAAAATTTTTTTGTTCCGGGACCTTCCCGAAAGCCAGGATCCATGTGTCTATATAACAATGTCAAACCATAACGACCAAAGGAGACCGTCTCTAACGGTATCCACGCAGAGATCGGAGAACCTAACCGGGACAAACCCTTTGACCCGGGAATAGCTAG
>JANIJH010000005.1:26507050-26534261 GCA_024520975.1 Erythroxylum areolatum | reverse complement strand
TCCCACTTTAATCAGTATTGTCCTCTTTGGTCAAGGGTGAGGCCACGACTCGAACCCAAGACCTCAAGGTTTTGTTGTACTTTAAGTGCACGCCTCTCACCATTGAGCCATTGGATGGAGGAAAGTCATTGCTTAAATGATCTATTCGCCTATAGGTGGTAGTGTCATGAGAGTTGATGGTTTGTACTCTGATGGCTTTTATTTGACCGAATTTTCAGAAAAGATACCATTTAATGACTTTGAGTATCGTTGTTGTCCTACATTTGTGCTAATTTAAACATTATCATTTTGTAGTTACCTTTTTGGTCAACAAAATCAGTGTCATCATTGAAATCCTAAAAAGTGTACAGAGCATGTATTGAATGCTATGGAGATACCTGAGGTTGATATGACCATACGGACATATACGTCATCTCCACCTACATCCATAAGCTCGAGAGGTCATAAAGCATCCTATGAAGCCTGGGATCGATCTAACAGATTATGTCACATGACCATTAAAAGATCCATTCCTGACCATTTACTTAGTGGACTTTCGGATATAGAAATAATGAAGGAATACCTTGGAAATGTCTCCCAGAGATACATAGTCTCACCTAATGTTGAGACAAGTTCCTTGATGAAAGAACTATTCTTCATAAGGTATACGGGAGAAGGGGGAGTATTGAAATGCATATCAAGAATGATCCATCTTTACAGTAGACTGAAGATGTTAAACATTCCTCTTCCTGATGTCTTCATAGTTCACCAAACTCTGAATACACTCTCTCTAGAGTTTAGTAATCTGTTGATGACATATTGTTCACAAGATGAGGAATGAGACTTCAATGCTTTGACTACCCATTGCGTTGTTGAGTAGGAGAAACTCAAGCTTACTACTCCTACAGCCCTCGAAGCAACTAAAGGGAAGACAAAGATGAAACTCGCTAAGATCATAGGTAAAAAGAATAAATCTTCTCCACACGATGATACTGGTCAATCTAGTGCTAGTACAAGTCCTAGGAACATAAAGAAGTTAGTAATATGAGGCCTAGAAAGAAAGACTATAACCATCAAGTAACTCCTTGGCTTATCAATTTATGAATCTAATTTTCGATAGTCGCATTAAGTACTTAGTGACTAGATAGTGGAGTATCTGATCAAGTTTCTTCCACAATGCAGGAGTTCATATCCAGGATAAAGCCAAATAAAGGAAGGAGTAACTGATCGTTGATGGCAATGAAGGGGCAGAAGTAATATCTATAGGGAATGTATGTATTGAACCTTGATGCAAGATTCATTTTGATTTTTACACGACACATTTTATATGTGATCTTTGTATCAATTTGGGACAAAGAAGGTTGACGTCAACTTGTGCTTCTGACTTGTTCAATTTAATACATACAAATATCAGAAGACCTTATACAGTTGCACTGTGCAATTCTAAATGTATTCTGACATTTGTTGATGATTATTCCTATTATAGTTATGTATTCTTGCTTAAAAATTAAAAGTTGAGAACCAATTGGGAAAATTCATCAAGATAGTCAAATTTGATTGTGAAGGAGAATATCATGACAAACATTGTGTTTCAAGACTTGAAAAGGTCCATTTGCTAAATATATGGAATTAGTTAGAATAGTGACTTAGTTCGCTCTGCCAAGTAGTTCTAAGCAAAATGATATATTACCGAAAGGCATAACTGTACGCTAAAGGACTTGTAGAAGTCGATGCAAAGCATGACTATTGTACTTATTTTTCTAGAAGTTTGGAAACTCATCCTTGCACGTATTCGTATATGGGACTGCCCTACTGAGGTAATATAATCCTTATAAAGAAAAATTGCATGCTCGTTCCGCTCATTGCTATTTAGTAAGATAACTTGACCATTTTAAGGCTACAACTTTTACTGTATAGAAGGAGGGACTAGAATAGTGAAATCACAAGTAACTAAGTTTCTAGAATACAAAGTCTATGATGATAGTGGGCCTGTTGTCCCTTCAGATGATAGTAGAGCGGATACTATAGTTATCATGTATCTGCTACTCATACAATTAGATCCGGTAGATCTAGGTCTCTGTATCGTGCCTATATAGGAACAAGAATCCATACCTATACACAGAGTGATTCCTAGGGTTACAAAATCTAATGCAATTAGGTAAATCCACCATAGTGAGACGACCTACTATCCCATTTGATTACATAGTCTATCAGGTGTATAGGACTATGATATTAGAAACTTTTTTTTTGTAAGTATATTAGACATGTTTTGAATCTAGTTAGTCTTACATAAGCTATTTCTAGACCCAATGCGGATGTGTGGTGGGATGCAATGAATGACAAGTTGTAATTCATGAAGCATGGTAAGGTCTGGGAGCTAGTTGATTTGCAGTGGAACTGTAAACTCATCAGTTGCAAATGAAGTTTTGGACCTAAAGGATTTCAGGATAGAGTTCAGCAGTTTATGGGCTTACTTAGTTGCCTAATAGTTCACTTAGGGAGAAAGGTTGACTTTATGTTACCTTTTCTCTCGTATCCTCGTAGGATACACTTTAAGTAATTATGAAAATTATAGCTCATGATAATATAGAGTTACATCAGATAGCTATCAAAACCACTTTCCTGAATAAAGACCTTTATGAAGTGGCCTATATGGTATAACTTGAAGGATCCAGATAGAACTGACATGGTTTGCACGTTAAGTAGATCAATATATAGTTTATATCAAACCTCCTAAAAGTGATACCTTACATTTTATAAGGTTTGGCCTCTTTTGGCTTCATGAAAAATAAAGTTAAAAAGATGCTTGTACTATGAGGTTAGGAGAGCAAAATTATCTTCATATTACTACATGTGGTTGATATATTACCCACGTTAAATTACTTGACCATGTTATATAAGGTTAAGTAACTTTTGGTCAAGAACTTTGACATGAAGGACCTTGGTATAGCCTCTTTTGTCCTAGGTATTTAGATTCGCTGAGACAGATCTTAACACTCATTAGGCCTCTTATAGAATGCATACATTAAGTATGTGTTACAAAGGTTTAATATGGTTAACAGTAAACCTGTAATAGTACCTATCTCTCATAGTGAGAGATAAGCTTTGGCATAATATCCAAAGAATAAAGTAAAGAGAGAGCTTATAAGTAATGTTCCGTATACTAGTACGGTTGATAGCCTAATCTATGCTTAGCTATATACTAGGCAGGACATTGCATTGACCATTTGATTGTTTGGTCAATATTTGGTTAACCCAGGTATAGACCATTGGAATGCAGTCAAGCGAGTGCTAAGATACTAAAGGGAACTAAGGATTATATGTTGATATATAACAAAGTCAACAGACTAAACCTTATAGGGAATTCAGATTCAGATTTCAACCATGTGTCCGGATGATCGAAAGTTCACTTAAGGTTATAGTTTTAAGTTTGCAGATGGTACAATGTCATGGATGAGTGTCAAGTAGAAACAAGTGACTTCCTCGATCATGCATGCAGAGTGCATGCTATGAAACTGCTTCACAGACAATTTAGCTCAAAAACTTGATTTCTGAGTTTTTTGTGGTTAATTCAATGGCTAGACTCATTTGGTTGTACTGTGGTAATCTTCTTGCTATGTTGTTTAATAACAACAAAGAGTATCACAGGGTCTTAGCATTTAAAGGTCAATTATTTGGCCATAAAGGTGTTGATACAAAAAGGTGACATTAAGCTTTGGAGCATTCAAAGACTGAGGAAAAGTTATTCGATCCTTTAACTAAAGGACTTCACCCACTTGTGTTTGAAAAACAAGTATATAGTATGAGTGTTTTGAAGTCCTTAGACAATGTTAGTCAGGGGTTCGTTATGTTTGCTTCATGTACATTTGTACATTTTGATGTATTATGACAGTATGATGGTTTATCAATATAGATGATCATCATTTATCCTCGGTAATACGTGTTATCATATATTGTCATAATACATATAAAAGTTTTAAGATTTGTGTTGATCTTAAGCATTTAAAGGTCGTTGAGCATATATACAGATTGACCTTGAGCCTATGTCATTTAGACGTATACAGTTTTATGTATATATCCATGAAGTTTGACATGACATAGAGGAATATAAGTTTTTAATCTCATAAAGGTTCTCTAATGCATTTTAGCATTCAGTTGGAGAACATAAGGGTTTTCTGTAATGTAGTTTAACATTTAGTGAAAGGAAACAAGTTTTTTCTAATATTATTTAGCATTCGGTGAGAGAAAACAAGATTTCTCTAATATAGTTTAGTATATGCGATTTAGTATAAAGTTAGAGAAATCAAGACCTACAAACGAAGATGATATAATTTAGATCATAAAGGTATCATCCTAGTTTGCCACACTCTATTTCCCATTCATGTTAGTAAAGTATTAGGTATACGTGCATGTATTGAATCTGTGTTGCACATGACACATGTATTTGATAGTTTTCAGTATTGAAAGCTTTGCAGGACGGAATAATGGACTTTCGTTATCTTTAAATCAAATGTTCTGCTTTTAAACCTAGCTGACTAATTCAGTAACGTGACTTAACTGAGTTTTTAAACAGTTTTTAAATTTGAGTTAAAAATGCAATTTATGCTTGTCCAAGGAGGAGAATGTTGGACAATTTTAGACTTTCTCAAAAAGTTGGACAATAATTAATTACATTTTTTTGATTTTTCAATAACTTATCAGTTAAGTTATTTAATTTGATTCAAATAAAGATAATAAAGTGGTTCAATAAATGATCTAAATCAATGAGTCAAAGTCTGTATAAAAAATGGATTCCAATCAGTATAGACTGAACCCTCTGTTTTTAAACCTGGACCGGACTGGCCGGTCCGACCGGTGACCAGTCGGTAGTCCGGTCCGGTTTATCCTTCAAAACCGGTTATAAATTGACCTAGTCTGAACCGGTCAATTGACCGGTCGGACCGATTCGACAATTATTTTTTTTATTTTTTTATTTTTTAAAATTTTTTTAATATCATATATAATTAAATATAATTATTGCATAATTATTATGTCACACAACTACCGGTCGAACCGGTCAAACCGGTGACCAGTAAGACCACCGGTTTGATGACCGGTCTGGGTTTCAGAACATAGATTGAACCCATATCAATCTTGTAATAGGGAAGGCCAATATAGATTCTATATATAAAGGTTAAGGTCTCCTGCAGTTAATCATATATTAATCGTAAGTATAAGGATTCTTTGACTCGTTAAGAGAGTTTACGTTTTGATAAAATTGTAGAAAGACCTTACTTGTGTCCCGATGAGTAGTTCCCGTGAAGACAGCAGTAGATTCGTGCTCATTTCACCTTCGAAAAGCTCGTTTGAAGTTACGGAGACCAAAATTAGGTATTTTCGCATTTCTTCGTTTCTTGCCCTTTTACGTTCGATCCGGTATACGTAACTAAGGTACTGTTACATATTACATATAATACTTGCAGTTTTTCATTCTTCAAGAGGTTATGATGTAGTCATTGGTATATGCACTTGGATACACTCTACTTTCATGTCTCTCAACTCAAGAGACGTATACAAGAAAAAGTTTCTTTCAGATTTAGAAGAAACTTTTAACATGGTAGATAACTTCCGTGTAAGTATTGCCGAGGGGGCCGGTGCTCATCTTAATTTTGTACATGCTGTGGGTATATTTATGTAGTACATAACTTGTAAAACAAGTCATTGCGCAATATTAGGTGATTAGAATGAGTTTTAATTGTGAATGTATATAATAAACTGAAAAAAATTGTTATTATTTGATGTTATGTGACTTGGTGGTCTCATTTAAGGACGAATCAAGTATAGCTTTCACGTGAAAGCATGTACAAGTCCTTTGAAGAATGGGAATAGCATTTGACCTACTTGTCGAAAAAAAGGAAAGTTAAACCGAGCATGGCGTTCCTCAAAAGTCGGCAAGCCAATAAAGATGCAGACATTATGAATACATGAAGACGAATTCAAAAGCAAAAACCATGAGATAGAAGTACCCTCGTGGATTCCATTACTAAAGTATCAACGATTCCGACACGTACCTACAAACATATTCTGTATCTATTACTTCTTTTCTTAAGCTAGAGAAAAAGGATGGGAAAGTGAGTGGCTATTAAATATGTATGCAAGGATTGTCCACTACCCAACCACCAACTTATGTCAGACCTTTTTGACCATCTCCATGCACCAAAAACAGTATCCCAGTCTTAGTACTTTGCACCAGAGCCATATGGTCCAAATCTTGCTTTTCAGTGCTACTTTTTGACTTGGGGATTATCCACCAAGGACTCCAGCATCACACATGTAGAAAATCTAGGGATCACCATTATCAATCCAATTCTCCTACAAAGGAGGATAGCATCTAAATACGATGACTTTTCCCCCCACCCACTACATTCAATTAGCTTTCCCATTCTGGACTCATTTCGTTCTTACTTTTAATGTGAAAAGCAAATATTGTGCTTTTGTTATTTTTCCACGATCAACGTAACAAACAATGCACTACATACTCTAAGCACGAAGCACAGCAGGCGCCTCAACCCCTTCTAATTAAAGTCAAAACCATGCATATGAAGGATTTAAAAAGTCCTATTTTCATTAAGCAAATGACCCATCTCGAAGCCTTGACAAATGGAGCTTATAACATACTTATCCATTGCAGAAGTTTTCCAGAACTGAGTTTTTTTTTCAGTGAAATTTGATTGAAGTCAAAAGTAACTACATATAAAACCCTTTTTTTAAATTTTCTATTGATATATTCAATGGAAGTAACTAAAAAGTGAGGGTATCATAAATAATAGCACAATAAAGTGTTCTAAAATCGTATATAGTTATTAGAAATTGACACAAAGTATCCCAAATTAAATGCTACTTCCACAAATTATTTTTTTATCGAAGAATTTGTATATATTCTCCAGATACAGAAAAAAGAAAAGAAAAAAAACTTTCATTGGCAACTTGATCCTAAAATATAGGGGGAGATGTACATATGTCTACAGCAATTTGATGAGAAAGTCATAGTGGATGTGTCACCTTCCAATTTCAATCTAAAGCCTCATTTTGTGATTCAAAAAGGTTGGGGTCACTGGATATAAGAATTACACTTGTCTAACTATCATAGAACAAATGATGAAGTGTGTATCTCTGCAATTATCAAAAGAATGACTATATGAATAATCCAATCCTAATTGGTTACCCTGTCCAACGGGAAACATGATGCTTTCTTACCGAAAACAAAAACGACAATGGATTTACGTGGCAATCTTTAATTGGATATTTTTGGTGTTACAAAAGGTTAAAATACAACAAGTAAATGAATTTAGGTGGCAAAAGAGGTCCGTTTGGGACCATTAATATATTTTGTCTCCATCTTGTCTCCCTCTTTGTCCGGAGAAGCCCTTTCAATTTGTAAGCACAAACATAGAAACAACAGACATGAAGTGTGGTGTTTGTGCTTAGGGTTGGCATGCACTATCTAGCATTGACTTCTCTCGCCGTCAGACCAATGAGCTTCTGTCTCACGCACAAACTTGAGGTATTTAGTAAGATTAACGATCAAATCTAATTGCAGTGGCATTAGGTGATTTTAGGAAATGAATACCATTACCATCAGATTTAATTAGAGATCAATATGAGAAAAGAACGTACAATTTCTAACGTTACGTGAAGGTATAAGAATAGTAACATAATAATTGAAAGATAATATTTATCTTATAGATATTTAGATGTATATCGTAAAATATATGAGATAAATATATATTGTAATTAAAATTATTATGAAATCATAGTTATGAGATTCATATGATACTAATGTATTATCCCTAATTTGTTTTCAATCGTTCTTTTATTGAGATTGGACATTAATCAAGTGTAAAAAGACTAACACGTCATTTTTGCTTTCTTATAGAAGAAGTAGTTAATCTCATAAATTAAAAGAAAGATAAATTTAAACAAATATATAGATGTTTGTTAGAAAAGAAGGTAGCTGAAATGATCCTATATGAGAATTCCATTTGGTGCATTATTTGTATATCTATAGAATTTCTCTTTATTATGATTATGTAAGTAATTGTACAATCATACAGTGATTGTTATATTTTGATACTATATATGACTGATTGTATTCAAGAATAGCTCAGTTGGTGGTTATTGGATGAAACATGAAATATATATATATCAGGTAGTTAAGTAATCATTGTAAGATTTATTACTCTAAAGTAATTAAGGAAAATGTTTTATTATTCTTGATTGATATTGGTTTAGAAAATTTTTGGAAAAGGTGAAATGACACTATAAAAATAGTTTAGAATTGTCATTAATGAATCAATTGCTAATAATGAAAAACTAATATGATTGGACTCAAATAGAATAAACTTTAATTCCATATTTTATATCTTAACATAATAATGTATGATTAAATGATTAAATTATAAAAAAAGAATTATGCATGAAAATATTTGTCAAAACCAATTTGACATTTCTAAATATTTACGTGTTCATGATATGTAGCTAGATGTTGATATAAATTGTTTAATCACAGAAAAAAGATGAATAAAATAAGTTTAATTTATCTAATTCTAAACATAATATAGGGTTATAATTTATATATACTTTAAACATATTTAGGAACCTAATATATCACATATACAGATCAAGTTACAGAGAAAAAAATATTTTAATTAAATTCGACTTGATTGTAAAATTTGATAATCTTTAAGATTAAATATAAGATATTTAATAAATAAGGATCAATATAAGATAATAGATCTTATTTTGGGCCCAATTGGCATTTAATTGAAATCAATTGTAATTCTAATTAATGTTTATTTGAAAATAAATTTTTATTTCAATTAAATTACTAAAAGGTTCAATCTCTGTTATAAATAGACTTTGGTTATAAAGGAGCTAGCACTTCTTATCTAACCCTCTCTACACCAATTGTAAACTTATCTTAATATATTATGGGGATGCTCTAGAGGCCATATACGTGCATGACTAGATGGTTGAGATCAGTCAATTTAAAAAACAGTTTAAAGGAAAAGACAAGAAAATGACTAAACTTTACAATAAGGTATGGATTACGATTTTTGTTTTATTATATTTTGTACATTAATCATATTATAGAATTTAAGTGATCATGGTTTTTGAAAAATTAAATAAATTATGTAACTTGATTACATGCTTGATTGTTATTAATACTAATTTTGGAATTAAAATTGTTGCATTATCCGAATACTAAAATTAGATTTGGATATGATTTAATGTTTTTATACACTACTAAAATAATTTTAGAACCTATATGTCTCAACCACAATATTCAAATCATATTAATTCTAGTATAGATTTTGGAAATTTAGAGAAGTCTTATACTTAAATTAGTTTTGATTAAGTTCTAAAAAATAATAAGATGAAAAACCTACTTGCACCAAAAGAATAGACCACAACCTTTATTTATTCATTTTGGGTTTTTGAAACCTAACTCAAGGTACCATAACCTTAGGTTACCACAACAAGGTTACAATTGCTTGAGTTTTGTTGTTAGTGGTTGGCAGTTTAAGGTTGTATCACAGATGATCAGTTTGTCTTTTGTTCTAGATGAGGGAATTGGTGAAGGCTGGTCTTGAACAGGTGGTCGAAATTACCGAAAATGTTGGTTACTTGAGAGAATGATGCCGACGGTTGAGGCTGGCATTGTTGAGGCGAGATGTAGATTTTAGTGGTTGGTGGAAAGGACAGGTGATATTAGTAGTAATTGTTGCAGTCTGAGATGGTCACCGACGAAGATGGAGTAGTTGTTGGTACTGAAGAGCACTTATGGTAGTTTTTGAGAGGCGTCTATTTCAAGGGTAAGGAAGCCCGTAAAGACTGGTGATAGGATAAAACTAACATTAGTCAATAGAGGAGGCAGCTTATCTCAGGGTTGGTAGTGGCAAGAAAAAGAAGTAGTTGCCGAGGCTGTAAACTGGAACATGGTGACGCTGGTGACTCAGCTGTAGGCAGTGTTAGTTGTTACCTTAAAGAAGACGTCAACGATTTATTGGAGACGGTGACTTTGAATTTTGGATTTAGGGTTTTTCTTTTAAGAAGCAGGAGGATGTTTTAGGAAGCAGGATAATATAATATTTTACGTGTAGAATAGGAATATTCTAGTATTGGGTTTTAACTTGTTTGGAAATTGGTTTATGTTTAATCTAATTTAAAACAAGTAAAAATCTCAATATATTTCTGAATTGGAATAACTTTATTCTAAATAGAATTTAAAATACTTTAAATTCAAAATTAAATTTATAACTAAATTAATTATTTTTCTTAATATGATTAAGATCAATAATTAAATTGATTCCTAATTAAATTCTAAAACATTGTTTCTATGATTAGAATTATTTATGTTACAATTAAACTGGAATTAATTAACAAGATTCTTCAAAATTAAGAGAAATTTTTTTAAGTAGTTCAGAAAGTGTTTTGTAATTAAATTTTATTTATTTAGGTAATTATTATTCTATTTATTGAGAAATTATTTTTTTTATAATTTGAATAATAAATTTCTTCATTTATCAGAAAAGGTTCTTTTAGTATATTTGGAAAGATGTTCTCATTTATTAATTAAGAAAAATGAGCTTTCTTATAGTTTTTTTTAATTTATTAGAGAATGATCTCCTAATTAATTGAGAGTAAATCTCTAAATAAATAAACAAAGGATTTTCTTAATTAAATTTAAAAGTGTTTTAGTTAATTATGAAAATGATTTCCTTTTAATATTAAAAATATTTCTTCGATTATAGAAAAGTTATTTCTAATTACATTAGAAATAGTTTTCTAGCTGAATTAGACTATCTTGTTGAAATTTTGGAAAAAGAAATTTCTCTAAATAATATCAAGTAGGAAGAGTAGTTTATTAAGAATTTATTTTCAATTAATTTTATTGAAGAACTCAAGATATTTGGAAATAGTTTTTAATTGAATTTGAAAATTGTTTTCAAATCACATCAAATTTTTATTTAGAATATGAATTTAATTCATTTAAGAGAATCAATTGCTTAAATATAATTTAAATTATGAAGATCAACTACTAGAATCAAACAAGATTTGATCTTTCATATATATAACTTGATTATATTGACATGAGAAATTGCATGGTATTAATATATGTTTGATATATTTTGATGCATATTTAAATACATGTTTTATATGTAGGATATGTTGCATGTATTTTTGTGTTTAATGAGACCAACACAAATTAAATCCTTATCTAATTAAGTACACATTGAAAACATGATTGTTACTTTCTATTATTTAAAAATAAAATCATAATTTTGCTTATTGTAAGACTTGTTTATTAACTTAAGGCTCCTTTAACCTAAATATATTTTATCTTAAGTGATAGGTCCTACATATCTAAACTTGTATGAATTGGATGAGTTTACTTATGATCATATGAATTTAAAGGTTGAGTTAAGAATAAAATATAAGATATATTTTGACAAGAATTGTCACCTAATAGATGTAGAAGTCACATGAGATGTGATTGATACGGATATTATCTACCTAATTTAAGTTTTGTTAGTTTGTTGAGCGATTTAAGATCAATTAAATTTAAATGGGATCCTAACCCATTAGAAAGATTAGAGTAATTTTTTTCAAATAGTTGTGAAGGTTATATATTATTTATAATCAAATAGTGGGAGTAACCAAATAAATGACAAGTCCTAATCTTATTTGGTAATCATGGTAGATAACTAAGTATTTTCTTTTCTTACATTTATATTTCGTTTTGATTAATAATTACCTTTATTCAATATAGATGATACTAAGTTTTAGTGAATCGAGTTTATTGGACATAATTTAGGTTTAAGAGAGTTCTTAAATTTAGATAAAAAAAGTTGTATGTTCACTATACAATTTTTTATTAATAACTGTTGAGGATTTGAAGTTAAAGTTATAGAGATATTTTAAAATGATATAGATGAAAAAATGTAATAACATAACCTTTAGCCTATTGTCTAGGAGTTTGGCTGTTATCTTCTATAGTGTGTTACGACATGCTATTAGTCTTTAATCCTTCTAAGAAGCTGAGTTGCTAATTTTAAGGACTAGAAAAATATTGATTTTATTCCAAAATATGAGGAGCTTCCCTTTTAGAAGAATCCTAAGATAACTTTACAAACTTAAGGTTTTATGGTATTCTAAGTCTTTTGGAAGAATAGAGCATTTTGCCCATCAGGACCTAGGGCTTTATTTTGGATTAAGGCTAAAAACTATTTCTTATATTTCATTAGTAGGGAGCTGAGAAGTAAAGAGGAAGAACTGAGCCTTATTGATGGTTCGAGGAACAAACTTTCTAATTTCTAAAATTGAGGAGGAGTTAGTAGAGGAAGTCCTTAGGAAGCAATTGAAAAACTCAAAAACACTTTGAAACGGATGAGGTTGTTCTTCAAGTTTATTCCCATTTGGAAGGGTGATAGAAGAGATAATATTATGGTTCCTTTTGGATAAGAGGACTCTATATAAAAATTTATAATTGGTGTCTTATTCTTTACCTTTGCTTTTACTTGGGAAGGGAACAATATCTTTTCAGAGAAGCATTATAAGCTCTAAAGGCTATTTTTCATTAGTAATGAACAAAGGATTATTAGGGAAATTAGACAGGCTTTGCTAGCATATGTTTAGTTTTCCTTGGCTAGGTTAAGGCCCTTCTTAGTGTAATGTCCTATAGAGTTAAGGAGCTTTTTAAGTTCAACTTTTAATTCCATTAGTTTCTTGTAACATTTATACATCTCAAAACTAGAAAATTCCAAGCTTATTCCCTTCTTGACAATTTCATGGAAATCATCAACATAGGTAAGGAAATAAAAAAAATTTGAATGGAGAGCATCTTTTAGTGTTAATGGGATAGGTGAGTGGCTAGACACCCTATGACGACTAAATATGGCCTTGTTATTGGGAAACTTCTCTAACCAAAGTGTTGTGCCCAAAATAAGTTCTAAAATACTTAGGTTATTCTACTCGTAAGTATACTGGGTAGTCATAGCTGATTACCCAGGGTTCTCTCCCACAGAGGTGAAATTGGTTCACTTAAACTAACCTTGAACAAAAATAAAAATAGATGCAATCCTAAACACTTTATCCCGATTTGCTGAGTAAAGGCTTTAAAGGAAATCACAAAATTAAAATGAAAAGTAAATGGAATTAATTGGGAGCAAAAATGGATATATTAATCAAAGTGAAAAACTCTTAAGAATTAATTTCACTAATTTGATGTCCAATGTGTGATTAAGGGGAAATGATTGGATAGTTGTCTTACTAAAATTACCAATTGGGTTCTAAAATCAATTCAAATAACAAACTATTCTAGCTTTCATATTCGACAAGTTTATCATTCAAATTAATTATTAATCCCAACCAATGATTGCCACTTAAGTTAATATATTTCTAATTCTTAACCTAAATGTCTATAATTTCTCATTCTATATTAAATTTCTCCCTTTAGTCTTTCATTTAACACTAAAATGATGTAAAGTCATGTTATTAAATCCATTCAGTTTAGAAACTATAACAACATAAGACAACAACCTATTCCCTCAATCATGTATATTTGACTAAAATAACTACATTAATCCTCAAGAAAAAGAGATCATCCCATCACAGAAATAACAAGATTCATCATCTTCATAGACTTCAATCCTATCTTAATCAGTATAAGAGAAGTATTAAAGCAACAAACCAAGTAAATAATCGAAATAAACTATCAAAAGTTAACAGAGTATGGGACAGTTAAGCTACAAAATAATGAATCCAGTAAAATAACAAAGAAACAATGCAACAGAAAAGGAACAGAATAAGCAAATAAAGATTAGATGAGGAAGTTGTAGTGGTCTCTTGCTCCTCTCAAGCTTCCTGCATTAGCTCTCACTTTCTGCCTTTGCTTGGTCCTCACCAAAAAGATCGAAGGCTCATACTGTTTTTACCTTGTTGTTGGGTCTCTCTCTGCTCACTTGACTCTCTCTGTTTTTACATCTCTTCTCCCCTTCTTTCTCTATCTATTCTTTATCTCTCAGTCTATCGGTGTGTGAGAATAAAATGTAGAAAGTGTGTCCCGTTGCTAGCCTCTATTCTTTCTATTTTTAGTATCATGTTAGGTTTAGGTTTTTTTGCTTTCAACCTGTAGATGCCACATAATAAAATGATGATTTAAAGGAAAATGTTATCCGATGTGTAAGAGGAGTGTCACTTGGCCTTCTCACCCCCTTGAGTGGCCCCTCATGGGTGTGACTTAACATGTCACACCCTTGACTTGCTTCTTAAGATCGTGAGAAGCAAGGGTGCTGGTGAGAATGTAAGGCAAGATGGTGAGAACGTGAGGCATGATAGTTGGTACCATGAAGCGTGGCAGTTGGCCAGATGAAGAAACATATAACTGGCATCGTGAGCATGTGTGGGAGTTATGTGGTGTTGGCATCACCGTGAACAGCGACAGATCCAAAAAAAAATTTAAGTGGGGGGAAAATTTTATTTTTAATGGAAGCAAAATTTTAATGAGAGCAAAATTTTATTTTTTATAGGATCAAAACTTAAAATAATAATTTTTTTATACGAAATCTTTTGGGCCCCCCAATATGGATCCATCCCTAATCGTGAAGCATGGCAGTTGTCGAGGTGAGAGCATGGTGGCTAGTTTAAGCCGTGAAAAGGCAGCTGGAAACATGCGTGGTGTTGTCAATGTGAGGATCATAGACGGAAGCTAGGTGAGAAGGTCATTGTGGTTGTCAAAAAGCATGATGGGAATTGGCTAGATGAGAAGATTACCGTGAGAAGGCATGAGTTAAAGTGAGTGTGACATGCAATTAACTTAACTTGTCACACCCATTTGCATACAAAATTCTTCTTGTTTCTCATGCCACATTTACAAAATTCTCCATTTAACATTCATGCATCATTCACACTATTTCCATTCAATTCATCTCACATTTGGATCAAAACACAAGAATTTGTAACCCAAATCAAGATATGAAAGAAATTAAAAGCATAGACATAACAAATTCCCCCACACTTAATCTATGCTTTTCCCTAAGCAAAACAAAGAACACTAAACTATAAAAAAGACAAACAATAAAAATAATGATTTTCCCAATTAATAATCAAAGATATTAATAGTTAATTCAACAAACATAACCTAAAAACTTGAAACTCATAATATTCCATGAACAAGCTATTCTCCGCATACTTAGCCAAAATTAACAAGTATTCAATTAAAAGACCATTAACAAGTGTGATAAACACTCACTTCATTTTCCATCCTCTCAATCATTCAAGGATAGGATATGTTCACTCATTGTTCATTTCATGTAAGGCATCTACCATATGCTTGCTTACTAATCTAATTTCCACCACTCATATCAATCCCAAACATCAATCCGAAGGTCTTTATTTTAGTTGTAATGGGATCGGGCTAAGGGTAGAAAAAGAAAAATTGCAGTTTAAAACCAAACAATTAATTGAGAATTTAAAGTAATATAGAAAAATGAAGTATAGAACACTTAATTCTTTCCTATTAATTTAACAAGATTAGCACTCCTAATCCCCCTCTCTTTTTACCTCTCCTCTTTCTTGTCATTTTTGGTTTATCTTCTCTTCCTTCCTTTTCTTTTATATTTCCTTTTTTTCTATTTCTCTTTTCTTTACTATTTAATTTATATTTTCTTTCTTTCTTTCTTTATTTTTTATTTTTGATTGATTTTTTAAAATTTTTGAACAAGATAAGTTTAGAATAGGAAAAATGTAGAAGAGAGATACAAATTATTACAACCTTACCCATCCCTAACTCAAAAGACAACTATATGTTATAATTCCCCCACACTTATTCTGTAAGCCCGATTATACCCTTTCAAATACTCAACTTGCCCTTATGGTAGGTGTAATAAAGAGGATAAACAATCAAGGTCAAGGCTTATATTTTGGGTTTAAAGAAAGAAAATGTTTCATTTAAGCCCAAGGGGGCTCACTAAGGGTGACATTATGGTAGCTTTTTAAGCTAACGAGGTAAATCCTAATTGCCTTCCTCATTTCAATGTTTGTATAAGATTATGTGATCTCAACTAGTATTTGTAAGTAAGTTCTAGAGTTCTTTAATCATGAAAGAATACTCTCAACAAAGAATAATTGAATTTGGTGTTGAATATTTCAAAAGACTCAAATTCTTACCAAAGAAAGATGGCATTCATCTATCACAGCAAACTAATGTCCTTTTAATCAGAATTCAGGTTAATCAGTCTAAGCATGTAGGTAAACTCATTCACACATATTATGTATTTCTAATCCCGATTGAGTTCATTTAATGACTATGCATCTCTAACTATTAAATATAATAAGCACCATAAAAAAACATATTTTTAAAATATCCCCCAACACTTAAATTTCACACTATTCTTGATGTGATACAAAAAGGTAAAAGAGGAGTCTAATAAAAAAGACAAAAATTAACACAAACAAGGACAAGTATTAAAAACTAAAAGACATTAAACTAAAAAACAGCAAAGAAAAGGATAGAAATACAATACGAATGCGGGGATGATCAATGGATTGATCTGGTAGGGAGCATAGTGTACTACTTCGAGGAATAAAGAACATCTGCAAGGAAAACAGATAGAAAAGATGGAAGAGTAGGCCTATTCACACAAAGAAAACAAACTAAGTTAAGGTTCATTAAGAAAAATAATAATAAATAGATAATTGAAAAGCAAGAAAAAATTTAATGGGTTGCTTCTTTAATGTCTTGTAACTAGACACCTCAATGGTCATGCTCAAGGTAGGTAGCTCAAAGTGATTGATTCCACTGTTTTCTCCTTTCCATTTGACTCTGTCTCCACAAATTTTTCAAACACTTCATCAGTTGCATCCATTAGTAATTGGGAGCATTCATCACTCTCTTAAACCAAGTCCAGCTTCTTTTCTTCTTCCTGCAAGGCAAAATCAAAATCGACAGCATTAACTTAATCAATAAAAGAACATTCTTCTATAGTAGAAGTAAGAATAAATTCAACATTAAAGATTGAAAATTCTACTATTTCTCCAAGATGATTATGGTCAATTTCCTATTCTTCACAACAATCAAAGAGCTAGTGTTGGCCATAAAAGGCCTCCTTAAGAGTATGAAGTCCTCATTTTCTTTCTTCTTCACTTCTCCTGTCTAGGACAAAAAAGTCTACGGGAATAATCAATCCTCCAACTTTCACTAACATGTCTTCCATTATTCCTTTTGGGTCACGGATTGACCTATCAGCTAATTGCAAACACATGTTCATAGGTCTTAGCTGTCCTAGATCTAATTTCTCATAAATAGAGTGAGGCATAATGTTTATACTTGCTCCAAGATCATGCATACCCTTAACCTCATTACCATTACCCATTGATACTTTCATGATAAAAACGTCCTAGGTCTTTCAATTTGGGGGGTAAATGCTGCTGCAAAATAGCATTTGCTACTTCTAAAACCAGCACCTTTTTGTTAGGCTCAAACTTTCATTTCTTAGTGCTTAGTTCCTTGAAAAACTTGACACAAGTCAGAATGTTCCTAATCACATCTAACAAGGGTAGATTAACATTGACCTTAGAAAGCATGCCATATAGATAAAAAATTGCTTATCTTGTTTTAATTCCTTAAGGCAACTTGGATATGGAATTGGTGGTCGATAAGGATTTGTCTCTTTCTGTATCCTTGAGGTCATACTTAAGTTGTTTACCCTTTTGAATGTAACTTGAAGAGTTTCTCCTATTTCTTTTCTCATTTTGCTCATCTTCTTCTTTGATGAGGCTCTCCTTCTCCTGATTATTAGCATCAGATAGCTTAGAAGGAAACTCAACATGATTATCAATCACTTTACCACTTTTTATAATTACTTAGGCTTGTTTGGGTTGACTAGGAAAATTTTCCTTTTGGTTGTTATGTGTTTGAATCTCAATCCTTTTGATAAAGGCTTCCAAGGATTTAAATCTCTTGTTGTTTGTTTCTTGATTTTGAGTTGTTACCTTAATGAACGCATTTAGACTTTTCTCCAATGAAGGCTTTTTTGGTATGATTTCACTTAAGGATTGCCCTTAAAAATAGTTTGACCTCCTAAAATTTTGGTACTATGGTTGGGGTTGCAATAGTGGGTTATTGGTCTTCCACAAAAAATTAAGGCAATTTCTCTAACCGGTATTGTAAATGTTTGGATATGGATCACTTCTCACTCTTTGTTGAAAATCGTTAAGTGTGTTCACTTGTTCTTCTCCATCTATAAAAGGTTCGCAAGAATACGAACAAATATTAGCTCCATGACCAAAAGTTACACATATAACATATAACATATAACTCTTGATTTAGAATGTTTTGGGGTAGTCTTATAGTTAACATCTTTACATACCTTGTTAACTCAGCTAACTAATTAGCTAATTCTTGATTCAAGCTCACTTCATGAACTTAAACTCTTCTTCCCCTCACGCTCTTTTGTTCAGAATTGGCCCCCAATATTTTGAAGATTTTGTATATTTCTTCGACCATTCTCTCTCCAACTCCTCCTCCTCCTGCATTATCCACAGGGTACTAACATTATTGCATCAATCCATCATAAAAGAATTGATTTTGCATAGGAAGTGGAAAATGATGGTGTGGGCATTAGATTACCAAGAGTTTAAAGCGTTCTCATGCCTCAAGGAATGACTCTCCCGCTATTTGAGTGAAAGTAGCTATCTTCGTCTGTAACTCAAAAGTCTTTCAATGGGAATAAAAATTTCCCATGAATTTGTTGTATACCTCCTTCCATGTAGTCAATGAACTAGGTGGAAAGGGCACGATCCTTCAATGTATGTGGGAAGCATCTCATTATGAGTTGATCTTTGTTTAAGCCATCCAACGGAAAGGTTTGGAGAGTGGTATAAAATTCTTGAATGAAGTTTAAAGGGTCTTTATTGTGAATCCCATAAAAAAATGACAGCATGTTGTAGTGAGATACTCTTTAATTCATAATTTCTAGCTGCCTCTCCCAAACGTATACATAAAGTGGCAGTGCCAATTACAGGTCTAGCATATTCCTTCATCATTAACTACCTTTCACCCATCTTTTAGTTATCAACTTGATCTTCATGCTTAGGTTCCTTGCGATTGTCTTCAACGCCCCCTTAAGGTCTTCGTATTTGATGTTCATTATCAATAAAAGGGACGAGTTCTCTATTTGCAAATCTTCTTCCTAGCATAAACTAATTGAGTGTACTTCTTTCCTACCTAGCTTAAACTAACGAAGGCAATGTTAAATTAATAACAAAACACGCAATAATAAATGTTAATAAAATAAGACAGTACTAAATTCATAACAAAATTTGACAAACCATGTTAATAAAATGACACAATAAAACATGTATGCATAAACAAACATAAACTATCAAAATCACTTTAATAAACAAAAACAATCAAAATTAATTCAAGTTTAAAACACTAAACATCTCCTCCACAACGGTGCCAAAAACTTGCTATGCCTAAAATAAGTTCTAAAATACCTAGGTTATCTTACTCGCAAATATACGAAGTAGTTGTAGTTGATTACTTAGAGTCGTCTCCCACGGAGGTGATATTGGTTTACTTAAATTAACCTTGAACAAAAATAAAAATAAATGCATTCCTAAACACTTTATCTCGATTTGTTGAATAAAGGCTTTAAAGGAAATCACAAAACTAAACTGAATAGTAAACGAAATTAATTAGGTGCAAAAATAAATAGATTAATTGAAATAAAAAACTCTTAAGAATTAATGTCACTAATTTTATCTTCTATACATGATTAAGGAGAAATGATTGGATAGTTGTCTTACTAAAATTACCAATTGGGTTCTAAATCAATTCAAATAACAAACTAATTTAACTTTCTTATTCGATAAGTTTATCATCCAAATTAATTATTAAACCCAATTAATAATTACCACTTAAGTTAATATATTTCTAATTCTTAACCTAAGCGTCTATAGCTTCTCATTCAATATTAAATTTCTCCTCCCAGTCCTTCGTTTAATACTAAAATAATGTAAAGTTTGATTATGTTATTACATCCATTCAATTCAGAAATTATAACAATATAGGACAATAACCTATTCCCTCAATCATGCATATTTGGCTAAAATAGCTACATTAATCCTCAAGAAAAAGAGATCAACCCATCATGGAAATAACAAGATTTATCATCTTCATATACTCCAACCCCATCTTGATTAGTTTAAGAGAAGTATTAAAGCATCAAATTAAGTAAATAATCGAAATAAACTATCAAAATTTCACAGAGTATGGGTTAGTTAAGCTACAAAATAATGAATCTAGTAAAATAAAACAGAAATGATGCAATAGATAAGGAACATAATAAGCAAACAAAGATAAGAAGAGGGAGTTTCAGTGATCTCCTACTCCTCTCAAATTTCCTGCGTTTGCTCTCACTTTTTGCTTCTGCTTGGTCCTCATCGAAATGATCAAAGGCTCACAATGTTTTCATCTTGTTTTTGGGTTTCTCTCTACTAACCCGACTCTTTCTATTTTTACATCTCTTCCCCCTTCTTTCTGTATCTGTTCTCTATCTCTCGGTGTTGGAGAATAAAATGTAAAAAGTGTGTCCCGCTGCTACCTTTATTCTTTCTATATTTAGTGTCATGTTAGGTTTAGGTTTTCATTCTTTCAACCTACAGATGCCATATAATAATGATGATTTAAAGGAAAATGTTGTCCGATGTGTATGAGGAGTGTCACCTGGCCTTTTCATCCCCGTGAGTGGCCTCTTACAGGTGTAAGAAGGCCTCACGGATGTGACTTAACATGTCACACCTATGAGAAGCAAGGCTGCTGGTGAGAACGTGAAGCAGGCTCATGAGAACATGAGGCATGGCATTTGACACCGTAAAGCGCGATAGCTGGTGAGATGAAGAAGCATACAACTAACACCGTGAGCATGCATAGGAGTTACATGGTGTTGACATCACCGTGAAGCATGGCAGTTGGCGAGTAGAGAGCATGGCAGCTAGTGCAGACTATGAGAAGGCAGTTGGCAACATGCATGGTGTTGTCAACGTGAGAATCATGGACGAGAGCTAGGTGAGAAGGTCACTATGGCTATCAAGAAGCATGATGAGAGTTGTCTAGATGAGAAGATCACTGTGAGAAGGCATGAGCTAAAGTGAGTGTGATATGTGTGACCATGTAATTAACGTGTTTGACTATGCAATTAACGCGTCACACCCATTTTCATGCAAAATTGGTTTTGCTTTTCATGCCACAATCCCAAAATTCTCCATTTAATATTCATACAACATTCACACCATTTCCATTCAATTCATCTCGCTTTAGGATCAAAACACAAGAATTTGTAACTCAAATCAAGATATGAAAGCAATTAAAAGCAATAGAAACTAGACACAAAATAAAGCTAGTTTACTAGGGCCCTATCTGACTTCTTCCTCATAAGCCATACCTTCTTATTTGTTGGACCTTATAAAGTAGTTTCCTTTACCTTTTAGATTAATGACTTCAATATTAGTAATGCATGGCCTGAAGTCAATGCAAGGAGAATTATTACACCTTTACCCTTTAACCTTACTTGTAAATAGGGTAGCACTAAAGCCCCAAGAATCAACCAAGGGGCATTAACATAATTATAAATATCCCTTAGTGAGTTCCAAAGTGAAGCTCTTTAGAAAGCATAATTGGATGCACACATATAAGAGATCATTAGAGGAGCAAATTCATACACTATGACATTAAGATATATACATTGATCAGTGATCGAATGGTTTATAATATTAATTTTCCTAGGGTCATAACCTATGAAATTTTTTTCATTATAGTGCTCACTATGGTTAGAAATGATATTCCAACTCCTTTCAAGGAACCAAAAGCTTTTACATTTCTCTGCTTTTAGTTTAGTCTTTAAAAGGATAATGATACAAGGCTTTATTGTTTTGATGTAGTAAAAAATAGCTTGTTTCTTAATAAGGCTGTTAAGGCCTCTAATGTTCCATATAATAATCATTATTTGGAAGAGGGAGAGCTAGAAATTAATCCCTTTATAATAGCCTTCCTATTAGACTTTCTTCTACCTACGGTTTGACATTCTTCTTTCTACTAGGTTAGAGAAATAACTTTAGGCTCATGTACATTGGTGAGATATTTGAGAGCTTGGAGCTTGTAAAACGTTTAAAAATTCATTTGTTTTATGATTAGCTTAGTCCTTTATAGAGTTATTACATTAGATTATGAAAGGTAGGGGTTAAGTCTAAATCTCTTGGGTCTCAATTAGAGGAGTGAGGCTCTGGTTAGCTAAGGGGAGAAAGGAGGGGAAAAAATAGTAGAGTCATCCAATTCCATAAGTTCAGTATAATATCCTCTATTAAATTTCCTTTCATACTTTCCTTTAGAGCTTCGATTGAGGCCTCCTTTAATACTAAACCCTTATAAAGTCTTCAATCATCTAATCATTTTTCCCAAGTTTTAATAGGGGAATAGATCCAAAAACTCCATTCTTTGGTCCTATGAGAATAAAAATCCTTGCATTTCCAATTCTAGATCTTGTATCTATAACATCATTCTTACAAAGTGACTTCCCTAAGTAGCTAAGTGCATTTAATTACCAGGGTCCATCTTGTAAAACCTCCTAGGCAGCAACATTGCTAATGAATTTGAACAAGATTCTTCACTCAAAATTTTTTTTGACAGGCCTTTAGCTTTCTATTATCTTAAAGCCCAGGACTTGATTACAAGGAATACAGGTCTCCTAGAGAGGAAAAAGCCCATAAGTAAGTAAGACTAGTATTTAGCTCCTTCTTTAAAGATTTCCATTAGAGGGAAACCATTGGGGATTTAGACGGCACAGGGGGCAATAATAGAGTTTTGTCTCAGTTGACTCCCTTATAACTTGCTTCCAATTTAGCTTTAAGTTAGTAGGCAGCTATTATATAAGATTTGAGGGTTTTGAATTAGAGATAAGAGGGGTGGAAGGAGATTGAGAATGATGGGAAGATGATTCTATACTTCTTGTACCTTTTTAGGGGTAGAGGAGGGACACGAGCATCAAATGAAGGACATTAGGATGCTAGTATAGTAGTCATTGGTCAAAGTTAAGAAGTAAGAGGAAAAAGTTAATAGAGCATACTTATAAAATTTAAAAGATAGTCACCAAAAATAAAAATATAAACACAAGAAGATAGGAAAGGACAGTTATACCCAATCTACCTAAGGGAGGGTTATAGCTCCAAAAATGAAGTTGTAGGCTCTGTAGGACAAGTATAGAAGGAGATGGAGAAGTGGGAGTGGAAACGAGCAAGGAGTAGAGGTTTATGGAAAGGGGTAGGTTATCTGTAAGGGATGAAAGAGGATAGTGGAGGGGCAGTAGGAAGCAGACTAAAAGGGAGCTAAATAAGGAGCCACAAACAACAATGCAATCTGCTAGAGAAGATGAGGAAGGTAAGCACCTGCTGGACCAAATATTGAAGAAAGATGTTACGGGGAAAATGACGTGTGGGATTTGTAGATCTGAAATGGTATAGAGACAAGTGAGAGATTCTCTCTCTTCATTTATTGCTTTATGATATGTGAAGTTATAAGCATCAAAAGAAAAAAAAAGTAAGTTTCTTTTTAAAATTTCTAACATATGGACAAAGTGTATATTTCAAATATTTTTCAAGAGAATGAACATTTTTTAGAAAGCTTATATACCAATTTAAATATCAATCTATCTTTCTCCTCTTAGGTACATACAACAAGATTATCTCCTTTTAAATATATATATATATGCTAATTCAATATCCTAAATATAATTAATATAAAAAGTGTTACCATCTTTTATATAACACTAATGGCTATGTACTTCTTTTCCTCACTTCAATAATTGGTCTTTTAATACTGATTTTCTTACTTAGATCATCTAATGTCTTTTAGTAATTTTTTTAGGTCAATAGTTAAAGATACCATTATTGTTTCTCATTTGATATCAATGGAGTGGTGCCAATTTTTTTTAAATAAAGAATTTCATTATCAGGCCAAGTTAAAAATAGTATATGGAGTATATAAGCACAAGTCATATGAGTGGCTATTGTATAAGCCTGAATGCTATAAGGAGAAACTAACTTATTAAGTTGAATTTAGAGCACACCAGTTTATACTCAATCCATTAAGATACTCAAGTAATTAGTCAAATATTCCATCATTCTTTAATACCCTAAGAAAATCTTAAGGATGTTCTATTTGCTTAAATTAGTTGCCTTATCCAAACAATATTCATTTGACTTAGAATTTTAAGAGAGCAATATTATTTCTTAAAGAGTTGAGGGTTCCTCTCAAGCCAAACCCAGTACACTGTGCATCCAAAAGTAACACTAAAGATTAAGTGATCATGCTTAATTAAATAAACCAAACTAGAGATCCATTACACTATCATCTTCCATTCAAAACACTGACAGGATAAGTTGCTTCTAGCTAGTATATCCCTCTATAGATAATAGAAATAAGTGCACTACAATGAAAAATGGCTTATAGATTTAGCTATAATTGAACAATGCCACACAAGAAATTGGTTGGATTAAAAGAGTTGCATTTAATCTATCTGGTGACAATAACCTTTCTTTGAAAGCAAGTCATAACATAAATGAGACTTTGGGGATAATGAGTTTGTTCCAAAATTTTGTATAACAGTTGACTCTAAGTGTTGATGTTCTGATAATGTCCATTCATAACTTGTGATAATTTACCAATTAAGTTCCCTAGCTAAAAATTCTATCATCTTGTAATGGATTAGGAGAGTAAACCAAAAATGGCTTTGTAAGAATTCAGAGCATCTATTGTTCCTGCTATAGCTGCTGCCTTGAATTGATACATTCACTCTAGCATTAGTAAGATAGAATAGCTTGATGTTAAGGTAATTTGGAAGAAGATTTTGAGGCTTAAATGCTCTCCAATTATATATCCATAACCCAGATCCTTCCATTTCCTATCTTGCATTGAATTGGAGGTTAAATGAGTTCTTTAATTTTTAGAATCCGGCCCATACTCTATAAAGCATCTCTCCTAGATTTTAATGTTCAGATGTTTTTAGTCCTCAGGTAATGCTTATGCACCCATTTTACCTATAACAACTCCTTATCAACAAGGACTCTTCAGAGCCTTATAGCCACTAACAATTTGTTCACCTGTTGAATGGATCTAATTCAAAGTCTCCTTTTGGCTTTGGCAAAATTAGTATTATAAAGTAATAATAGATAATTTGTATATTCCAAATTTTTAATTCCCAAGTTTTAATATTTTTTATGAAACATAAATCTGCTCTCTAACATAACATTATGCATCATTATTTTATACAATACTTCACTACACAAGGTAAAGAGATATGGGGAAAGAGGATCCCCTTATCTAAGGCCTTTTGCACCTTTAAAGATATGTGAAGTTTATCAATTTATGAGGACACTGAATGAATTTGTAGTTTTACAATGATTTATCAATCTAATGAAAGTATCTAAGAAGCCAACAGATTTACGGGACAATATTAGACATTAATGCAATAAGCAATCATCTTATAATGGTATATTATAATCGGTGATTTCTATTCTGAGCAACCCCTCTTCTTACGGGTTCTCTTATCTTACTATACCAAAAAGAATCTTGAAATCTACTAACAAGCTACTTAAAGACTTCCTAAGTATGGAACAAGCATTAAAGTTAGAACTTCCAAGGTTAAATGGTCCATTGTATGCTTATCTAAACAGAGTGGTGGGTTAGGTATCACATTTACTTAAGTGATAAGTAAAGTTTTGCTATCCAAAAGACTGGTTGCTTTGCACTAATATGAATATTTATGGACAAATTGGATTTATTTGTACTTTTAACAACTGATAACATATAAAGTATTAAAGTGAAGCCCTATACATTTGGACTCTAAAGCAAATTCTACCATTAAGGGAAACCATTTAGTGATCTATTAAACATATAATAGGGGATGACAAGAATACTTACTTTTGGTTTGAAAATTGTCATAATCTTGGACCTCTATACAAATTGGATGAGTTTTAACCCCTCTAAACCATTATCCTAGCTTACACTAAAGTTAAGGTTATAACCATCTATTCTACAAGGCGATCCAATGGAATTATGGATAAGAAACATGGATATCCCCTTAACTCCATCAAGGAGGATTCCATCTTATGGATTGAAAACAAGTCACTAAAATTCAATTTTAAATCTTACAAGAGACTTATGCTTAGCCCTCAGTACAATGAAGACTTAGGCATACTTAGTGTGAGATAGGACTATACGCCCCTCCCATTAATTAATTTTATGGTTGTCTAGATGCAGAAGACTTGGTATAAAGGACACAACCAATTTCTTATATCTAATTCCCTTTATGTCCTATGCTTAAATGCACAAGAATATATTGATCATTTATACGTTAAATGTTGTTACACTTTTACCCTTTGGAAACACATCCAAAATCTCTTCATAACCTTTTGCAAAGTTGCAGATTGGACAAAGATATTATCATGGGCTTCTTGCATTTAATTTCACAACAAAGAAAATCAAAGCATGCTCAAGATGACTTTTGGATCAATGGTGTATTTTGTATGGTATGAAATAAACAAGAAAATATTATGCAATTATGTCACAAATGTGGAATCCACTTTAAGAAATCTGACAACCAAAATTAGAGCAAATGCTTTTACTTGAAACTTGCCTATTCTTATGGCTCCATGACTGTGTATTTTGAAATGTGTATTAACCGGTCCTTTTGAACAAGTTTATTTCTTTGATCTATACTTAACATTTTGTTTTCCTTTTAGATTGTATGTAACTAGAGAACTCATTTCTCTTAATTAATGAATTCATTTACTTTTAAAAAGAAAGAGGCATCCAGCTTACAAAAAAATATATAAGATTTTCATTTACGTGATGATTTTGAACTCACACCTATCAAATACTTCAGAAAATATATTTGTTTTCAAGCCAATTAACGGTGAACTCCAAGAGTACGAAAAACTGTGTGATAACTATAGTCCGTGGTATTTGGGTATTTAGAGGACACAAAGAAAGCGTACGAGTTGTGACAATAGAATATGTTGGGACCCGAGCCGGGAACCGGATCCCAACCGGAAAACGGAAAAACGAAGGAAACGAATGCGAATGGGAACGGAAATTTCGTATCGAAATTTCGAATCGGAAACAATATCTCAACAT
>JANIJH010000005.1:26470667-26498844 GCA_024520975.1 Erythroxylum areolatum | reverse complement strand
CGGAATTTGTGTTTCAATTCGATTGGATCGTTTGTTTGGTTTGTCTTCGAGCCAATTCGATTTGACTTTGTTTGTATGCTTTGCTTCCAAGTTCGCTTTCGATTCGTTAATGATTTGTTTCGCTTTGTGATCAATCGTTTTATTCGTTCCGTCTTTCGTTTTCGGGTTGGGGCGCCGGTCCCCTGATCGGGTCCCAACACAAAATGCTTATAAGCTTGCTCGAAAGATTTTAGGCAAAAATTTCATCTCTATAGGATTCAAGAGATATCAATCAAATTACCTTGTCTGAATTAATCAATGCCCTGCATGCTCAGGACCAAAGAAGTATGTTGAGAAAAGAAACAACTTAACAGGTAATTGAGGGGGCATATCTAGCAAATGCCTCATCTTCAAAAGGAAAAACTCAATCTTAGTATAGTATTTCCAATCACGATTAAGATAATTGCTGGCATAAGGGAAAGCCTTAGTGTTTCAAGTGCAAGAAGTTTAGGCATGTACAAGGGAACTGCAAAAATAAGACTGAAGAAAGTGTCAATTTGGTACATATTATTCAAAAAGAAGAAAAATAGTTTTAATATTCGTGAGAAGTGCATCAAGAAGCAACTTTTTGAGAGAAGTGCTCCAACCATTGAACGGTGATGGGAACTACATTATCAAGTTCATGAAGGTCTTACAACTTTGAATAAAAAGGGAATGTTGGAAAATGATTCAAAATTGTTAAAAATATAATCCTATTTTTTCTAAGTACCAATTTTGTTTATATTGTTTTCTTTATCTTAAGTATTTAAACTTTTAAAATTTTGATTTGTTTGGTTAATCTTTACCGAGATATTAGCTAAGTTTATTATTTCATTGCCTATATATTTAGGCCTTCAATGTCAATATAAATTGCGCCCATCAATTGCATCTTGCATTACCTACTTTTTACTATATTTTTTGGTTAATTCATGATTTTAAAACCTAACATCTTTGTAGCTTGTTCCCTTTTGAAAAAAGGGTGGCCCAATGTCCATGGTTCATCATTTTAAGATGGTAAACAACAAAAATTACTATGCTCTACCAGCCACAGGAATCAAATCAGCTAATAAGAGGACCTTCTAGGATAGCGATTTCAGGAGTCAAGAATATTTATCAATAAGACCAATCACTAAACGGTTTCTTTTCTTTTGTTTTTTCATAAAAAAATTCAAAGGTCAAAATTGTACAAATAAGCAAGGCTGTAAAATTCAAGAATACTCTAATTGCTTGCCAAATAACTTACATAAATCCTCACATGTCATTCTTTCCTATAAAAACTATACTAGTTAGTCCTATAGCCACTGAATGAGCTCTTGGAGGGGAAAAAACCAGTTCATATGAATCTTCTGCTTGATAGCTTGCATTAAATTCGAAAAGTTGTTCATTGTTAGTATTCACCTGGAATTATCAATTGTAAAGGACAAATCACCATCTACTAGTTCATAAAACGATTTGCACATAAAGTTGCTAGCCCTCGACTTCTATAAAGGGTGCACCTGGTGCCCAAAAACTTATTTCTTGTCCCACCTGAGCTTAAGCCTCCAAAATCCTACGAACCATATCTCATATTGCAAGAACCATACCATCTTCTCCTGAAGTCAACCTTTTCAATTAAATCCCTCTAGTATGATCCATTCAAAGAGAAATGGATTGCTAGCATTACAAACGTCTTCAAAGCCTAGTTAATCATAAACCTTAAAAATACATAGAAAGATGTACTATAGTTGCATTAATATTTAGTAAAATACGTTAAAATATTTTAAATAATAAATAAAAAGAATTCAAAAGTTGACACTTCTCTTACCTTCCATTATTTTAAAATTCATACATAGGTATAACAATTAACAAATGTAATCAAACAACAAAAGCAGGTTAAAAAAAAACACTTCTCCAAACATTAGATTTGATCCACAATCATTTGGTTGGTACTCATAAAACAATTATGATATAGTGAACAAAATAAATATAGATATTGAGAACTATAAGTTTGGTAAAAGAAATCAACCCTTTTTATAAGGATTAAGATTTCGGGATTATAGGGATTATAATATCTTTACATAATAAATTGAGAAAGTGGATTTATTCTATAGAAAGATACATGGTATCATAATATAAGTAGTTAGCTTTTGTTTCTTGGCGAAAAGAGCAATTTAAACCCTAACACTTATACCAAAATCTAAGTTCAACCTTAACGTTTCGAAGAGTTCAAGTTGAACCCTAATGATTAGAAAATGTTCAAATCAGACCCTACATGGATTAAAAATTTGACGGAGTTTGGCCTTAGTCAGTTAAATGCCACGTGATTTTTTTTAACGTGGAATTATTTTCTAAAAAAAATTGTCTAAAACTGGGGCTGACTTGAATTTTCTATTTAAAATGGAAGTGGGTTGCATTTAAACATACTGTATAAAAGTCAGTGTTTAAAATGGAAGTGGGTCGCACCTATCTTAAAGACTGAGTTTCTGTCCAGAAGGATGTTGTTGGCAGTCAGGTGGCCATGAATTAGAGGTTTTGACTAAGTTGAGTGGAGGCAATGCAAGGATGGAGGCTACTATGTGGGATATATGTAACCAAGCATGTCGTAGGAGGGATCAATTTACCTTCTTAATGTTCCTTTGTGAGACAAATAATGAGTTGATCACAAAGTGAAGAAGATAGGAAAACTTGATCTCACCATGAAGAAGACTTCATGAATGCAACTTCCATCACCAATTTCTTTATCTTGTGTCTGGAGATCAAATCTACTATTACCTTATGAATGGACCCATAAGATTTCTCAACTTTCCTAACTTTAACCTTTACCTGTAAAATTTTTGAGAAAAATGGAGATCCTTAGAAACTATTATAAATAGTTGATTCTAAGGTGAATCATCAGAGAAGAAAAGATCTTAAACCTGTCTATAGAAAACTATGTACTTGCTCAATAACTTCTCCATCTTTTCTTGCTCATACTTTCTAAGAACATCCAATTTCTCTTCACTTATAGAGCTTGCAAGGAGTTTCCCAACTAAAAATAGAAAAATAAAATAATAGAACCTAAACCTAACTGAGTTCTAAAAAACTAAAAACAAAATTGAGATCATCTTCAAGTTTACATAGGTTGTAAACAAAATCCTAAGAAAGACTATAGTCAGATGAACAATGACAATGGTGATAGAATTGGATTTCCATTTCTTGGTGTCCAATCTAGAGTTTGGCACCCTTCTTGTAAAATCATTTTCAAGACCAACATAAACCTTCTCCATTTGACTATCCTCCATTGTTTCTTCAGCTGTCAACCCCTGATCACTCTCAACTACTTTTAATCATCTAACACATAACAAAACCACTAAAGGCCAACCTAATCATCAAATATGGCTCAAAACTTTTCTTTTTTGTCTTCATACAATCAAAGAATACAATAAAACAAACTATTAGCAACATTTTTTTTCTATAATATGCAAATTGTCGCTAAATGTCCACATTTGGCAATGATTTCCTAATTCGTTTTCAAAAGTCATGATTTTGGTGACGTTATAATGTATCATTGCTAAAGCAATATCTTTAGTGATGATTTTCTTGATTTGTCACAAAAGTCCCTATTTTTGCGATGGTTTTAGTATTTCATCACCAAAGGTCAAGCTTTTGGCAACGATAGTTTCAAACGTTGCAAAAAAAGGTGGATGTTTGGGACGAAATTAGTAATTTGTCGACAACTGTGGAGTTTTGGCGACGAAACCTTAAAATTATTGCCAAATGTCAAAATTAAAGAATTTATAATTAATAATGTTAAATTGATAATTTTTTAATGCTAAGCATGCTTAATAATCCTAAGGTTAATTATAATTGACATTTATATATGAATTTTCATATTTTTTCATTTCCTTTCTTTATAAATTTGTTTAAATATATAGTTAAAGCATTAAAAATATATAAATTATCCTTTTGGATATAAAAGATAAACATACCTAAAATTTTAATACTAGTAAGATAAAAATATAATAAATTTAAGTTGACTACTATTCTTAATCATAATATTTATAAACAATAAAATAATAATACATATAAATGTTGGAATATGGTAAGCAATATAATATAATGATATATGGTAAGTACTACTAGATGTTAATTAAAAATTTAACAATTCTTACAAATAACATAATAAATAAAGTTATATGCCTAATATTTTGTTGAAAAGGAAAAGAAATAATTATTTTTTTTAATTCCAAGTGACATTAGAGTCGGTAGAAAAGGTAAAAAGATTTCTAATGTCTGGATTCCCATGAAGCCTCCTTGCATGTTCTAAGTCATCAATTGAAACAGCTAAAGATCGTCTCTTAGGGTTTGGTGAATTAACACCCTCTTATAACAACTTCTTTGCTTTAACTAAATTTACAGAAGATGCAGTAAACGATTTCCCATATATAGTATGCATGACGGTATTAGATGAATTGCACCTACTAAGCTTTCAACTAATAAGCAAATAGAATAGAACAATCAAATTAAACGATATTAGGAAGTCAAATTTGAACACGTGCATATCCGACTGATAAACTCCATGATCATCACAATAAACAGATAGTTTTTAAAATGAAGCACTATTCCAAAATAACCAATTTTTCTAATCATGTACGAACCATTAGGACATAACCATCGCCTCCATTTCCATCTATGTTCTCTCGAAGATTTGAGGAAGCTTAACATAACATATAGTATATACAATCAGAAGTTCATATAATAGCTTCATAGCAAAAATTGAGATACTGATAATAAAGAGAGGTAGTTTAGATGACACTAAGAACCTTAAAGAAAAAGATTGGTCATGGAAGGCAAACGGTGATTAATGTTTGATAAAGGGATTTGTTCTGCATTGATTTGTTCTTCATTAGGGATAATTTTTCCATATTCCTCCCATCATCAAAAGCTAGTCGCCATGTCAACATTCTGCGACATTTCCACCATCGAACACTAGTCGTCACTGCGATATTCCCATATCCAACGAAACTCATTTCTACCATCATAAACTAATCGCCACGTCGGCATTCCGCAATGAATTAATATTAATAGTTTTATTATGGAAAGTCAATAGAAGAATTATTATTTGAATGTTCCAACATTCTAGCAATGTTAATTTTGTTATCGATCAAGTGAGACTACTTCATATGATAAGGTTGAGAATGTTACATTTGTATGTACTATGCTTAGGGGATACATAAACATCCCTTACACCACCAAAATATTATTGCTTCTATTTACATAAACATCCTTTGTAGAATTCTCTAATGAAAATAGTTGTGTAATTGGTAATTGTGATTTAGCTTTAAATTATCTTAATAATTAGCTTGTCAGCTTTAAGTTACTTCATCATATATATGTTTTAATAAAATATATATTAAATAAATTCAATGTGCGTATGCTAAAAGATTTGGTATTTTAAGAATAAGAGTAATAGGTTGTTAGTTTTCAGTTTTAATTGTTATGTCTAATATATACTCCATTTAACTTTTAATTGTTATGTCTAATCACAACCTTATAACACGTTGAAATAAAGTCATTTCGATGGACACATTTGTATACTATAAGTAGTAGAGATTTGGTGTAAAAGCAATCATATGGTAAATATGTACATAAATATCAATTACAGAAGTAACCTTCATTCTCTAACAAACATTTCATCAAATAATTAGCATGCTTTTCTTAAATAAGTATGGAAGGTTGAAAAAAAAGTTGACCAATACACATCTAACATAAAAACACAATTTACCATATTTCTAGTTTTGACCATTTGACTTTTAATTGTTATGCGTAATCACAACCTCATTACACATTGAAATAAAGTCATTTTGATGGATACATCTGTATACTATAAGTGATACAATCAAATGTAAATATGTACATAAACATCTATCGTAGAAGTAGCGTTCATTCAAGCATTTCATTAAACAGTTCGGAGGCTTTTCTCAAACAAGCATAGAAGGTGGAAAAAAAATGTCGACTCCATACACATCCAACTCAGAAACACAATTTACCATCTTCCAAACATAAACACAAACAAATACCCATACACCATAAGTAGAACACAAAACTTAGATAAACTCCTAAACGTAGCAATAAACTAGAGCATAAGAAGGAGGGTTTGAAAATAAAAAAGAACAATATCAACACAGGTAATGACGTTTCTTCGACGATGATGACCACAACATATGACACGACCACAACAGAGGGGACGACACTTATTGGATGGTGAACAAAGAGTAAATATGACGGTTAACACAAAAATGAAGAGATTTTTGTTTTGGTGTTAATAACCTAGTAGAAAATGATGTCGTTTGTAGTTAATCAAAACAACGTCGTATTAGATTAATTTGGAATAAATATACCATTTGGTGTCAATTTAAAAAACCATCACAAAATGGTGGGCCATTACCATTTAGCTTAACCTTTGGTAATGACATTAATACAATGTTATATCAGTTACCATATATAATTATATCTATTCCGATGTCATTAAAAAATAATTGCAATATAGTAAACAATGGAAATCAATATTAAATATTAATATAATATTCTCAATAATCAAATTAAATATTATTGACAATGATTGTAAGTGTGAAAATAAATTTAGTAACTAACAATGCTATTTTAAAAATTTATAAAATAAACAACATAGAATTAATTTTTATTACATAAATTAATTCTTTTTATTAATGTCTTTTAAAATATATAATTTGACAATTTTATATGTTGTGACAAAACTCTAATTACTATATATAAATTGGGTTACATTATCTAGAAAATTTTAATTAATAAAGGAAAAATATATAAATATAAAATTCAAAATAAATTAATTGTTCTTATTAATGTCTTTTAGACTATAAGATATGAAAATATGTAAATGGCGTTACAAAATTCTATTTACTATTTATAAATTGCATATTATTTTATATAATTTATATATTACCAAAAAATTTTGAAAATATAAAAATCAAAACCATTTCGCAACTATTTTAGAAATTCATCGCCAGATATGATATTTAGTGATGAATTCTGCATAACAATGCTAAAAGGTTGATGGTGTATAACCATTTGGTGACAATTTTAGAAATTTATCGCCAAATATGATATTTAGCGACAAATTATGCATAGCATCGATAAAACGATGTATAAAGATTTGGCGACTATTTTAGAAATTCGTCAACAAATATGATAACTAGCCACGAATTATGAATAGCATCGTTAAAAGGTTGATAGTGTATAAACATTTGACAATGTATTTGACAAATTGTCGCAAAATGTTGAAATATTTTAAAATATAAAAGAAAACAACATCTTTTCCTTCCTTTTAAAGATGGGCTGTTGCTTTCATACATTTGACGACGTTTTTCAAAAGCATCGTCAAATGTTGAAATGTTGAAAAAAAAAGATTGACATTTTCCTATGTAGTTTAATTAGAAGCATCTGACTCCTCCACCCCCAAAGCTTTTTAGTTACATTTTGGAAAACAATGCCAATAACTTTTAGAAACGCAGCAATTTTTTTTTCTATGTCTACTATATCATCGCCAATTATTTTGGCAGACGATTAATAATTTTTCGTTAAATATTATTAGTTATGTTAAAAGTAACGTAGCTAATAACATTTAGCTACGAAAACTAAACGTTTCAAAATATTATTCGCGATGATTTTTTGTATCGTTACTGCTCTCTTTTTGCTACGTATGTAGCTCATAGAAAAAAAAAGCAATTAGCGACAATTTGTTAAAAATATCACCTATAATATTTAGTCACCTGAATTTTGCGATGAGAATGAACGACTTTTAGCAACAAAAATTTTCGTCGCTATCGTTGTGTATGGTTACTGTCTTTATCGGTGGAGACAAATAACAAAACACAAAAATCTTGTACCTCGCAATGCTAGTTGTTGACTCAACGTATTTTTGTTCTGATTCTAGATTATAAAAGCATAAGTTTTTTGTTCCTTTCAAAACTGTTGGACAAGATTTCTTGTTTCTATGATAGAAACAAAATATATAAGTAACTTCCAGAAATGCCCGTCCTTATATATAAGCAATTTTTTTGTAGGATTTTTTAACTTATTATGTAATTAATTTCATGAATGCTTAGATATTTTATTAAATTATTATGTACTAGAATTTCTAACTTGTAGGATTTTTTTCATTCAATAACTCATTTAATTTAATTTTTAGGTTTCTCATTTTTTAAATTCCTTATTTATAAATACAATTAAATTACTAGTATAAATCATTCATTTTAAAATAATCAATGAATTATATATTTTCAATCATTGACACTATTTTTTATGTTATGTCAATTGCAATTAAACACATTTTTGTCCTCAAGACGAACGCAGTTTTATCTATTTTATCTATCACAATCAAATATCTTATTGTCTCCAATTTTTATTTTGCTCTATCTTGAAATTTTTATTTCGTACTTTCCCAGCATATAGATCACGGTAATCATAAAAGCTCCTTCTTTTGTAGTGATACAAACCGAAACCTTGTTGAGGGTTCTTTTCAAAGGATTGTAGTTCGTTTTCAGGGATCCTCTCCTAAGGAGCATTATTTAGCTTTATTTTAATAAAGGGAAATCATTGTTCCGCAACTGTAAGATATCGGATATGTACATATCTTTCAAATTATCATATAAACAAAAAGAAATGAAAATTTTGCAAAATCTATTAAAATGAAGAAGTAGGTCAACCTGGGAATCATCTCCTGGATAGTACAAGAATACGATGGGTGTGTATAAATGAAAGTGGGACCTAATTTTATTTTAAATACAAAAAGCCACATCAGCCATAATAGGTCCCACTTTTATGCAGTTAAGAAAATAATTCTGACATTAAAAAAATGTCACGTGGCATTTAACTCATGCAAGCCAAACTCCGGCAGATTTTTCGTTTAAGTAGAGTTTGATTTGAACGTTTCGTAAATATTAAGGTTCGATTTAAAAGTTCCAAAACTTTGAAGTTTAAATTAAAATTTGGTGTTCAAACATTAAAGTTTACATTGTTCTTTTGACTTTGTCATTTTTTGATTGAAGTTCTAGCTAGAATAGCAGATTGTCATTTTTTGTTTGAAGTTCTAGCTAGAATAGCAGAACCTTACGCCTCTTTTAGGGTCATCATAATCTCACCACCGACACTAGTTGGAGGGGAGAGTCACTTAACAAGCCACCTCCTGCAGTCTGGCTGTGAAAAGCCTTGCATGTGAGTCACATGCACTGTCCAGAGCTTTCGACTTTCCTCCTCATTTTTGACTAAGTTCTCAGGCGCTGCATTCTTCATTCCAGCACTACTGAAGGTCCTGTTCCCTGTACTGCTGATGTGTTTAGCCAAATTTGTCCTCTTCCTGCCACTACCCATCCAGTTCTCTGGTATTTCGGGTTTAACATTTGGGTTTTTCGTAAGATATTAATTTGCCTTGTGTATACCTATTAGGTTTTGGTTTGTGTGACTGTCTCATAGGTGCTATGCCGCCATTGCTTTTGTCCAGCCTGACTTGCTTCCCTTTGCCACTATTTGTTTTATACCTTACACTGTTCATTGCACTAGTCTATTCATTCGGGATCGCCACAAATCTCTTGGTTTATCAGATGGCTTTGTTTTACTTGGGCTTCTCTTCTCATTTGGTGACGTAAACCTGTTAAATTGTTTGGTTTGGTCCTCTACAACGTTACAGGTTTACCAATGGGGCCATTTTTTTTTACCTATTTCTGTGGACTTATGTAAATATGGTTAATGAGCAGAAACTGATGTTATTCGGGTAATGTCTAAGATTACTGAATATAAGTTGACAAATCCTAATTATCAGGATTGGAGCAAGACAATTAGGATCTATTTTCGCATTATTTCCACAGATGACCACCTCACAAATGATCCACCGATGGATGATATAAGAAAGGAATGGTTAAAAGATTACTCTTGCAGATTTGAAATTCGGCAGACAATTATGTTAAAGAATTATTAGATTATATGGATTTTTTTATTTAGGAAAAGAGAATATTTCTCATATTTATGATGTTTATAAGGGCTTTTATTGAGCAATATGATCAATCTCTTTAAACCTATTTTATGAATTTCAAAAGATTTTATGACGAATTGAATGTCCTATTACCTTTTAGTCCTGATGCCAAATTATAACAAACTCAATAGTAGAAATGACAATAACGAGGTTTTTTTTTTTGGCTAACTCTAATTCTCAATTTGACATAGCAAAGTCCCATGTCCTCTTCAGTGCGGAAATTCCCTTTCTAAATGAAATATTCACCAAAGCTCTTCACACAGAGAATAGTACTATTATTCCCCCATCTGCTTAGGCTTCTAGTGCCCTTATTAGTTACACCAGTAGAAGACCTTCTAACTAGAATTATAATAAAAGAGGTAATACAATGGGTTGGGAAAAACGAAATCAAGGTACAAGAGAAGTCGAGTGACACTATTGTCATAAGATGAGGCATATCAAGTGCACGTATCCAAAGCTACAAAATAAATCTCAAAAATCTCACTCAACTTGTATTGTGACTGTTTCTACTACACCCAACACATCCTCTGAACAAAGAGCCTGGTAATCCCAATAAGTACCTCCTTTCCTCCTCCAACATTCAGTAGGTCATTGATTTTGGTCCTAATAATTATATGACGAGTAATCCTAATCTTGTTTCCACTTTAAACTCCACAACTCGTCTCTCAAAGTCATCTTAGCAAATGGTTCTACCTCATCTACTCTAGGTTCCGGACTTACTAATCCTACTCCCACTACAAGAAAAGCAAGAATTAGCGATAAAAAATTACCGACGGAAAATATACTGTTGTAAATTACCTACAGAAAATCCATTTCCGTAGGTAAAATTGACAAGAAAATTTTCGTTTAACGACGGTATTAATATCCGTCACTAAATATGGAGAGAAATCATCCCGATAAATTTTACGATGGACTTTAGCGACGGTACAAAATTCTCATCGGTAAAAGATTTAGCGACGGTATAAGATATCAGTCGGTAAAAAGGTGGGAATCATTGACGGAATAAAAAAATTTTGAATTTACCTACGGAAATTTCCGTTGGTAAAATCTCTTTAAATTTAAACTCACCTGACATCTCCCCCCTCCCCCCCACCTGTGTCTTCTTCTTCTTCCTGCGTCTCCTCTTTAGCTTTCTTCTCTCCGATTTCTCTGTTATGGACTCCTTTTCTACTCGTCGGTGTTGTCTTCTCCCGTCATTGCCATCGTGTCCTTCGGTAAAGGTATTTTTGCAACTATTGTCATGTATTTTTTGGTATATTGGATGAAAGTTAATTTGGGTATTTAATTACTTTCGTTTATTTGTATATTTTGTGATTGAAAAACAACTTTAAGGTATAAATGTTAGTGATAGAAGGGATAAGACGTGATTTTTGTTGATGTTGGGATAAATTTCAGATGCATGTAAGGTATTTGATAAAATGTTTGTTCTTTGAAAAAATAGTTTCAGTTCTTTATTTTTGGTTTTTTTAGTATGGATTTCATAATTTCAGTTTTTTAGTATGAATTATTTTCTTAACTTTCCACAAGAACCAGAGTATAATAAGTGCTGCGATTGGTACGAAGAAATTTAACAAAGTTCTTTCCATGGTGGCTTCCAGTGAAACTGAACACTTTGCAGGTAAATTTTAAAAAATAGTTTTTAGTAAATTTACCAACGAAAAATCCATTTCCATAGGTAAAATATATTGAATTTACTGACGACAATTCTTTTTCCATAGGTAATTACTGACGGAAAAACCAAATCAGTTAGTAATTTTCTGATAGAAAAATTTTCTCCTTTAGTTTACCGACCGAACAAAATTATCAAAATTTTCGTCGAAAAATTTATCAACGGTATAAAAATTTTCGTCGGTAAATTTACCTATGGCCGTATTTCCGACGCCTTTTTCCATTAGTAAATTTCGTTGCTAAATAAGCTTACCGACGAAATGTGTACAAATTTCGTCGGTAATTTTCGTCGCTAAACTTTATTTTTCTTGTAGTGGGTCCTTATCTTTCACTATCATATATTTGAAGCCTACTAAGGTATTTGTTTAATTTAATATGTATTAGCAAAATTACTCGAGTCTTAAATTATTGTGTCTTATTGTTTATGGATTATTATCTATTTCAGGATCCTATGAAGAAGAAGATTATTAGTTATGGACATCTATCGGAAGGTCTCTACATCTTAGATATTCTTGAGTATTTTCCCATATCAATTACTTGCTTTGTAATCTTAACCCCTTTTGAAGCCCACTATAGGTTAGATCATCTTTCTCCATTTTTGAAAAAGAAAATGTGTCCAGAATTTCAAAGTGTGTCTTATTTAGATTATGAGTCAATGTCAGTTTGCAAAACATCATCGTTTACCTTATGTTTCTTAATTCAATAACAGAGCTCGTTTTTCATTTGAGTTAGTTTATTATGATGTTTGGGGTTTGTATCTTATAATTTCTAAAGCTAGATTTTGATACTTTATTACCTTTATTGATGATTTTTCTTAGATAACTTGGCTTTATTTAATGAAGAATCATTTTGAGTTATTTTCCCATTTCATTGCTTTCTATGCTGAAATCAAAACACAATTTATTGTTTCTTTATACTTTACAAAGTGATAACGCCAAATAATATCTTTTTGATTCCTTTTAAACTTACATGCTTAAGAATAGCATTATTCACTAGACTTCTTATATTGAGATAACATCTTAAAATGGTATCGCTAAAAGAAAAAAATAGGCATCTCTTTGAAACAAGTAGAGCACTTTTGTTCCAGACATATGTTCCTAAATGTTTTTTGGCCGATGCAGTTTCAACATCTTATTTTTTATTAAACTGTATACCATCATTCTTCCTTCAAAGTAAGATTCCTTATCAGATCCCCTTTCCTACCAACCTTTTTTTCCTAATGAGCCCCATATATTTAGGAGTATATGTTTTGTTCGTAATGTTCATCCTCAAGTCATTAAAATAGATCCCAAATTTGTGAAATCTGTCTTTCTGGTATTGTTGTCTTTAAAATGAGTAGCACTATTATTATCCTAGTCTTAATAAATACCTTGTGTCTACTAATGTTATATGATAAGTGCTTGATTGACTATAAATTTACTTCTTAATGCTTAGTGATTAATGATATGTTGTGTTTAAGATACTTATTTTGGATCATATTTTGTTTTAGGTATAAGTTAGAGGAAAAAGAACCAAAATGAGCCTTGGTTTTAGGTATAGCATATCCTTGGTGTCGTTCTATTGACATATGGTCTTATTTGCCTCAGTGGAAGCAAAAAGAGATGACTTAAGGTGAAAATGGGATAAAGAATGTAAGAAATAGATTCACTATAACTTATAACTATATAGAGGTGCATATGCGTGCACACGCCCGTGTATATGATATACACGGCCATGTATGGGTCTGTTTGAGTCATTGAAAGCATGTAGGAGTGAAGAAGTTTTAAGTAGCCTTACAATATAGCTTACTGTAAATTTATATATTCATGATTTCTAGCAAAATTGACATACACGGTAACTTATTCACCCATGTACTGATTGTGTATTGTTATGTAACCCTAATTTTAAGTATAAAAGGGCATTATGAGGCTAAAAAGGGCATTAAGATATTAAAGACATAAAAGAAGGTATATTTCTTTCCCTTTAGAGAGCTATGAGGAGCTAAACTTCTTTTTTCCATTTTAAAAGGGATATCGAAAGAGACAAACATGTTTGGGTATTAATTAATCTAATGATGTTGTTTTTAACTCTCTTTTAAAATTGATTGTGTTATTCTATGATTAATGTTTTAGGATTTATGTTTGAATGATTTAGATATTCTAAATAGACTATTCATATATGAATCCATTGCCAAAATCTAAATTGCAATACATAATCATTGTAACTCTGCTTCAGCTATGATAAACTAATGGTTGCACATCATTAGGGATAATAACATATAGGTTAAATGACTCGAGCTTACGTAAATGTTGCCTATATTAATCAACTTTTCTATTTCATAATGCAGTTGTCTTACTAAATCAAAAGAGTCTATTCTATGTTATCTGATAGCTAGACCTAATTAAAGAACTTATTTTAATTAGATATAACCTAAGAAAAAATTGAGATTAATGGAACTTTTTGTTAATAGTTTCAAAGAGGTGAACAACATAACAATTGATTATGAATGTTCATATGAAGGTCGAGATTGAATTGTGAACTGGATTCAAATCAACAATTTTGTATTGTTTGATTTGATTTACTTTCAATAGTTTAGTTTTACTTTATTTTGTTAATCAAATCTAACCAAACTCCACCCCTTACTCCTAGACAATGGTTTATTCAATACAAAAGCTAAACACACACTCTCTGTAAATGTGATCCTTGCTTACCACTACTTCAAATTTAGTTGTGTAGTGTTAGATTTTACTTTCTAGTGTGTTAGATACGTATCAAGAATTTTGACGTCATTACCATGGGGTGAAGTGATTAAGTTTTTCCTTTCGATATTAATTAGTGTTTTGTATATATATTTGTATATAGTTTGTTTTTGTAGTTGTTTCTTGATTTTTTTTTTATGTTTTTAGTGTTGTTACATGGTAGTAGTGAGATCTCCTCATTATGATCCTATATAATTTTGTCCTACGATCGAAAACACATTATGAAGGTTGCATAGGGAGAACAAAGCAACTCTAGGCATAGAGTGAAAAATCAATTTGGAAGCAATTATAACCAATCCAAGAACTTTAAGAGAGTTGGTTGCCCTAGATTTGACTTAAAGGCCTTTTTGCATTACTTTTCCTAATTTTGCTGAACATATTACTTTTAAACTTAAATCTGGATTGATAAATATTTTGGTTAATTTTCATGGTCTTGTAGATGAAGATACTTATAAGCATCTTAAGGAGCTCGATATGGTCTGTCTTAGCATGAAATCTCTAGGGGTGATGAAAGAACAAATTATGTTGAAAGCCTTTCCATTTTCACTAAAGGATGCAACAAAAGGCTAACTTTTTTAATTTGCTTGTAGGGAGTGTGAGTTCATAGATCAAAATGAAGAGGCTATTTTTTAAGAAGTACTTTTTGACATAAAAGCCAACCAATATATGAAAAGAGATTTGTAGCACAAAGCAACATCATCGAGAAACCCTTTACGAGTATTGAGAATGCTTTAAGAAGTTATGTGCACCCCTATTATAATATCACGAAACAAATCTTTATCCAATACTTATACAAAGGATTATTGCTTATCAATATGAGCTTGGTGGATGTAGCAAGTGGAAAAGACTCCTGTAGAGGTGAGAACTTTAATAGAATGTATGGCATCAAACATTCAAAAATTTGGCATTCGCAATGATATTTGTTAGGTAAATGAGGAAAACAATTCATACATAAAACATCATTTAGATGAACTAAAATCCTTTATTATAAAACTTGATTGACTTCTTTTGAGTTAGTCAATATTGTAATAAACGACATAACTGTGGCTAGTATTGGCAAGCACGGGTCGATCCCACAAGGACGATCATTACTAGTAATTACCTTTTTCCAACTGTCTAACCTAAAGATTAATTTTAGATTTTTAATAAAAAGAAAATAAAGATAAAGAAAGTAAAATAAATGGGCAATGATATTGAACATAGAATTAAGGAAGCACTAAGAAAATTATCAATATCAAAAAATTATTATATAGGTTTTGAATTGCCCAAAACCCTTAACAAATTGATTTTTTATTATGCAATTGTTTTATTGATATATTGGACATTGGAGACTCCTATGGTATGCTAATAGCTGTCCTTGAGTCTATTAACAACTTATCCTAAGGTTTCCAACTGAACTACTCAGGTTAAATTTTATAGGATTGTGTCATCAATTTTTGAGTCCCTCTATTAGGTTTGACCATAATCTGGAAGATTTATGTCGTCCTGTCTCTAAGGTTACAATCAACTACTTTCAATTATGATAGATCTATTCAAACCTAGGATTTCTCAATCTCTATGTATGAAATAATTATGATATAACATTCCTAGGTTTATTAGAACATAAATAAAAAATGTAATTGGATAACAACAAATCAATCAACCAATTGCAATAATAAAACAATCAACACTTGTTAAGGTAACAAAATAGGGTTCATATAACCTAAATACTAATGAAATATTTAGTTACACAATGGAAAATACGAAATCAAAGATACATAAACAGAAATACAAATTGAAAACAACAAAATCATAATTCTAAATCTCCTTAGTTGTCTTCTATCCTGTATTTTTACAATGTAGAGATCTAATCATGTATTCCAATGGATCTGTCAATAAAATCTTCAAGTTTCCCGCTCCTCTAGCTCACGATTGCACTTAAAATCCCCTTCGAGATTTTCAGAATGATTCCTTTTTTTTTGCCCCCTTCATCTGCCCTCGAGAATGTCTTTTTATGGAAAAATTTAGGTTTTGGGAGATGCACGAGCTGATGTACGATCGTGCATCAAACCGTACTAACCAAAATGCCTAAAATTATAAAAGTGCATAGCCTGAGAGAAGTACACAGGTAGATATATGATCGTGCATCTTTTTTGTACATTGAATCTTTGTTTTTCCCCATGTTTTGATCTAAAATCTTCTCTTTTAAGTCTATGAAGGCAATTATAATCTAGCAAATTAAGTACCAAATATACAATAAAAGTATAGAATATCAAGTAAAATAAATCAAATATGGGTGCAAAAATATAGTCAAATATGCATCTATCATGGATAGACATAAGCCAATGAGATTTTGAACCTTTTAGACTTATATATCCATATCAATCTCATTGTCTTTTATTCATGTGTGACCTTCATGATGTTTATATCCTGACTTTTCCTTGATTTTCTATTCAAGAACACATTTTTATTATATGCATTAATATGGAAATTATATAGGCATTCTTTGTTTTGTAAGCTACATTAACCTAATAGCCTATCAAATGACATTATTTATTATGTTATTAACCCCTTGAGCTTTATTAGCCTTTATTTTTCTATTAACCACATTACGACCCTTTAACTTAATAAAATGTCTTGCTTAAGCCTTCAATCTAGTGGAGCATTTGTGATGCTGAAGTTTGTGGATACACAAAAAAGCAAGTGCGAGGGTGCTTGTATATGTGGGTTGGTAAGTGTGAGGGTGCTCATATATGTGGGCTGGTTATAGTTAATGAAATGTGATTTTTATTTCCTATCAATTAGTTCCATCATTGGTGTAGTTTCTCTCCATTTTTTGTTTGTTTTTGTCTTTATTATTAAAAAAAGAAAAGATGATAAAAGAAAAGAAGTTATTAAGGAGGAAATTCTTTTTTTTTTTGCAAATAACTCATGTTAGTCTTTCCTCCTAAAGTTATATGGAATGAGTGCATGATTATGATGTAGATAAGGGAGCATTTGTTGTGAAGGATCACTCCTTATGTTATATTAGATAGTTTATTATTATTTTTATGAGTGATTTCTTCTAAGTGTTTATGTTTTATGTGGTTTATGGTGTGAAGGCTTCAATCTAAGTTTTGAAACAAAGTTTTTGCATTCATCACAACTGATGGTACCCAATTTTAAGTTGATATTAATTTTTTCTCTCAATACTCTACTAAATGTTTTTCCCACTCCATTAGTTTTATTGTCTTTTGAATAGGCTTTTGAACAGCATGACTGAAATTTTCTCACCTTAACCTCTGGCACCATTACAACCTTAAAAAATCCTTTGATTTATGATTGTGTGTATGAATCTTTAGTGGTAGAGAATTGAAATGATATGCAAAGTTATGGAATATCTCGACCGTGAAAGGTGTTTTAGTGTACCTCTATATTTATCTTATTTCTAAACATAACATGTCAAAGTCTACCCCTAGATTGCTCAATTGTCTTTTAAAGGAATGGTTTTTTATTGATCATGAGTAAAAGCATTAAATGTTTAATTCTTACCATGGTTTTGAAAGTTATTCTTGTTTTTCTTATGAATGTCTGTTCTTAGGAAATATGGTTAAAAACGAAGTGCTCTGATTTTGATTTTGATTTTGTAGTTTTTCCAAGGATGGTCAAAACCTAAGTGTAGGGGAACTTGATAAATGCTTGATTGTTGATATATTTATTCCCTAATGCTTAGTGATTAATGATATATTGCACTTAAGATACTTTCTTTAGTTCATATTTTGCTTTATATACAAGTTGAAGGAACAAGAACCAAAATGAGCTAAATTCACATCCTAGGTGTCAGTCTATTGATATTCAATCTCATTTGCCTGGGTGAATCAAGAAGGAGATGAATTAAGGTGAAGATGGGATAAGGAATGGAAGAATTAGAGTTACTATAACTTGCACAATTGTGTATAGGAATAAAAACAAGTACAAACTTGAAGATGTTGTTTCAAGCAACCTTGAGACCTATATGCTTATGTGGAGACTTACACAGTCATGTATGTTGGCCATGTAGCTCATTAAGGCTGTGTAATTTAATGATTTCTACCAAATTAACATACATAGTCACTGACATGTCCATACAGCTACCGTGTATAATCATGCAACCCTAATTTTACATTATAAGAAGGGAATTTAAAAGGATAAAAAGGTATGTAGAGATTAGAAACTTAAAAGGAGGCAACTTTACTTCCCTTTTGATAGTTATGAAGAGCTAAATTTTAACTTTTTGGTTTAAAGGGGGTATCAAGGTCGACGAACATGTTTAGGCATTCATTAAGATAGAGATTTTTTTAGAATTTAAAAAATTCATTAATGATAATAAACGTTTAATTGTGCAACATTTTAAAAGTAAACTCTCCTCTACAATAACTACTTAAAACTACCATATTATAGTATTTCATATATACTGTAACCAAGCAGAACAAGAAATGACAATGTTGTAAACAATAGAGGAAGATCTAACAAAGTAGTAGAATTTTTGTAAAAGGGGTAAACCCCCCTCCATTTGAGTATCGTGTCTTCAAATGTTACTCAATTAGGTTTGGGATCTTCGGAGACTTCGAGGGAGTTGCTTGGATAACTTATAGGTTATAGGCATGTAGATGCGATTTCAGTCTGGGTAAAAGCTAAACTTTGCTTGATTCTTCTGTAAAACTCAATGTTTCTTGCTAATTCCTAACTTTTAGTAGATAACTAGATATCATAAGGACTGGTTATGGAGGGATCTATTGCTCTGAACTCCTTCGTTCATTTATCTCTCTAGATGAGTCCTCTCCCTTTCTAATTAGGTACTTCATTACCTCCTTGATTTGATTATTATGCTTCATCGGTTTAAATTGCTTAGAAAGTAAGAAGTATTTACTAACTATGTATTTATCTATTCCTTAGTCATGTTTATTTACAAGGCCTAGCTCTCCTGTTCTCTGGGTGTAAGAGTCCTCTATCTTCTTATTCCTTTCATCCCTTTCGTTGTCCTTCCTTTTGATTCTTATTCCATTATATCAGCTCCATACTTTTACATAATGTCCTCTAATCAAAATAGTGGCACTTGGGATAGACTATGTTGGTCTTAACTCTCTTTTGGGATAGACTATGTTTTTCCATGTTTAATATTTTAGATTTATATATGAGTAATTTAGATAGGCCTACTAGATTATTCATGTATAGACTCATTGTTAGAATCTGGATTGCAATACGTAATCGATGTAAATCTAATTTATGTGTGATAAACTAATGATCGGACATCATTAGGGATAATATAACGTAGGTTAAATGACTCAAACTTATGTGGTTGTTACTTAGATTAACATGTTATCCTACTCTATAATGGGGCTATCTCACTAAATCGAAAGAGCTTATTATAGGTTGTTTGCTAGCCAATAGTTTGAGTATCGTATCATATCCAGCAATATCAACCCAAAAGTAGTACGTTACCCACCAATTTTGCTACCATTAGTCAATATCGATCATCACTTAAATAATGGCAATTTTTAGGCCAATATTTTAAAGACAATTAATTCATTGTTATGCTTTCAGATCAAAGTGAAATTTTCCTATCAAAATGAACTAAATTGCTTCCTTTCTTACCTTTCATTTCCATTTTATTAATGTTCTAAAAGTGCCTTTCCAAAATCCTGGGGAAGATGATTCCATTTGGATTGACATATAGTGTGCCTTGTCAGATATCAAATTTAATTTTCAAAAACTTTTGGACTAAAATGTAAAGTTTAAAAAATAACTTTAAAAATTTCCCCACCCACACTTAGTCACCTTTTGTGTCACTTGGCCTTGCATCGCCTTTACTTCTTCTTGCCTACGCATTGCCTCCCCTCGCTTACGCACTGAAGTCGCCTACTCGCTTAGTCCCCTGACTCACCATGCTTGTGTAGTCTCCTCACGTCCTGCCTCCTCTATTGTCATATGTTCAAGCCTCAAGATTGCAATTGTAAAATGAAAATTAGCCATTTAGCCTTGAATAATTGAAATGTCTACAGTGCAGTGTGCTGACTACTAATTTTTTGTCTTGATATGTTATGGTATGAATACTTAAATGTTGAGTGTTGAGTCAATTGAGTAGTTGTTGTGTGTGTTAGTGACTTATAATTGTGAATTTTGACTTCTAAGTTTGGAAATTAAGGAATGAGATTGAGGATTTTGTATAGAATTAAAGTATTTGGAATTTTGGATGTATTTTGTCATTTGTGTTGTTTGGATTCTAAAAATTAGGGATTAAATCATTCAATACAAAATTGAAGTTTGTGTTATTGTTTGAAATTTGAGAAATATTGAATTAAATGTTGTTCTTTATTATAAGTTAGGTTATATATTATAAATTGATTTCTTAATATATAAAATGAGTTAGTTAATTTAGGTTTAATTATGTGATTACACGAATTAAATTATAGATGTGAGTTTATGTTTGAATCATATAATCACACAAAATGAGTTATATTTATGACTTTATGGTTGAATTATGTGATTACACAAATTGAGTTATAGATATGACTTATAAGTTTATGTTTAGATTATGTAATCACAAAAAATGAGATATAGTTGTGAGTTATGGTTTAATTATATAATCATACAAAATGGTTGTAATAGTGACTTTATGGTTGAATTATGTAATTACACAAAATGAGTTATAATTGTGAGTTGTGACTTTATGTTTAAATTATGTAATTACACAAAATGAATTATAGTTGTGAAAGTGCAGCAATTAATGTATATATTTGAAGTTTGGGTCAAGAAACATGATAATTTGTTGGATAGAAACTTCTTAATCAGCAAGGTTTCTTAAGGAATCATTTATATAAGTTTATGAAGTTTATTAATATATTTTATATATCAATATTTAAATTAACCACAAGTGCACGACGTAGCTATAGCTAGCGTAGGCAAGTATGAGTCAATACCATGAAGACAATAATTATTAGTGATTACCTTTTTCCTATTATCTAGCCTAAGAATTTGGTTTTTAATTTTTAATTAAAAATTATAATTAAATAAATAAAATAAAATAGAAAACAATAACGAATGAAGAACAGAGGAAATTGCTTAGAAAACTCGATACCAAATATTAGTATCTCGGTGATGAATCCTCATAAATAATTAAATAATTAACACTTTACTACGAAATTATTTTATTTGACTATTAGACTGTGAAAATTCCTATCTTATATTAATAACCCTCTCGAGACTACTAACAACTAATCCATAGGTGGATTAATTAAAATCTTTTTGGTTAAAGATCCTATGATTGCATTATTGATTTATGAATTTTACTATTAGATTTGGCCCTAATCCAGAGGATTTATACTGATCTATCTCTAGATTTGCGATCAACTTTGTTTAATTATGGTAGATTTATTCATAGACATGATTTCTCAATCTCAATGATATTAATGCATAGTAGAACTCTTACCATAGGCTTGTAATATTATCACACCTCCAGCATTTATGTATAAACCAGAAACAGAAATCAAAAAGTCTTTATAGGGTTGTCATGAGGCTTAAGTATGGTATGATTAGGATAATAAAAAGGTTGATTTGAAGGAAATTTACAAAGGAAACATTATAAGAAACTTGTTCACAAAATATAGAGGTCATTTCATTATATCTCCAATGGTACTATATACTTATTTACAATTTTTCTATGCTCTTTTTTTTTTTATCATCATGTTCCACAATTAAAAGAATATTGAACCTTTTAAAATTACAAGTTTCAGACAATGAAATTATGTAAATAACCTTCAAGGTTCAAAACAATAAAAAGGCTTCAAAGAAAAATAGGATAAAGGTTAATAATTTAGGTTATAATCAATGAAAAAGGCTAAAACTCAACTTGGTTATTTCTAAAGATAAATTATGGGTAAGGTAATAATAAAAAAATAGGCGAAGACAAGTTATTGAATCTAAGTGGGTTCATCATTTCAATGCTTCTAATTATCAAAATATGATCTCAATACGTATAATAAAAGCATAATATTGAATCATTTAACTATGCATACTAACGAAAAAGATGGTTTCATGAGTGTAAATAATATGCAATTTCATTCAATTTGATTATCTCAATGGATATTAAAAGATATTACTTATAAAAAATATTTTATTTTAACTATCATCCTTTGCATACTAATTCAAATCAATATTCAATAATGAAATAAAGTCTTTATGGACATATTTCAATTAAGTCAATATATTAGTTCATAAATTTAATAACTAAGATTATAACAAGCTTAAGAAAATTATTAGAATCATTAAGCCCCTCACCATACTTAAAGTCATACATTATCCTCAATGTATACAATATAAGCATTTATAATAAGTGAGAAGGCGGAGTTTGCACTTTCTTGAGTAAGACAAAATTTTGATTTTGTCCATCCAATATTAGACTAATGTCCTTGTAAAATAGAAACAAAAATGGGATAGAAAGATAAAAAGAAATAAAAACAACACAAACAAAAATAATTAAGAAATATGAAATGACATTAACACTAATGTTAGATAAAAATAAATAAAATAAGAAATTTCCACAATTAATGATAAAAATGAAAATATGCACAAGTTAAGCATCTCCTTCAATTGTGTTGTGACTAAGGCCTACTCGATGATGGAGGGTCCTCGGGTCAATGATCCTGATCAGGTGGAGTAGTTATTGATGAAGAACTCGTGCCAGATGATGGAGGCTAGAAAGTAATGCCCTAACGGCTCACCATTAACAATAGTAAATTCCCCGCCCATCCAACAGATGTCTCGAGCTTGCTCATCGGCTCTACAAGTTTCGCCAGATGTCTCTTCAGCCAAGATATCGTCAATTAGTCCAAATTAAAGATATTGTCAATTAGTCCAAATTAAACTCCTCTAGTGCAATCCCTCCTATTTAGGATGATAATTAATGTGGTTGTGGTAGCTCCTCTCTTAGTCCTCCCAGTGTTGCTGGCTTATTGAGAACTCTAATAAGTCTATGAATGTCACCGTGGGTCCTCATTATCGACTCACTATGTGCATATGCTTCATGACATTGATGTTGAGTGATACCATAGTAGCCACTTGGTGCATCAATGGTAATATATCAAATACCCCCATTTGTCGCAAAAGTCTAGTCATATAACTCCCAACACAAATTGTGCCAACCTTCCCTTTCTCACTCTAATACCTGATGAATTGGGCAAGTGCATGCCCCAGGTGGATTGGTGTCCTCTCACTCATACTCCATAAGTAAAACACGTTCAGATTTCAATGACTCCCTACCTGTCACCCTAACCATTCAATGTGTGACTTAGAATACCATGAATGTATCTAAGTGTGGGATGTCACATTGTGGATGCCTTGGATTTTCTTGGGTCGTAGTATTCCTTTGTGTTGATTGTATGCCAGATCTATTAAGGAGACAACCTATATAAAAATTATGTTCATAGTTCGACGCACTCTGACAACACCATGAACTCTTGGTTGTAAAGACCCATTATTATGGAAAATTTTAAATAGCTCATCTGGAACATATCTCCTATCATTTGAAATTGGATCATGTTAGGACGATCCCAAATGTAGCCTCCTTTCTCCATAAAGAATGTGGAGAGTACTTCAAGCATTAGCTCCCAATAAGATGGCTACACGATCTCAAAGAGTCAGAACCATACGCCAATGTTAATGAGGTCCCAAACTTGTCGGGCTAAATCAACTTGTAGTAGCCTCCTAGTATGGGAATCAACCAGTACCAAACTTTTTATCCTTAAGTTGTTGGTATTGTTCCTCCTGGGCCTCGACATTGAACAATAACATTCACAACCTTTTTAGGAGCTAGAATGTGGTTGAGGAATCTTCTCTTTGTTGTCACTTTGTCGGGATCTCCTTTTCTCGCTTTGATCTCATCATTTTGCTTGAAACTTAAAATAAATGTGAAAAATTACAAGTAAATTACATCCTTTTCCTCACATTTAAAATTTACTATGCTCACTAAATTATTAAATGTAAAAACACAAAAACAAAAAATTAAAACACATAAAAATAAAAAATAAATTAACACAAATATATAAATACATAAATAATTAACAACAACAACACCCAATATACATCCCACTAAGGTGCGGGGTTTACATAAATAATAAAATAAAATAAAATAATTAGAAATTAAACTAACAACTTAATTAATCATAAAATCAAAATTAAAAATTTTTAATAAACAATTAAAACAATCGTAATTATCAAATTACAAATTCAACCCTAAAATTGAAATTAAAAATCCTAATATAGCAATTACGTAAAATTGATGAAATTAAACACTAAACTTATGAAAAATCAAAATTGACATGCAGTTAAACAAAAACACAGCTTCAATTAACTAATAAAGCAACTAATTAATCCTAATTTCACAAAATATCACAATTTAGTAATTAGTGAGCAAAATTGCACAATTTTGCAATTCAAGTTGAATTTTCACCCAATTCACATACAACTAATCAAATTGAATCATTAAATCAATTGGGTATGGATTAAATTCAACTATTAAACCATAATTAACCATAAAATCACACAAATTCTCCCAAGACCCCTAAATCATAAAATTGACTTTTTGATTGAAAAATCTACAAATAATGCAAACCACCTAATAAATCAAGCATAAACATGTGCAAATAACAAGAAAACTTACTTGGGTATTATTAATTCAGTAAAAAAACATAAAGATTGGGACAACAGAATGATGGGATGATGATGGGAGTGAGTGAGAAGAGAGAAAATGTGAGAAGATGAAATGATTAGGAATTTTTAAGAAGGATCGTGGACTTACACGATCTACTACATGAGATTGTGGACTTAAACGATTTGCTACATGGTTGTTTCTCCACATGGGAGTTTTGTAGCCTGTAAGTAAGCTAGTTGTGGCAGGAAAACAATAAGGGAATAATTGATTAGATTAATGACACCAATGGAATCTATTAATGCCCTTTCTAATGACAACCTGTTAAATAAAGAACAACAAAACTCCCTGAATAATCTGTTGATGCAAGCAATTTATCTTGGAGGAAGTGGAAACCCTCTATACTTATGGTGACTACTAGTAGTTTCCTTATTTGGTTCCGTCACTAGTTCTTCCTCAACCACCTATGTCCACTCTTCTTCTTCTTCTTCTTCTTTTTCCTAGACAAAGATTTCTAGCTCATCATCTTCTTCAAATATCTCTTGCAACTCTCTACTTCCTCTTATTGAGTAGAGGTTGCTTCTTCTTCTTTTTCTTCTTCTTATGGAAGTTCGTTTCCACTTCTGAGGGTGATTGCCATTCCATGCTCTTTAGGATCAGTTTCAATAGTATAAGGCAAACTCCCTGCAGTTTATTAGATAATATCTTCGCCAGCTGATTGAGATGATTAACCATATTTTATATACAAGCCTCTATTTCTTGATGCCTCATATTTGATTCTTGAATAAATTTGTCCATCATAACTTTCAAAGTATTTGTTACTCCTCGCCTTCTTAAAATGTATCATATTCAGTTCCAAAAAAAATCTCTCCCTGAATGCACATTTGCTAGTTACACGCTTGGCAAGGCAGTCCATTAGCTTATCTATAATACTTTCATATTGCTAATCTTGTTATGTATAGTTAGTTAGAGTATAATCATTCTATCCATAAGTGTAAGGTTTGCTATACTATGGACTATACATATTCTTGTACCATGCACCTTAATATTAGTTGTACATGCTCGGTCGCTCCCATATGTAGGCCGGTTCTTGACATTCAAGATTGTAATGGTTACTTCCACAAATGTTACAACAAGACATGATATCAATTGAGCTTTTGAAAACATGTAAGGAAACCTCTCTGTCTGATATGATGAAGTTACATATTACGATGACATATCATGGCTCTCATAAAAGTATTGTCCACCCCATCCATCCATTATGAGTTGTGACTATAAAGTTAAGTCTCAATATCCTAACAATAAGTCACAAACTCACAGTCAAAGTAGAGAAGTTCAAAAGATAATTAAATAAATTAGCCATAAATACAATAATGTTAAATAAAAATAAAATAACATAAATGTAAAAAATAGTGGCTAGAGCAATAACGTTCAGGTGTTCCTAATATTACTGATCCAGACAATGGCGCCAAAATCTTGATTAATATGTTTTAGATATCAACATTTAAATTAACTGTAAGTGCAAAGCGTATCCATAACTAACATAGGCAAGTACGGGTCGATCCTATGAAATCAATAATTATTAATGATTACCTTTTTCCTATTATTTAGCATCAGAATTTGATTTCTAGTTTTTAACTAAAAATAATCTTAAACAAATAAAATAAAATAGGAAATAATAATGAATGAAGAATAGAGGAAATTATTTAGAAAGCTTAATATCAAATATTAGTATCTAGGTGATGAATCCCCCTAAAAATCATTAAATAATTAACCTTTTACCATGCAATTATTTATTGACTATTCTACAATGGAAATTCCTATCTTATATTAATAACTCTCCTGAAACTACTAAAAACTAATCCATAGGTGGATTAACTGAAATCTATCTAGCTAAAGATCCTAAGATTGCATTATCGATTTATAAATTTTACTATTAGGTTTAACCCTAATCTAAAGGATTTATGCCAACCTATTTCTAGGTTTGCAATCAACTCATTTCAATTATGGTAGATCTATTCATACACAGGATTTATCAATCTCAATGGTATGAAATCAGATCACGCATTAATATTCTAGGTCTATTAGAACATGCATAAAACTCATAATTGAATCATAATAAATCAATCAAAATAATTGCATTAAGTAAAAGAATAAAGAAATGTTGTTATCCTAACTCGGGTTTATCACATATAGACATTAAACACATTTAGTTATGTATAATAGAAAACAAAATCAAAGATAAACAGGAAGAAAAGCGAATAGAAAATAAAGGAATCATAATTTTAAATCTCCCTTTCTCTTCTATTGAATGTTCTTACAAGTTTGAAGTTTGATGTTGTAATTTATTAGACCTTTTGATGGATTCTTCGTGTTGTCCATGTTCCTTTATCAAAACCATCCCTTTTATATGTTTTTCATGTCTAGAATCTGGTGCAAAAGTAGGCTCTCCTTAAGTTGCCTATGCTCGCATCCTTTTACAATAAATTTTATAATTTCTGCGACATAAACAGTCTGATATATGGGCTTGTGAGAGACCATGTGTGTTGGGACCCGATCCGGAGACCGGATTCCAATCAGAATATGGAGAACGAAAGAGATCGAAACCAAAACGAAAGCGGAAGCAAATCGAAATCGAATACGAATCGAATCACAAATCGAAAGACAAAGCGAAGGAATCAAAGACGGAACAAGTCTGAACTCGACATCCGAACACAAATAGCGAAGAAAACGTTTACGTTGGAAACCTTAAACTTAAACTGTCCAAAATCCGGTATATTTTTTTTCTCTCTTTTCTCATTCCTCAATCCAAATACACTCACATACAATCGCACTATCCAATGTCCAACACACGTTCATTCACATTTTTCCATATACAAATCATGCTTATATCTTAATTGAACATACAAAATTTAGATAACATATCCATGTGCAATACCATAACTCAATAGCCTCATCCAAATCTCATAATTTAATTACAGTTTATACACCCTTTCATAAATCAAAGCTTTATACAAATCATAGTGGCATTTTCAAGCCTTATACATTACCCATAACCCTAAACCAAAGTACACAATACACAACAAT
>JANIJH010000005.1:26435975-26452604 GCA_024520975.1 Erythroxylum areolatum | reverse complement strand
AACCCTAATGCAATTTGACCCATTCTAGTCCAATGGCCCTAATTTCAATCTCAAAATAATATACCCAATATTACAGTACCATTGGATAGAAATTTTCGCTACCGAAAATCAACTGGTTCGCCGCTTGGCAATTTTTTCAGTCTGAGAATTTTCTCCGAAAAATTTCAAAAAAATTCCTAAAAATTCCTTAAAATATAAAACACTCAATGGCGCACTCAGAATAATTTTTCAAACACAAGAACCGCGTTAATCACAGTAAAACTACATTAAGCACAAAAATCGAGAATGTCATGTATGCATATATAGTTATTTCATGTGCACAAAATTCACTGTGTACCAATACTAGTATGCATGAACAGTCCTAATGAAGCTCAATGACTCTCATCCTATATCAAATTACTATTCTACCCTTCCCGTTGAGGGTGAGATGTTACAAAAATATTCCTATTTATTGTGATAATACCAGTGCAATTTGTTTGAGTAAAAATTCAATTCTGCATAGTAGAACAAAGCATATAGAAATTAGACATCACTTCATCAGTGATCATTGTTTAAAAGGCGACATTTGTTTGAAGCATGTATCATCTAGTGACCAATTAGCTGATATTTTTACTAAACCTCTTAAGGAAGATGTGTTTGTGAATATTAAATTGAAACTAGGCATGTGTGATTTAAATTTCTTTGGTTGAATTTGTTTTTGCTACATTCATTAATATATCAAATGGTTAAAATATGAAGCAAATGTGCAATTACATCTGAAGATTCCATCATCATGATTTACACTTGGGCTAAAATGTGATTGATTTGGAGTTTTGAAACATTCTAGTCGACTAATTAATGTCTAAGTCGACTGAGATAGAAGAAATGATTTACATTTTTTTGAAATGATTCCTTTGATCTTAAACATTTACCAGTAGACTAATTGGAGTTTCAGTCTACTGCTATTGAGGATTAAGGCAAGTTAACTTTGATTTGGATATCGAGTCATGTTCTGGGATAGTCGAAGATTAGTAACAAGTCGACTTATGTGGGTCGATAAGTCGACCTATAATTTACACAGCACTTTGGAAATGAAAAAATTTAAGGATAAGTCGACTTATAAAGATCGACAAGTCGACTTATGAATGTCGATAAGGCGACTTATGAAGGTAAAGAAGTCGACTCATGCTTACATGGGTTCTTTAAAACCTATTCTCACCTTTATTCACCGAAAACCCATTCTCTCTAACCTCTGAAATTTTTCTTCTCCAAGTCGACTTATACCCTCAAATCTCTTCAAATCTACTCTACCCATCATCAATCGACTTCCATTAGCACAAAAACCATTCATCATTTCTTTAAATCAACCTTTCTTTTCCGAAACCCCTTTCTCATAATTACAAACCCTAACTTTCGTTTTTTTTAATCTCTCAAAAACCTCATGGCTCCACGCAAATCAAAAGGGAAAGACAAGCAACTCACTCCACCACAAGGTTCCCGAGTCCACTATGGACCACGAGTTCGTGGGTCTTCTACAAAGGGAGATGCTACTAGAGAGGATGACGTGATTGAACCAAGGTTCGTCTCAAGGGAAGTCTAAACTTTGTACTACAAGGTACTCAAAAACGAAGTGTTAATTCCTTCAATGAGATTTGATTGGACTGAATTAGACAACAGTGAATTTACGGATGTGTTTTCTGAAATCACTAATCTTGGGTTGCGAGATTTTTTAGGCTTTAAGGATGAGATATATGAAGATATGGTTAGGAAATTTTATGCAAATCTCAGTGTGATAAGCAGTAATATTGCTAATAGAGTTCATCTGAAATCCAATATTAACGGACGAGAAATTTTTCTGTATGAAGTTAATATGTGTACCTTATTTCGTTTACCTAGAGGAGGAGTTAGGCCTAGAGCTTCTTTCATAGATTTTGATAAATGAGGATGGCGATACTGATGAAGAAGCCGAAATTTCTTCGGCTATACTGAAGAGAAAGGTGCTGAATTGCTTAGTCGATTCTGTTCTGATCATACCCCTCCGTATGAAGCAATGGACTTGCCTTTACATTATCGGCTGCTACATTATGCGATTAATAGGGTTGTTTATCCGAAAAAGGCGAGTAATAATCAAATCACATCCTTAGATAAAGAAATACTTTGGCATGTGAAAGAAGGAAGAAAGATTAATTATCCAAATGATGCGAAAAAAGGCCAGTCTATTACGCGGTCAACTTAAAGAGAAACCAGTCCGGCATAAAGGAATGCCGTATGCATACAAGATAGTCTCAAATCAAAGACAGAAGATAGCCTTGTAAGAATTAATTGTATAAACAGAAGTTGAAAACAAGATAATCTCAAATCAAAGACATTGTAACACACTCCCCCTCAATCAAGTGACTGTGACTAAAGAATACCAATTATCCATTTCCAATATTCCTCCCCCTTTTTGTCATAATCAAAAACCAATATTAAAAATAGTCGCAATGGCAGTACATAAATAAACAAGACAGCAAGCACAAAGAGGAAAATAAATGCAAAGTCATTACATAACAGAACAATCCAACAAACACAAATACCAGAAGACATAAGAAGCACCACACACACTTGAAAAAGCATAAGAAATGTCGGTCTAGGCGAAAGGCAATACACATCATGATGAAGAATCATCATGCCTACAACCTAACTTATCAAAAATCTTCTTGAGCATACAATGTTGTGCATCAACTTTCTTCGCCAACTGCATAAACAGACTCTGTATATCATCAACACGATCATCTAAGTCATCCAATTGATCGTGAATGTTATTAAGTTCCTCGTGAGAGACCTCACTCCTTCGCACATTACTTGGCCGAGAGCTACTTGAACGATCAGCTGCCCGCTTAGAACGTTTCCTTGGAGGCACTTGCTCACCCTCCAAGGTCAGACCTAGCTTCGCTACATGATAGGAATAAACCCAGCCTTTTTCAATGATTTTTACCAACTTCATGATTCTCAAATTATATGGGATAAATCTCCAACTTTGAGGATACGGATAATGAACATAATTACTCAAATCACATTTTTGTAACTGAGAGAGAGAAGTAATCAAAGCTGCATACGGCATTCCTTTATGTTGGACTGGTTTCCCTTTAAGCTGACCGCGTAATAGACTGGCCTTTTTCCGCATCATTTGGATAATCAAACTTGGATAATTAATCTTTCTCCCTTCTTCCACATGCCAAAGTATTTCTTTATCCAAGGAAGTGATTTGATTATTACTCACCTTTTTCGGATAAACAACCCTATTAATCGCATAATGTAACAATCGATAATTCAAAGGCAAGTCCATTGCTTCATACGGAGGGGTATAATCAGAATATAATCGACTAAGCAATTCAGCACCTTTCTCTTCAGTATAGCCAAAATTTTCTTCTTCATCAGTATCGTCATCCTCATTTCTCAAAATATCAAAATCTATGAAAGAAGCTCTAGGCCTAACTCCTCTTCTAGGTAAACGAAATAAGGTACACATATTAGCTTCACACAGAAAAATTTCTCGTCCGTTAATATTGGATTTCAGATGAACTCCATTAGCAATATTACTGCTTATCACACTGAGATTTGCATAAAATTCCCTAACCACATCTTCATATATCTCATCCTTAAAACCCAAAAAATCTCGCAACCCAAGATTAGTGATTTCAGAAAACACATCCGTAAATTCATTGTTGTCTAATTCAGTCCAATCAAATCTCATTGAAGGAATTAACACTTCGTTTTTGAGTACCTTGTAGTACAAAGTTTGGGCTTCCCTTGAGACGAACCGTGATTCAATCACGTCATCCTCTCTAGTAGCATCTCCCCTTGAAGAAGACCCACGAACTCGTGGTCCATAGTGGACTCGGGAACCTTGTGGTGGAGTGGGTTGTTTGTCTTTCCCTTTTGATTTGCGTGAAGTCATGAGATTTTTGAGAGATTTAAAAAAAACGAAAATTAGGGTTTGTAATTATGAGAAAGGGGTTTCAAAAAAGGAAGGTTGATTTGAAGAAATAATGAATAGGTTTTGTGCTAATGGAAGTTGATTGATGATAAGTATAGTAGATTTGAAGAGATTTGAGGGTATAAGTCGACTTGGAGAAGAAAAATTTCAGAGGTTAGAGAGAATAGGTTTTCGGTAAATAAAGGTGATAATAGGTTTTAAAGAACCCATGTAAGCATGAGTCGACTTGTTTACCTCCATAAGTCGCCTTATCAACCTTCTCTATAATGGTCCATAACATAACCCAGTACTATAAAGTGTGCATCGTTAAGTAAACACTTTCAAATTGGTTTACTCACAATTCCTTCCAACATCTTCAATAATGCCTGTTGAACGCCCTCCCCAGAAACATCTCTTCCAATGTTAGAGCTATCAGCCTGCAACAAAACTCAAAAACCATTTTCATCAAGGGTACAGTGTAGCACTAAACGACTCAACGTATATGATAATGAGTTAGAATACCTTAACCTATATAATAATGAGCTAGAATACCTTCTTAGTTATTTTATCAACTTCATCAATGTAGACTATACCTCGTTGAGCTGCTTCCACATCAAAGTCAGCTGCCTAAATAACAAAAGAGGACAAAAAAAAAAGGAACCACATAAATTATGTCATATTGTAGAACAATGAAGATACAAATATATGGAGCCTAGAATCAAAACAGAAAAATCAAACTATTGCAAGTCACAAGGATGAATAAGTTTAGTGTTTGACAAACAGGGGTGTCTAAGCCTATAACAATTTAATAAAAGGTTGGTGCATAAGTGTATGGGCACAGATGATAACTCTTATTGGCTAAGATATAACCCAAAATCTAGTACTAATATTAGTGAAGCATGTTTAGTCAACTTCCTCAAACATATTTCTCTGATGCAAGACTTAAATTTATAAACCAACTCCTTATGCCACCTTATAATGTTAGTTTGCATACCATTGAGCAATGACAAAACAAACCAAGCACTTCCAGCACAATAATTAAGATAGACCAATCACTCACCATCTATGAATTAGAGTATACTTGTAGTTTTATTGATGCAAAAGAGTTTGAGTTTATAAAAGAAACCAAAAAGAGCGCAAATCATCAGCCACAATCTTAATTTGGTGGGATGAAAAGTGGGAGTTGAGGTGACAATAAAGGACTGAAATTTACTTTATATAAGGTTTCCTTATTGGATAGAAAGTAGTAATAAATTAGACATATTATCTTTTGTTTAGGACTTAAACTTATTTAACAATAATGAATTTTAACTAAACTAGGATTCAATTTTATATTAGATATTTTAGTTAGAAATATAGCAAAGAATTTTTCTATATATTTGTGTACTCAGCTCTTCAAAAATAAGCTCTTCACTTTTTTTCTACAATCTTGAGTTTTTAATTAAAGCATGTGATACTTTCTTCTAAGAATGATTCTTAGATTCTAAATGATTCCTTAATATTTTAGTTGGGAATATAATCAAGAATTTTTCTATATATGCGTGTACTCAACCCTTCAATAATAAAATCCTGAATTTTTTCTATAATCTTCCATTTTTAATTAAAAGGTGTGGTACTTTCCTCTAAGAGTGATTCTTAGATTCTAAAAGATTCCTAGTTCCTTACCCTTAATTGCTTGTTTACCTCACTAAAGTTCCAACAATCTTAACGTGAACTTCCAACAACCAAAACCCGAAAATTCTAGCCTAAAGTTTTATTTATTCCAAACTTGGAATTCCAACAACCTAAGTTGAACCCAACCAACAACCAAATTTTATTTTATGAGTTTTTTGGGTTCTATCCACAGTTTGATATATCTTCTATTTGTTTTAAATCAATTTGGTATCAAGGTTTTGGTTTAGAATGGTAGCACATAGTGGAAGGGTGTATAGAAGAATACTCTGCAAACAAGAGTGAGATGAAATACTTGCATGTATCAACTCTCACAAGAAAGCATATTCGACAACTTTTGGAGAGGCTAAACAGAGTTGAAATTCATTCCCTAAAAGTCAAAACTCCAATAAGAAATAATTTTGCCAATCAAAAACCTATACTTGATGCCAAACATAGGGAGGATGCCAACAAGCAAGATGAATGGACTATTATTAATCAACAACATGCAATCTAAGGAAAATTTTTTGTTGAACAATCATATATTGATTTTGATTCCTCAAATCTAATAGGCATTGCCTCAGAGAAAACGTTTGTTCTAAGTGGTGAGATCGTTGTCACCTCTTCATCAACAGATCAATCAGAATCTTTAAGTTTACATGTAGAAGGTGCTCAGGTATTTGATGACATAGGAGAGTCTGAGAATGGAATCTAATCGAAGTACTAAAGTAGAAGAAAAGTATGAAGAAGTGGATCCTTTCGCTAGCCCCAAAAAACCTTTAAAACTTAACAACTAGTTTAAACACTTAAATAACAAATCAAAACACAAGAAAATTTGGCTAAAACAACAAGAAAAAAGGCTGAAATAATAGGACAACAGCCAAAATAACATACCAGGGAGCTGAAAAGATTAACTCACAAGTTCTAAGGGTTCAGAGCCTATTGAATCAAAATTTGATGATATCCTTGGTGTTCAGAAAACAACAATTGAGTTGATAAAGATTATGTAGTAGTGGGTGATGAAAGAGAAGTAGATTTGAATGAAGATGCAAAATTAACACAACATATGAATACAAATAAGTTGTGAATACGCGTGCAAAATATTCAGCATTGGTGGCAAGTTAATGCATTTGACTACAAGAAGAAACGGTACGTATGTTCTTGATGCTTGTGTGATCAAGAAACCGTGTGGTTTTGTTACGAAAACATCTGCAAATACAATGGTCAAGACTTAAGGCGTTGTCCACATTGCTAAGCACTTCTTCAAAGAAGTTGGACATCTTCACAGATTACTAAACTATTGTCTCTAATCATGACGTGAAATTTATGAGTTACTTTTGGAGAACTTTATGGAACACAATGAACAATGAGCTTCAAACTTCAAGTTCTTTCCATCCCCAAACTGAAGGACAAACAAAGGTGGTGAATAAAAGATTAGAGGACCTATCAAGATGCTTGATAAGGGAAAATATGAAGAAATGGGACCTAATTCTTCCTATGGTAGAATTTGCATATAACAATTCTATAACTAGGTTAGCCAATAAGAGTCCTTTTGAGATAGTTTCAAGAATTCAACTAAAAAAGCCTATTGATTTGGTTCCTTTACCATAAACAACACAAGTTAGTGCTGAAGCTAAACATTTTGCACAATACGTCACGGATATATTGATGATGTACAACAAAAGATAACAACTAACAACTTGATTTATAAAGAACATGTTGATCAACATTATTCTTTGGTGGAATTCAATAACGAGGATATTGTGATGGTAAGGATTCATATAGAGAGTTCTCCAAAGGAAAAATATAAGTAAGTTCATATAAGGGGCGTTAAGACCTTATAATATTGTTAAGAAGATAAGTGCTAATGCAAGTTTTGGAATTACAAAGTAATATGGGAATTACTCCTATCTTTAACATTGTGGACTTAACTATTTATCATGGACATGATGCTGCAAATCTGTAACTGCAACTATGATAATTCCATCCATTCCTCATCTTAAAGAGGAGATAGAGGATTCTTGATGAACAAATTGTAGCTAGAAGAGCTGGTGAATATCGGCAATTTCTTATCAAATAGAAAGGAAGATCAATTTCTAATAGCACTTGGATTTTAGATTGTGAATCTTGAAAGTTGAATCTAGACGTATATGAATGATATTTGTCACATTCTATATCAAGGATGACTTCAAACAAACTAGGGAAGATTGACAAAAGAGATTAGAGCATATAAAAGAAATTAAAAGAGGGAAAATCAATTAACCACAAGCTTTAATACGATAAGACGAAAAATGGGAGTTGAAGTTACGATAAAGACAATTTGGGTTGAAATTTACTTTATGTCAGGTTCCCATATTAGATAAGAAGTAATAATAAGTTTAATATGTTATCCTAGTTGTTGTACTCAACCATTCAATAATGAGGTTGTGAATTTCCATAAACTTGAGTTTCCAATTAGAAGCTTTGATGCTTTCTTTTAATAGTGATTCTTAGACTCTAGGAGTAATTCCTAATCTCCTACCCTCCATTACTTGTTTATCTCACTAAAATTCCAATAATTTTAACTTAAATTTCCAAAAATCAAAGAATTAGATTTCTAGCAACCAAACCCTAAATTTTCAGCAAATTTCATAAGTTATGCAAGTCCTAGCCACTAGTTTGATATAACTTCTATTCATTCTAAATCATCTATTCTTTACATTGTGTAAAGCATTTAGCTATTTCAACATTAAAATTTTCTTTTAGATTATGTTGGGTTTTGAAACTAGAACATGACTATGGTGAAATAAGTCTACTTGATTGTGCAATCATGATACAAAGTAAGTGGTTAGTAGGAGAAAAACAAAATGTAATGATCCACTTATGTTAAAGAGATAACACAGTTAAAAACCGCATCAATAACTCATTGGACAAGTCTATCAGTTTAAACCACAGACTTGAAAGAGCAACTACAAATAAGTCATTTTGGCATAATAGTCTTCTAAAAAGTTATTGTCATTGATAAGTTATGTACTTTAATTTAACATATTGGTCATTGGTTCCAATTACCCCTTGGAGGATTCACAACTTTAAAGAGGGGGCATAAAATCATAAATTGCACAACATGAATGATTTAAGAGAGGAAAGTTCAAAAGTTCAAGCTTTCAATGGTAATAGTACAGGGGATTACAACAAGAATTACAGAACATCATGAAACTACTAAAAAAACTTGAAAGTTTACCCTCACATATTTCTTCATTAAGATTGAAATATTAATTTTATATAATTAAAAAAAAGGAAATAAGCCATACCACTAACAACTTGTACAATATTGATTCCACATCTTCTCCCACGTAACCAGCCTAGAGAGAGAGAGAGAGAGAGAGAGAGAGAGAGAAAATAAATAAATATATAACCAGCCTGGAGAGAGCGAGAGAAAGAAAAAGATGAATATATATTGTGGAAAATGAAGAGAAATTAAAAGAAACAAAATGCAACTTAAGATTTAACATCATAAGCACCAATAAGTAGGAGGGTCTTTTCTTGAACATCAAAATTTTACTAGGAATAAGTTTCTTAAACTGATCTACAATTTGAAAATATAATGTTGTACATAAGTGGCATTACTAGCAAGGTGCTATGTTAGTCCAAAATCAATTTTTTAACAGACAAATGTTTCAAGAAGGCCAATCACCATGAAATCGAACTTAGTTTATCAAACATAACAAGAATAGAAATGAGGAATATGTTCGTGCATGTACACAAAGCCACCCATTAGCAGGTATATTAAGTATTAGCTCGTGTGCTTAAGATTGTGCACGATTCAAAGGTTCGTATTCAATAGACAAAAATGCTTGAGGCAAGCCTTGAATATAACAATGCTAGGTGAGCAAGTGATGATATTGCAAGCAAAATAAAAGGCCTTGTAGACAATGTTATCAGAGCAAGACACTTGTAAATAACCTTGAACATGATAAGTTCAAGTGAGCATATGATAAACAAACTTGCCTGGGTAAGAGTTGTTGCATCAGCAATGACAAAGGGCACATCCACAATGCGAGCCAATGTTTTTGCAAGCAACGTCTTCCCTATCCTTATGGTCAAGGTAAGACCATATGAATCAAATAGAAACATAGTTAGTAATAGGTTCAAACTGACAATAAGGATGACAACAACTTACAAATTAAGTAACATAAATCAAATATGCAAGATAAGTGTTTCTCATACCTGAGCCTGTAGGGCCCATCAAGAGTACATTGCTCTTGTCTAACTCAACAAATTCGCTCTCAATGGTTTCAACTTCATTATGATTGAAGTGTAAACCTGACCTAGCATCCATACAAAGATTCAAAGTTAAACAAACCAATTCAAATTTACAAGTTAAACTTTAGTATCAACTTGCTATAAATCCAATTATTTCTTAATGAATTGTAGAGTAAGAAAATGTAAAAATTCAATATTGGCTCAAATAGGGAGCTAAAAAAAAAGTGAATTCAATCTAACAGATGACATTGGATTACATACTCCTTTTGATGGGATGGATGACATATCCTCTTGTAATGGTTGTAAACTGCCACTGCAAGAACCTGTTATAAGAGAGAACAAGCCAATAAAGACACAATTGTCAAGCTACTAATGTAATAAAACCATAATTAGTATATCTGACATTATCAAACATAATCTTTTTGTATGATAATCCAAAACTAAAAGCATGAAAACAAAAAACCCAATACTCAAACTTTCTTTAGCAATCGCAAAACCAATTTCCTTTCTTACTTGGCATATCAATTTAAATGCTACAAATATCTTCCCTTAATTCTGTTTTGAAAGCTATTACACCCAACATGCAAAAGGTTATTAATCCATCCAAATTGCCCAGACGTCAAATCACTAAAAAACCAATGCCGATTATACTAAAACTCATTTTCAAATCAATAAAAGTGAAGGATAGATACTTTCAATAAGCATTTAAATTGAAACAAAAAAGGAAACGCCATTTCATAGCAAAAGAAAGAAAAAAAAATGCAACCTTTTTCGCTTTATACTGCCCAACAACAAACTCATCAAGCCCCTTAGAAATCTCCTTAGGAGTTGGCAAGTCTCTTTCTAGACCCAGATTACCACCAGCCCCAACATTTCTAATTGTACCACTATCTTTCTCAGCAATTCCCTCTTTATCCTCCTTCCAACAGCTGTTACAATTTTCACTCTCGAAGCCCTTAACCTTCCCAAGCTCAATGAAACTCCCTTGCAAGGGCTCCAACTTAAATGGACGGAAATAAAACGCCGTTTTGCAATTAGGGCAAAAGTTCACCGACTGGTATATACCGGTTTCTCTGCCGGTGATAGACAAAGGGCGGTTGGAGAAAAGCACGGGCATTTGGAAGGCGCACCGGGGACAGTTGACGTCAGCCCTAACATGGTCGTAGTCGGTGGGCGTTCTCCTGTCGCTTGCGTGGCGAATAAACCATAGAAGTGGAGGTTTTGAGGGGCTGTGAAGCGAAATGTAGGATTTTGTGGTGGTACTGCTGGTAAGAAGCCTGCTGGTTAGGTGTTTTAGCGCCGTGGTGCGTTTGAGAAGGGAAAGCATTTCTTTTTTCTCTTTTCTGTTCAGTTTTTTTCTTTTTCTAAGTTGATGATCATGGAATTGGAATGGCTATGGCTATGGCTTGTCAAAACTGGATAATGGAGATACTGGTGGTAAAATCCAACGTGACCGGACCCTATCTAAGGTGTGTCCTTTCCCTGTTTCCTAGTGCGATGTCGTTCCATCACTCAATTTATATGGTTTGTTTATGTTAAAGAATATTACATTGTTTTAATTTTAATTAAGATATATGTTTACATAGGGCAGTGTAGGAGACAAGTGCAGTTAACCATAGAACTATTTTGTCTGTTACATTGGATTAGAGGTAAGATATGGTCCTAACAAGTTATCCATATTTTCAATACTATATGCCTCCTATATTACATGATATTGCATGACATGTATACGTGTTTACCAAAAGAAGCAGCGTGTATAGAAAGATTTATTGAACCATATAGACTAACGTAAGCTAACTAACTAGAGTAAAGTAGGATCATTGATTTGAAGCGGCATTTTGAAGATGGAAGACTTTATAATGAGAACTAAGAAATGAATTCGTTACAAAATAGATAACTCATGCCAATACCGTTTAGAATAAAACAAAATCAATTACATAATATTGCACTTACGTAAGTATAAACTATCCCGAATTATCTTTGAAAGAGATCTTATACCAAGATTTAAAAGAGAAAAAAAAAACAACATGAATTTCATATGTAAAATGTCTGAATTCTTTATGTCCTACACTTATGAATAGTATAGAAATTCTATTATAGACTTTCACATTCATTATCTTTTAAACTTTTAAGCTTCCAAATTAGTTGAAATGCATATGAAATACCTCAATTAACATTATTTTTTACTCAATTATTTTTTGCTCAATTAAGATTAGTCGAATTAGCTTATACATTGTTTTTTACATGTTATTTACTTGCGATTTGCAATGTTATTTACTTGCCAATTTTAAGGTTATGATGACTCAATACAAAACCTTGAAATTATATTATGGTGGATACTTTAAGAAAGATCCCAAGTTAAGTTATGAGGCTGGGTTGTCAAGTTATTTTGATAAAGTGGAGCTTGATCTTGCCAGTTATAGATAAATTTGTGAGATAGTGAAGGAACTTGGATACTTACAGGTTGATAGGGCTTATTATAAAGTTTCAAGTTGTAAACTCAAAGAGTCTTTAAGGCTCATTGAATCTAATAAAAGTTTCACTAGATTAATTAACCTTTAAAAAATGCACAATACAATTGAGGTGTATCATACACACAATGATGAGGATGTAGTGCATGATGAAGTTAATATAGATATCAATGAAGAAGAGAGTAGTAATGATGATAATGTGGGCACTTGTGATAATAAAGCTAAAAGTGCACAAAATAAATTTAATGTTTCAATTCCAGATGGCCACCAACTAATGTATAGTGCAAAAAAAATTGACTTTAAGTGAATTAGAGTTAGATACATGCACCTTATTATAGTAACAATATATGTTTCAAAATAAAAACATATAGGTCTGAGCAAATATGTTTCATAACAAACAAGCCTAAAACGGTATCATCAAAGTTTTTGACTAGACACTTTTAACACAAAATTTTAGAGAAGCCTAGCATTACCATTGAGAAGATGATTGAAGAATGCAAAAAAAAGTTGAATATATTTGTGAATTCTATTATATGTGGGGCAGCTAAGAGGAACTCAAGGAAGGAGTGGGTTACATTATGCTTGAGAATATTACAAGCTACAAGGTTATATCCAGAAGTTGAAATATAGCAATCCTATATTAATAATAGAATTGCAATTGTTAAGCATTCAAGAAACCTCTGTTGAGCAAGTTTAACTTCTATAAAACTCTCAATAATTCACAAGCGTATGAAATCGTAACTAGTAGTTTTGAGGTGTCGATCGCTCGAGGAATTAGTAAACTTAATTGAATCCTATTGTTATTTAAGGTTATAAAAAATGTGGTAAAAATGAAGACAAAAGATAAAACATCAAATTAAACAATTGAATATGATTTGATTAAAAATGAAATTATGAAATTAACAAATGTAGATCAAAATAGAGCACAACCACTTAACAATCGAGAAATCACACAAGATAAGATCAAACAATTATAGGAAGAGGGGATTCATTCTATTGTCAATTGCTACTTTAATTACTTTTGATTTAATTAGTATTAGTCCTAAAATTTTGAAGATCGATTATTCTCTCTCGAAACCTAATCATTAAACCCTAAATTATAATCCCTAATTGAATCAAAATTTCTTATTTTTGCAATTTCTCAATTAACAAAAAAGTCCACGTTCCAACTAGTTGTTAAGCAATCTAATAGACAATTAAGACCTCATACGAGATCTCTCTTCATATAATTACCGATTTGATATTTATGTGATCTATTAGGTTATTAATTCTCATTACCCAACCTAATCATGTTACTATCGGTTCACTCTCTCGATTTATTACCGAAGTATGCAATAACCATAAACAATAACAATACCCAAACATTCATTAACATCAAAAGCAAATAAGTCACAATTGATTCAAGAATCAATCCCACATGAAGTTCGAACATGCTTAACAAAATTTTCATCATCCTCAAATCTAAAACATACATTAGAAGTAGTGAATAACAAGACGAATAAAGAAATTATCTTGGAAAGGAATGGTTGGAGTGGCTGGCAGCAGTTCTCCTTCTTCTTCTTCTTCTTCTTCTCTTCTCTCCTTCTTCTCTCTTCCTTATCTCTTTCTCTAAATAGTAAGATGGAGGCTCCCTTGATTATGGTCATCTTATGTCCCTTTATAGTTCTTTTGTCTTTTAAGGTAAAAAACTAAGTTTTACCTCAGCTAAAAAGTCCAAAACAACCCTCTAAAATGAAAACAAAGGCAGATCCCACATCTGTCTCCTGCCTATCACGATCATAACCCTTGAAAGTTAGCTTTGGTCATGATCATGATAAGGAGGTCTCGTGACCCTAGCTAAATCACTTCTATCACAACCGTGACAGGGATGTCACAGTCGTGACAAGGATGTCATGGTCATAGGCTGGCTTTTTCTCTAAGCTTTCTTCAACTTCTTTTGATCTTCTTCATCCAATTTCAAACACTAACAAACGCATCAAAATGCCTCAAGTGCACAAAATTAAAGTCCAATAACAAGTTTTAAACCACATAACACTTGCAAACATAAACACCTAATCACATTACACAATTCTAAACGTAAACATGCATAATTCATCTAATCAACACCTAAAAATACACTAAAACACCTACTAAAATATGATGTCCACTACAACTATCAACCTCATTGTTGCAATTCAAGATGTTATACATTTGTTTTGGAGTTATAAAAGATGGATGGAGGCTTTTGAAGCCTATATTTATGTTGGCCCCTGAAATTTTTTCCTATGTTTATGTTGACCCCTGAAATTTTTTTCTTTAAGTTAAGCATGATTTAAATAATTTTTGAGGTTTTGATAAATTATTTTGGAGTTATTTAATTATTTAAGAGCATTCTTGGAAGATCACTTAAGCATAAAAGACATAAGGCTTATAAGGAAGGGCAAAATAGAGTTTGCACACTCATTAAGGGTAGAAATGGAAGAAGAAACGTTGTCTTGTTCTTTTAAGAAGGGAAAAACGTGACTTGAGGGAGAGAAAGAAGAGAAATACGAAAACAAATGGACAAGAAGAGAGTTTCGATGGAGACGAGAGAAAATAAGAAAAAATAAGCTAGGTTTCAATTTTTCTTACCCTTCAAGAGAGTTTTAAGGTAGTTCAAGAAAAGAAAAAGGTAGAGGAAGAGAAGAGCTTTCATTAGAGCCAAGAAACTCTTCATTTGGTGAAGAATCAAGGCAAGATCATTTTGAATCTTTTTAATTTTTGGAAGGATTTTAGTTCATGGAATTTAGAAAATGCGTAGGTTTAAGTATTTTAGAATCAATTTTAGTGATTTTGCATTGTGGGATTTTCTATTGGATTCCTATTGAATGGATTTTTGCCATTGATGAAGGAAATCAAGAAAGGCAAGAGGAGCAAGAGGAGAGGTATTTTGAGTAAGTTTTTAAGCAAGGAAATCAAGGTGAGTACATGTTTATAATAGAGTAAACAAGCCACTAAAGTTTTCTTTGAATCAAGGAAGTTTAATGATTTCAATTGCATCATAAATGTTGCATTTATTACTTCTTGAATGAATTGATAAATTGTTATATGTTTGATATATGAATTATATTGATGATTTGTGAAAAGACTTTGAAAATGATGGAAATGAGTTTGGAAAGAATATGAAAATGATTTTTGAAAGATATTATGTTTATGAAAAATCATGTTTTCGAGAATGTGTCATTTTAAGCAACAAGTTTATAAGTTATGAAATACATGTTATGTGGGTTTGGTTTAGTCCATTCTATATGTCAAGTACACTTCGACTAAAGGCTTCTCTCACTTGCTCACTAGTGGCATGCAGCTCTTTTAAGGACTCCCTCATGTTTATGACTACACAAAACTATTATGTGGGATTGTGTTAATTCGTTCTGTTCACGACTACATAAGACCATTATATGGAAATGTATTAGTTCATTTTGTTTATGGATCTCCCAATGAGATGTTGGCAAGATTGATGCATGCATGACTTGTTTTTATTGTGAATTTGGTTGAAAACTTAAGAACCATATGTTTTATAACTAAATGAGAATTTTTTATGACAAGTGAATGTTTTCAAAGGTTTTGCTTATTTTTTTGTCATAAACTATTACTCACGAGCTTTCAAGCTTATACCTCTTTTCATCTCATCTTTAGGTGAAGAGAATGAGATCGAGTAACCAAGAGTCGAGGCATCATTCTACTTTTGCAATGTTTTTGTAATTTAAGTTAGATTTTGTAAAAACAAAGCTTTGTATGCATTTCAAGAACTATTGGGTTTTATATCTTTTATATTTCAGATTTTGATGCCGATGATGTAATGTGGCTTGGAATGCCATTAAAGCTTTGTAAACTCTTATCCTTGATGTTAATGAAATACGAATTGTGTATCGATGATGTGAGTTGAAATTAGGTATACTTAAGGAAGTTATCAACTTGATTTGATGATTTTGAACATGAATTTTTGTTATATATATATTAGGTTTGGTTGTTTTATTTAAACTGATATGCTTATGTTGTTGGATAGTCAGTATTGAATTAGCTTTTATTATACTACTGTTATATTATTTTCTTACACTTTCAATTATATATGTTGTTTAAAGATGGATATAGATTTCAAAATATTAAAAGAACAGGAAGATGCTTTAAAAATAGATAAAGAAATAATAGAAGTACAAAAAACGATAATCTATTATGGAGAAAAAAATTATACAATACTTTGAACAGATGACTCTTAATTTAAAAACACTTATAAATCATAAAAATACAACCAAAGATAAAGAAAAACAGGTAATAAAACTGGTAGAAGAACAAGGAGAAAGAAAAGAGATA
>JANIJH010000005.1:26407930-26427623 GCA_024520975.1 Erythroxylum areolatum | reverse complement strand
CATGGCCACATTGATCCGATCGTCCACGATTTTTTCTAGGGCTTCAGCAGAATGACGATCGGCCATCATACCAATCTGCCGTGCGGGTGTCTGCTGTTGTTCCTGCTGAGACTATAAAATTTGACGAATCAATAGATCAGTCGCTTCCTCGATCTGTTTTTGGGTGAGGGAGGTTTGTTGTGGTGCAGGAGGATTTGCATCTAGGGGTGCTGGAAATTTGGATGCGTATTGGTCTCAGCATTATCCTCCAGGGCTACGCTCTGTTCTTCTTGATCTGGGTTCTGAGATTGTGACTGATCATTCGGGTGCGAAGATTGTGTGCGGGAATCATGATGAATTGGCGGGAGAGTGGCAGGTAACTACAAACCTATCCGCTGTAGTGCAAGTGCCGCAACAGCGGCTATATCAAGGTTGGCTGCTACCACCTGACTGATCTGTGTGTTTCTAGACGTGGTGTCCTGATGTCGGGCCCCACGGTGGGCGCCAACTAGTTCTTCCTGATTCTGGTGAGGCAGGACGCTACTGTTTGGATCCATGAGATCGGTTGTCTTCAACAAGAGAATACCTGCAAAACAGCACAAGGCACGCAGGGGTTGATAGCCGGCAGGCCCCTCCGACGCTCAAGTTAGTCTTTTGATGAGGGTTTTTGGTGGCTATAAACAAAGAGCGTCAGGGTTCTCAAAATCGTACCTGTATCGTAGCAAAGTAATACCTTATATATGGAATAGATGCTAGGTTTAGGTCTTTACGTAGGTCTTTTCATATGCATGGGAGGTTTCTACCTGCGAATGGGCCGTGGGCGCGTGGGCCTGGGCCTGGGCCTAGCAAAGCCGACCTAACCAGTACCAATTTCAAGCGTGCATCAAACCACGCGTTAGAGCCTTCATATCTCATTAGGTCCTTAAAAGAAAGCTAAGTATAGATGAATGCTTCATCGCATAACCCTTTCCAAGAACCCTAAATTAGCCTCCTCGTATATTCAGCTCCATAAATCTTCAGTTATCTTTCAAATATCCTTGATTGTTTTCGTACCCAAGCTCTCCCAATGATTATGTTGACAATAGGAATCCAAGTTAGTTATTTTATTTTATTTTTTTGCATTTTAGTAGGAGCATGTTCTTTAGCTGTATAGGAGCATGTTCTCTTTACTTGGAGTTACTTAAATTTTGCTTGATAAAGAAGCAAATGGAAACATGCTAATATGTAAGAGCTAACTAATAAAAGGGGTAAGACTGAGAATGAGGCAGGTGAATAATAATTAATGAGACTTGTGATTGGGAACATGACACCTTTGAATTCCCATCTAACGACCACCTACAAATTGTAGAAAGTTAGAATCTTGATGAGTTTTTGACCAATCATTAGTCCATCTAACTTCCTCTCTCACCAACGTCAAGATTCTGTGTTGTTAATTACAAGGAAATCGAACTTGATTGCTAAGGATGTCAAAGGAAAAAGTGTGAACTCCACTGCTACTTGTTAACTTTAAATTTGGAAAGTGGTTTGGGATTAGTTTCTTTTTAGAGCTAATGATGAAACATTCTTTTGGTGTGTTTGATTAAAAGAGAATACGTGATCTAAGCATACGGAGCAGCTGAGTTTGATAGCGAGTCATTCGTGTATTTAAATAAATTGAATTGGACAATACCCGGTTGAGAATTGATAGATCCCTTTTAATTCAACCTAAACGTATCAGAAAACACACATGTGCAGATCATAACTACACTATTGTTAGCACCAAAGTACATTTTGGGAGTAAAGGACAAAATCCTATGTCTGGAATGTCGATCAAATCAAAACATACGTACAATTTTCTTTTGAGAAGAGTATACCTGAAAATGCAACAAGTTGATCTTCGCAAGCAAGACAAATTGTGTTTCTCAAACAAAAACAAAAAAATTGTGTGCATCGATTAGAACACAGCATGTATGATTAATCACGTGATGATAGGCATGTAAGTCACCACTAAATAAACATAAGATGGTCCATCCATCAACGTTTGCGTCTAAAAATTAATATCGTTACACTAGCTGATTGGAAAACATCTTCCTTTGAATGAAACCGTGCCAAATCCAATAAGACTACTAGTGCTACGAACACACGAACAATATTATCTCAAACAATAATGCAAAAAACAGCCCAAATAAAGATGATATTGTAATAGAACAGTGTAAAGAAAAAGCAAAGACGTTCATGATCTAGTTACTAAGAAGGGGTTAAGGCATAAACTAGGGAGATACATATATATAAATATATGTGTATGTGTGTTTATGGCTAATTAATCTTCCGAGTTATGTGGTAGTGGTGGTAGCTATGTTGGTGGCTGCGGAGGGACTTTTTTTTCCTAGATTGTGCTTGTTATTGTGCATCCAAACCTTGAGGACTCTTCTCTTCACTCCAATTTCTTGACAGAACTGTTGCACCACGGCTTCTTCCTGCTTCTGTATTTTCCACCCAACTTTCTCTGCAAAGTTGAACATTTTCTCCTTCTGTTCCTGAGTGAACTTTGTCCTAAACCTTTTCTTAGCTAGCTGTGGAGGCCTAGCCAAAACAACCCCACCACCATCTTCTTGCTCATCAGACTCGGATGGAAGAGACGCCATATTGTAAGACATTATCATCTGGTGGTGTGCTGGTGCTGCTACTCTTGACGGAACAATGGTACCAGTTCCTGTGGTGTAACCTAGAGCCTCAGGGGCTAAAATGTTCCTGTGATGCCCTAAAACCATTTTCCTTCCAACTCTGCTGAAATATGGGCTACTGTTGTGATAGCAATCACAGGAGTTAGCTGCAGATTCACCTTCAATTTCTTTCCTGTGAAAGTTCCTGTGGCAATTGCAGGCTGAGCATGTGAGAGCTTCAATGCTACCCTCTGCACCACTTGGCATGAACTCTCCACAACCATCAGTGGCATTGCCTCCCATTGAAGCTGCATGGTTCTTGAGGCATTCTCTGTACCTTACCATTTTCTTGAAGGGTGCATGATGGTCTTGATGATGATCTAGACTTGATGGAATCGTAGGGCCATTGGTGGAGGAAATTTGAGGCGGTGCTGTGGTAGGAATGATATGGTTGTGGCTGCTTGGTGGTGCAGCAGGAGGATGATCATGATGATGTTGATGGATCAAGTGTCCATGCCCATGACCATGACTGTGTCCCCCAACGTATGTACTGTTTATAGGAATGGGGATCTCTCCTTCGTGACTAGAAAGTTCCATTATTTTATTTTTTTTGTTTATGTTGCGTTTTGTTGTCTGGATTGGAGACCAGAAGAACAAGACAGGATGAGAATTAGAAGGGCTAAATGATTAAGAGTTTAGAAGTCCTAGATATTTTCACAACTGTCAACTCTCGTACAGACAACAAAGCAATTTGAAAGCTGTAAATCCTAACAAAGTTGAGATTATAACCTGGAAATGGAATGACCCACCTGGTAAGAGTAGGCTTCAGGCTTTGGCCTGATGATGGGTAGAGTTGCAAAGAATTATTATGATACACAGAGGTCCACTCTTTATCTTTTGATAGCTAAAGGATGAAAGGAACAGAAGGGTGGTCAACCAGTTAGAAGGTTCATATCTCATCTCATATAGGTCAACTTCGATGGAAACTGAAATAAAGAAGCAAATTTGAGAAATACTGCGGTAAACAGAAGCTGCATGCCAACTAGAGCTGCAGACCACCACAGGCAAGGCAACACAGCCAGTTCCTCTCTCTGCACATTTCCATCTTCATTTCTCCAAATTTGAAAGAGAGATAATGAACACTCGAAAAAAGGTTTACTTTCTCTTCTTGTCGACAAGAACAAAATGACTCCGAATCCCAAAGACCAGGTTGCATCTAGAATAATGAGAAACCTCAATTACTTTGGATTATTATTGTGAGAGAAGATGGAAGACATTTTGATAAAGAAGAAAAGAGAATGAACTAAGTGAAGTGAAGGAAATTTTGAAGGAGAAGAGAGGGGAGAACAGAAGAAAGAAAGGAAAATGCAGAGAATTTTGAAGCTGAGTTATGCCAGTGAGAAGGCATTAAACAAGGAGCTTATAAGTTATAGTAGCAGGAGGAGTGGTAATAACAGTGATGTTGGGGATAAGAGAGAGAATTGGTTTTTGAGATTTTTTTTTGTTTTTTGTTTTCTACATACAAAAGAGGAAGGCACAGTGCACAGTGCAGCTGAGTTTAAGCCAATGATAATAAAGGGAGTGGGGATGCTTGCTTTGCTTGCACTATCAGGCATCAAGGTTTTTAGGAGAAGTGTTGTCAGAGAGAAAGAGTCGCAAAAAGAAATGAACATATATAAATTCATCCACCCTTTTCCTTTTCAATTGGAAGAATACTTCAGAGCAATTATTTAATTTTAAAAATAAAAAAAATGGTTAAGTACTTGTCTTTTATATATTGAATCTCCTGTTTCATTCACATTTCTCCAACAAAGATAAATTTCTAATCTAATCATATGCAGCTAGCTGCCTCTAATCTTTTCCTAAACAATTTCTTAACATACTTTGCAAAGTAAATATAAACCAAAAGAAAAGGATAAAGGAAAAAAGATAAAGATAAAAAGAGTGCTTGGAGACATGTTATGTTGAACAGGACAAAGGCCATACTTAGAGCTTGGCTGAGAATGGAAATCTTTGTTAGTGGACTTTCGCTTGCCAGACCAGTCATCCTGTTGAGAGAAATTAATAGTAATCGAGTTTTGACTAGAAAGAGGTCCTATACGCTATATTTTAGCATCACTATGTAATATCTTTTCAAATTTCACAGTATCATCAATAATGTTAGCTAGTACCACAATCATGATCTTGGAAGGCAAAGCAAGAGATCGATTGAAATTAAGGAGGGATAGAGGGGCAGACAGATGGACAGTATTGAGAATAGGTCAACTTTCTAATCTAAACTATATAAACTTGACTGAGATGATGTACATTTGGTGTAGTTGTCAAGAGAAGTAGTGATTGCACGGCCATCAATGAACTAGCTTCATGCAAACCTATATATGATCCACTACTCCATTTTTGTGATGAAATTACGATTTTTTACTCAAAGCTGACTGAATTAAGTAGTCATAATCATATTAAGAGAAGAATGAAAGTGAGAAAATTAAAGGAAAGGATCGGGGGATTGAACTCTTCTGTCGTAAAACTTGATGTGTTGCATGGAATTGGAGGAAAAATATATGTGCTCTTTGATGGCCTTATTGAATATGATCATCCAAAATGACTTTATTCTTTCATTATCCACGCCTTTATTCCACATTCCACACCACATTTAGTGATCTTTATCCTTCTTCTTCTTCTTCTTTTTTTATCATTCTCTCCCTCCAATCCCCTTTTTTTAGTTCTTGCTTTTCTTTACATCCTCCACAACTTCTACAAAGGTAGAAAGTACAACAATTGGTGATTTTGAAATTTATCAGTTTGTCATCTTTTTTACTTCATTAGGTGAAAAATACAAAAGCTATATCTAACAATTCTTTTAATTAAGAAGTAGATCTAAATCGAAGCTGTTTTCTTTGGTAAAAAATGGAGGAGAGTTCGTGCCTAAGATGTAAGTTCCATCACTTGGACTTCCTATTTCTTTTTTAAGCATTATCTGCATTTATTACCAAATGAAGATACAGAGAGGGAGAAAGGTATGGTGAAGTGAATTATGACTCTGTGAGTAAAGGGTCCACCAGAATAAATATTTGTGCCTTGAGAGAGAGAGAGAGACAGGACGTACACATACAGTATAATCATCAATCACAATCACTGCCGGACCAAAATTTTATTCTTTAATAATAAAATTTACAGGAATTGCTTATTAACATGAACCTGGTTCATTACAAGAAAAGGTTTCCATAAAAGAAAGTTATAAATGTCCATTGTTGATATTAAATCGTGACTTTTGTATATGAAAACATGCAAGCCGTACGCATCTTATCAAGTGTTTGGCTTTCAGGCATGCTTCAAGAACAGATTGTCTTTAAAATTATTATTATTATTATTATAAAAGGTGTGAAAGGTGTCTGTGGACCATCAACCTACATGTTTTTAAGCTCTGGGGCATGAATTTATGTTCAAACATCATAAACTAAGGGTTAGGTTATAATAATGAGAGGTCCAATTTCTGATGATAAGCTAATAATTTATTAGTTTGTTGTAAGAGAAAAAGAAGTAGAAAGAAATTAAGGTGTGTATTATCTAAATTCTTTAAAAAGAAAACCAAAATTTTATAAATATTTATTTCAGTCTTTATTCATTACTTATTACATCAGTCTTAGGCCTTCTAATATATAATCTGCAATCCTCTAATTTATTATGTATTCATATTCTATTATTTTGATTTAACTTTTGGTTTACTCAGTTAAAGAAAAAATAATAATTGGCAGCGGTGAACTACCTCAAAGTAATCAAAGAAGGCAGTGCCCCTCGTGCTTTTGCTTCAGCTTCAGGAGACTAAACTTTGTCACCCACCTCTTTGCCTTATCTTAGGAAACAAAGCTTCCTTAAAGATTCCAATCATTCCTCATTTTTGTTAACAATCAAGAAACCTAGTTTCCTTGTCTACTGCTCTATGGTTTTCACACACAAAATGTCACTCAAAAACACAACATGCATAATAATTATTTTCCATTTACCATCTTCGGTCTTTGTGTTTTGAGTGTTATTTGCTTGCCCAATTGTAAACCATCTTCAACAATGTATCCTTTGTGCCAGAAATGAAACCCAAAAGTCATCACCACCACCACCGACCAACTGTTATGATTCTTGCTAACTTCATACTCATAATTAAGATTGCCCACTCTTACTTTATCTCTCTGTAAGCATTTGAAGTGGGATCATTTCCATTTTCTAAAAGAACAACGATTCTTAGATGGGTTTCGTGATCTTGAAATGTTCAAAACTTGGCAACTTCAATTCACACACTAATGTTAGGGCAAGACAAAGCTGCCATCAAGCTATCATTCTAGCTGGTTCTGCACTCTTGTTTGTTCAAATGATTATGCATGCTACCTATCCTTCTTTTGATTTTTTTTTTTTGGGGGGGTACCATTACAACTGTGTTATATTTTTGGACTTCCCTGCCCAAATGGCATGTGATTCATAACCTCTTCAATGTTTGAACTGAGGATATTTGTTGAAACACGAGTACTTATGCGTCCTAGATGAGTTGGAGTCCAATAAAATTTGGAACTAGATTCTGCATCATAATACATTACACATGCCCTTGTGTTGTGGTCCAAATAAAATATTAATCTATATACTTATCTAGCCCTGCGGTGGTTTTTGAGTTTTCATATGTGTAAGTTTTGTTCGAGAGATGATTTTATGGTTTACATATAACGTTTGGTCTTTTCAACAGATTTGAACTCCAGTAAGATCAATAACAATAGAATCATACAAGTGGTGAAGTTCAATCAAGAATTCACACAGCACGACGTAAATAAAGACAAAACGAGACATAGAATCATCCTATAATATGCATGTGTATGGAGCCCTAAATGCAGTGATTTGTAGGAAGTGGTTTGTGTCTTTGGTCCCCTAGGCTAATTGTGACCTTGATTCTTTTCTTCTTTGCTTTTAAATCCCCCCAAAACTAAAAGCCAAGAAAAGCAAAAGCCTAGGCGTTGGGAACATTCCCGCAAACTTTTAGATTTTTGTCTGCACTCTGGACTTAGACTTGAAGGCTTTTCTAACATTAGAGAGATGAGATGAGAGCACCAAACATTCTTCCAAGAAATGGCATGAGATTCAAAGCAAGCAACAACAACGCAACAAACTCATTAAAAGCTTATATACACGTACATATAGAATTATAACAAATATACCTTTTCTTTTCTTTCACACAATTCCTTGGTATCACCCCCCACTGGCCACCACCTTCCTTCCTTCCTGCTGCCTAATGTGCAATATTAACCCAAAAAAAAAAAAAAAAAAAGATAAAAAGGGCAAAAGGGAATTGCCTTGATTTATTCCCTTCTACCTTTAATTCTTCTACTTTCTTTCTTTTTTTTGAGTTGATGTGCTTGTGTGCATATTCTTCACTTCTACTTGTCATGTTGGATCTTCTTTGGTTTTCTGTTGACTTTATTTTGCTTTCTGAATATTCCTTGCTAACGGCTATGTATTACACCGAATATTAAATAATCAATTGTATATGCCTTTTCGCATCATTACTGTCAACAGAACAATTGTTTAGATTCGTAATATTTTGCATTGAGAAAGTAACGTGTAATAACATTAAATGGAAGTCAACCACTTGTTTAACCTAAAAACGAGTATCCATGCAAAAGGATGAGAATTATCTTATCAAGATAAGCTGATAAGCATGAGAGCGATGGAGAAAGCAGCAGACAATTCCTTGGGGCTTGAGAATTGGGACCACAGACATAAAGCTCCTAAACACATAACCCAAAACAATAAACTCTTCTTTGTTTTTTCTTCAAGGAAAAGAATAATTGATAAACAAAGAAGAAAAGGCTGTTATATACTTTGCAGTTATAACGTCCTTAATTAGCACATTGCAACTATATAGCTAAATTTTGTCTTTGGTTCCCACTACATTCGTAATCATAACTAATATATAATGCCTGCTAATATAAGTTTCTTTCAAACCACATGCGATCCTCTGAATTTTGAACAGCTTGAATATATAGCAACTAGTATATATGTTGGTGAGTTGAAGAACGTAAAATCAAGTAGTATTATATACGCTATAGTTATATATAAATGAAATAATAAACTATATATTTAATTTATGCACGCATACGTAGTACTATATATTTTCTATAATTGTACTCGACACATTTCAGGAAGAGATTCCAAAGAAAAGTAAAATGAAAAAAAGGTAATGTTCTTTTGTATTTACATTTTTCATCCATAAAAAGTACACTCCTTAAACAAAAAATCGGAATGAGCTAATTAAAAATATTTGTATGTGATGTAAAAGTGTGTGCTTGGTGCCCGTACCTTTGTATAATGCAACGCAAGAAGAGTGAAAGATGAGATTTTTCTTAACGTTGAATTGGAAAAACTTGGGAATGTGAGACTGACTCAATGTCTATTTGCTTGATCCCGTAAAGTCTGTGATAAGAAAAAAGAGAAACGCATGCTGAAGACAGAATATGATACGAACAAGTAGCTTCAAGCTTTGTGTCTCTTTACCTGTTCTGTTATCGTTAGGCCCACCCTATGTAGCACGGACACGGCAAAATGGAGCTGTGTCGGCGTGTCGAACACGTGTCCGTGTTGGATACTCATTGACACACGGTGGACACAACTCGGACACATCTAAAAACCGCTCGGACATTGCTTAATGAAAAATATGCTCCATAGAATATATGCTCCATGTTTTTTTAGAGGGGCTTATAAAGTATCAAATATGTATAAACTATCAAGATGTTGGAAGTCTTGAAACACATCAATCAATATATATTATATTATAAATTCTGAATTTTTTTCTTAATTCAAAATTTTATAATATATATATATATGCCGTGTCCGTGTCCACTAAATTTTAGAAATTGGTGTATCCTTGTGTCCGTATCCGTGTCCGTGTCGTGTCCCGTATCCGTGTCCGTGTCTATGCTTCTTAGGGCCCACCCCATTTTTCCTTCCTCCCTTTCAACCTGTAGTTTAATTTTGGTACTCCAAACACTTTAATTTTTAGGGACAAATCACTTGTTCTTATCTTTTTTTATGAGCTTTTATTGAAATAGATAAATAAATGCTCATAAAATAAGGGCAAGAACCTTAATAATAAGCTTTCCTTAACTATCTAATAACTAAGAGTGGATCATAAATTAATGGATTCGTCCAAAGTGTCCCTGTAAGTAGAAGCCGAGTTCTGCAGGTCACTCACAAGGGTTGCGTTTCCCTTGAGATTTTGTACAATTGTTTTTTAATGATTTTGTTGCATCAAATCAAAGGACAGCCATTGTTGCAGCTGACAGGTGGTACTTCAGCACATGTATGTCTATGCAGCTGAACTGATGATGAAACCCCACCCATGTGCCTAATCTCTACAACAGATCCACTGCAATTAAGTCATTTTGACATGCTGTAAAAAGTTGCACAGTCAATGAATGATCATGGGTTTTATTTTTCACCTTCTTTTTCTCCTGCCATTTTGTTGAGTTACTTGGCAAGGGGTATTTATTCAAATTAATTGTGAGGAACCTAGGATAAGATACCAAAAAAAAGTTACTAAAAATAAGAAATCAGTAGTTTACTCCTTAATCTGTATTTATATCTATATCTATATATTTATATATATAAAGATGAGACGAGAAAATTGGGACTCGGGACAGTTCATTATATGTTGTGTAAGCAGCAAGTGCAAAAGGCAGAAGCATATGTTAATTTGCATTGGGTTGGGGGGAGGGGGGTTTCGAGTCTCTGACACAATCTGATCAATACTTAAAATTTCTGATATCATCATTCAGAGTCTGCAACACCAACAAGACTTTGCATTCTTTGTTGGTTTTGGTTAATGGCTTTGAAAATGAAAAGTTATCTTGGCACCTGCAGTCTGCATTTCATCAAAGTCACAACCAACCAACAGTATTACTCATGACACTCTTTTTTTTTTTTTTTGGAAATTGATTAGAAAATGTTTTATTATGATCATTTTCTTGCCCAGCCCTTGCCTAATTGAGCAGGAAATAGTTCAGTTTTCTCCTTTTCAGTGACAGGTTTCTTGTTTCGTGATTTTGTACAATTTGATTCTGATACGATTTGGTTCAGTCGAGCACGGGCCAACTATTTAACTTTTTAAGAATTAACATAACAAAATCGAAATCCAAAAGATTTCTGGATAAAAGATATTCACTAGCTAGGGAATTTATGGTAACAAGTTAGAGAGAACACCAAGTCAATGGTAGTCTTCTCATTACAAGTTTTGGAACATTACTAGAACAATCTCTTTTATCGTCTTTAACAGTATATGCAGGCGGACCACAGCGTCCTAATGCCATGCCAGTTCCACATTAAGTAATGTTTCAGTGGTCCAGTGCCACCTAGGCCTTATTAATCACCCATTTTCATTTCTTGTTATCCTCATTCCATGGATCCAAGAAGGATGCAGACGTAGAAGCATCCCGAGACTAGAGATTTGAACCCCCGCACGTTACATTCTAAATTGCTCTTGCGATCACATTATCATTATCATTATTATTATATACACGAGTGTATATAAGCAGCATATTTTGTTGCTTCCCAGTCTGAATCCTGCTCAACAGTCGTATTTCATTAGAAAGGATGGTTTACCAAATCTATGGAGCGCTACAAGTTTCATTTCTATATGAAACAGGAAAATTGCACAGCTCACTAGAGTTTCAGGCTAAAGCTGGGTGGCTATGATTTCACATTAAATAAGTAATTCACTAGCAATTGAGGACCTTCCGTTCAACAAGTGCTTCTATCCATGACGCTTGGGATGGTCCATCTTCAACCTTTAATAAACATTTTTCTGAACTCATCATTAGTCTTCGACTTCCCATCTTCTTCCAAAGGCTTAGATAGGTTTGCAGGCTGACCAAGTGGCCTAACATTTCTTGGCACCGCAAATGTGTTCTTCCCTTTCAGCTCGATGCTCTCAGCTCTTTTATGTGCAGTAGAGGGCGGATTCCGAGGTGCCTGGGACTCCTTGGAAGTTTCAACAGACTGCCCAGTGTTAGATCCTCCGTTGCTTCCACTCTGGTTCCCAGTTTGAGCTGCAAGTTAATTTCATTTCAATTATTAGCTAAGGTGTTCAAAACATTCCCAAGGACAACAATAAAATAAATGGACGACTTGATAACAAAACTACCTTATCACACAAGCTTTCCCATCAGCTTTCCTAACTTTCTGGTTCAATTTTATCACCTTAGTAAGTTGCCTATAGTTCCAAATTCATTGTTAATGAAGATCCATAGAGTGAGGTGATTATAAGTTTAATTCCTGCCTTTCTACTACAAGTATGTGGCTTGTATGTACATTTGCATGTTTACTGTCACTGATTTTTTATTAAAGGCTACAAGTTATCCTTAATTTTTCCGAACTTCTCATTCAACTCAGATATAGTGACCAAATGCTGAATTGTTAAGATTATTGATATCTACACACGATGCATAGATTCCTTAATTTGAGTATATCTGTAAGCACAAAGAAATACAAAAGATAAATCATTAACTTACCATGATCTTTTGAGACAACTTGATTGCTCTTTTTATTTCGTTTTGGATCTGATCGTGCAATACTTAGCTTCTTTCCAAGCAACGTCTGCTTATTCTTTGCAATAGCTTCATTAAGATATTCATCATTCGAGAAATCCACATATGCTAGCCCCTTCACAGAGAAAACAGAGGGATGGGACGCATCAGCAAGAAACAGTAAAAGCAAGCCACGTTAACAAATCAGAAAGCATGCTTAAATCTTTCTAGCCTCTTGTACCTGCAAACATTATACTATAAAATAACATTTATTTACAACAATCTGATAAGACATTCTATTAGCTGTATATTCTGTCAAGAAAGATATCAAATACCACCAAATATTTCCTGCACAATCAAATGTAACCTGGTGAAAGCAATCAAACTTCCCGACTCTCACTTCATTAATTGGGTAAGCACGTTGCCTAATAGGGTAAAGAAAAATGCAGAGATAAAAACACTTGCATGAGCAAATGTTAGAGACAGAGAGAGACCCTTGATTTTCCTGTAAACTTATCACGCAGTATTCTGATTGAGACAAGGCCACCAACATCACTGAAGAACCTACGTAAATCTCCTTCATTTGTCTGCAGTTGTCAACAGTATCAGTAGTGAGGTCTACGCCAACTTATCAAACAATGACAAATGCACAAGTAGAACTCTTGCTTTAACATCGGTGGTGGTTATTTACTTACCTTAAAGTTCAGGTTCGATATAAATGCAGTGCATTGATCTGTATATACTTTCATTTTTCCTGTCTGTGAGTCCATCTGTTTTCCATGGGTATCAACTGCCTCTTCAGCATTGGATTTCACCTTTTCAGCTTCTTTCATGAAAGCTGGATTCTGTACCTGATCTTTTTCCTTCTCATATCCCATGTTTTGGGTTTGAGCTATTTTCTTCTGCCTTTTTGCTGGAGACTGCTCGTCAGCTGTGTTCAAATCACCCTTTCTCTTTTCACGAACACTTTTCTTAATGGGTTTTTCTCTTTGGTCCGTAATACTGGTAGATGCTACAGATTCTTGTTGTCTCCTATACAATTGCAACTCTTCTAGTCGAGGTGTAACCTGAAAAGTCAAAAGACTCCAATACTTCAGCCCATTTACAGCTACATCTTGCTTCAAGGTATAGATACATAATAAAATGTCAATCTTTCCGCAAGCACAATCTTGCCATTAACTTCTTATTTTAATCAAAAAAGATATTCCAATAGCCAAGGCTGAATGCGGAAGAAATACTTCAATCAACCAACCTTATTATAAAGAAAGAGAGAGTCTACAACTGCTTACATATGCATTAAATTGCAACACAATAATGGGAAACTCCTGTAACCTGAATCCCTGTTTAATTATCAGATACAAGAGAAATGGTAAAGTCTCAAACGACTCCTCAAACTAGCCTATTCTAGGAAAGAAAAAGGTTTGGCCCTGATATCAGCTTAACATTACTCAGATTATCAGGCACGTGAAGTATACAAACAGAACTTACATCCAGACCCCAGCATTTATTTCAGTGTGCTAGAAGCAGGGCCAAGCTTCAGCTTTATAAAGTGAGGGAGTTAAAGTAACCTGGGGTTGAAGAAACTTAAAGCAGGATCAAATATAAATTATTTAGAAAATGAAAAAAGGTCCTACTTCGTTAAAAACAAATAAATATGTTAAACAGCTTGAGTTTTCTAATATGTAGATAAAGTACAGAAAACTGGGTAACATGTAAAATAATCCTGTTGCCGTTCAAGAGGCTGATTGATACATTTCTATCCCACAAGTGATAAGTTCAAACCCAGTTGTTTTCTTTTTGCTGCTTATTATGTGATATTTCAACTAGCAAAAGAAAATGTTGTTCAAACTGTGGGCCACTTGAAAGGAAGTCTTAGCCCCCAGGCCATTTTGCTACAAAATACAGCATTTCAAGAAAACTATCTAACTATTTTTCAAAAAAAAAAAAAAACTATCTAACTGGTACATGCTTGTTAATAATGCCTTAACCTGAAAACCACAAGCAAACAGTCACTGGCTCTTTGATCGGTTTAGAAGGTTGGATCAAACATAGATTTGGTATTATTAACCACCCAAGGTTTTTGAGCACACAGAAAAAACACCAACAAAAGATGGTCAAATGAAAAGTAGTTGCTAATATTTATGAAAAAGCAGTGCCAGGACTGATTACCTAATTCCTTCAATTAAAATACCTTTCAAATAGAAAGATGTTCAATACTTTTACAATGCACACGTAGGTTTGATTCCAATAGTTTGATTGTAGACACCTTAATACTTATAGAACACCTAACAACAAGGCTAACAAAAATCTCTGGTCATAACCCTGCTTTATTAATGTCATTTATTTCCAAGACTTGGTTTAAGAACTCAAAGCAATCAGCATGCTTCACATTTTCTGCGCAGACTAACAAAAAAAAAAATTTAACAGTGCAGATGGTGGGATCAACTGGCCTTTAAAATGCATCATTATAACTTCAATGGAAAGGAAAACGTGCATGGTGCCAGTGTAGGGAAGCAGCAGGACATTATACCTTCTGTACAGCATGATCGAAATCTTCCAGTGTTCCATACTCCTTTTCAAAGCGCAACCAGGAATGGCATATTTCCTGAAGGATTCTGTTAATTAGGAAAGCAAGATATCTAATCCACAGTGCAGTGAATAAATGCCCAACAGCACCTCACTGACTCAAGACTCCTAGAGGAAATCAGAAAGCAAATTAATATGACCATTTCTAACACCATATCAAACATCAAGTAAATGCATGTCAGTACCAAGCAAACAATTTATCTTCACCCGTGCATACACACAATTATTACAGATAAACAGAGAGCTTATGATGCTTATTCTCTATTTAAGGCCAAGAAATTTACAAAATTCGACATCTCAAGATCAGCATTCACCTTCCAAAAGTTTCTATTATAAATAATCTCTCAAAGCATTTTTTCCTACACTGAAAAATGCACTCAATGGTTTGAAATACTCTCCTCAGTAAATGAAAAAGATGGACTATAAGCAGAGGAACACCATATACACTTCATTAATTCAACTAATGAGGAAGTCATAGCATTGTTCATATATGTAAATGGCATAATTATAATTAGCAGTGATCTTGCTGGAAGGTAGAGGTTGAAACTTGGAATGAAGGACTTAAAAAGGCTGAAGTGTTTGAAACTTGGAATGAAGGACTTAGAAAGGCTGAAGTGTTCTTTTGGTAATTGAACTGGAATATTTAAAAGAGGATATTTTTCTATCATAAAGGAATTACATCCTCAATCTTTTTAAAGAAACCAGTAGTTTAGGAAGCAAGCCCGCAACTACACCAATCAAAAGATTGGTAAGTTAAAGGGGATGAAGCAGTTGATAAGACGGGCGGCTTGATATATCTCTTGCACACTAGATTAGGCATGCAGTGAGTGTAATGAGATAGTTTAAACATGCAGAAATTCTGAACAGATGTATATTATTCTTAATATATTGCTTGGTCAACACACAGGTACAAGTATAAGAGGGCTATTCTAGGAAACTAATATCTGTACATAATATCCTAACTAATCTGATTTGCTAACTTTTAGGAGTCAATAATATCTAGGAGATATCCAGCTGGATATTTCAAACACTCCCCCTCAAGCTAGCTTGTGTATGTCATCCATAGCTATCTTGGTAACCAGAACATTAAACTGCCTCTTGCGTAATCCCTTTTTGAGAATATCAGCTGCCTGTTGTGATGTTGGAATATAGGGAACACAAATTAATCCTTTTTCAATCTTCTCCTTGACGAGATGCTTGTCAACCTCAACATGGTTTGTATCATGAAGAACAGGGTTGTGAGCAATTGCAATTGCAGCTTTGATGTCACAATACACTTTCATAGGAACTGAAATAGGAATTTGTAGTTCTTCCAGTACCCTTTTAATCCATAAAACTTCCCAAATTCCATGTGCCATTGAACGAAACTCAGCTTCGGCATTGCTTCTTGCAACAACACTTATACTCTACCAAGTTACCACCAACAAATGTGCAATAGCCTGAAATTGATCTTCTATCAATTGAACTCTTTGCCCAATCAGCATCAATATAGACTTCAACTTGAAGATTGTTCTGCTTTCGAAACATTAAACCTTGCTCGGGAGTTCCTTTTAGATATCGTAGTATCCTGTATACCGCATCCAAATGTTCTTGGCCTAGAGAATGCATAAATTGACTCACTAAGCTCACGGCAAAAGCTATATCGGGTCTAGTGTATGCCAAATGTATTAATCTCCCAATCAATTGCTGGTATCTCTCCTTATTAATAATATTTCAGGTTGAACTGGTCTAAGATTTACACCAGTTTCAACAGGAGTATCAGCTGCCTTGCATGATAGTAATCCGATCTCATTCAATAGGTCCAGAATATATTTCCTTTGATTCACAAATATTCCATCCTTTGATCTAGCAAACTCCATTCCAAGGAAGTATTTGAGGAGCCCAAAGTCTTTAATTTCAAATTCTTTGGCTAATCTCTTCTTCAACTCTACTATTTCGAATACATCATCTCCTACTATGATGATTTCATCTACGTAAATAATAAGAATAGATATCATACCTATCTTGGACCGCTTGTAGAACAATGTATGATCAGCTTGACTTTGACAATAGTCGTAGCTCTTTATAGGCCATCCAAATCTATCAAACCATGCTCTAGGGGACTATTTTACGCCATATAATGATTTCTTTAGCTTGCACAACTTATTTCTCCCATAGGTATCCTCAAATCCTGGCAGTAGGCTCATAAAGACTTCTTCTTCTAAGTCTCCATTAAGGAATGCATTTTTTACATCTAGTTGATGTAAAGTCTACTCAAAATTCACCATCAAGGATAACAATACTTGAATAGTATTTACCTTTGCAATAGGAGCAAAAGTCTCTTAGTAGTCAATACCATAGGTCTAAGTGAACCCCTTAGCAACTAATCTTGCCTTCAACCTTTCCACACTGCCATTAACCTTAAACTTAACAGTGAATAGCCATTTGCAACCTACCAGCTTTTTATCTCTAGGGGAATTCACAAGTTCCCAAGTTCTATTCTTCTCAAGTGCATTTACTTCTTCCATAACAACTGATCTCCAATCCAGATTTTGAAGTGCTTCTTGAATGTTTCTTGGTACAAACAGATTAGTGATTTTAGAGATAAAGGATTTATATATGTTTGATAGTTTCCCATAAGATAGGTACTTTGATTTGGGATGGTTGGTGCAAGCCTGTTTCCCCTTTCTAAATGCTATAGGTAGGTAATTATCAGCAAAGAGATCAGTAGAAATATCAGTGGTAATATGTGGGTCAGTAGGTATAGATTGATCATTACTAGGCACAATAAGGGGTAAAGTAGAAGATGGGTTACCTAAATTGTTCCCAGGTTCACTCTTCGAGGGTTGAAAGAGGCCGTGCATTGTTGAGGTAGGTTGTTCTCTACTTCTCAATTGAGTCTTCCTCTTAGTATAAACACGAAGCCAGTATTCCGTTCCTTAGGAACGGATAGTAGTATTTCTCCCTCTGTGGTTGAACCAGGATTTCCTGGCATGGGCAGATTAGGAGTAGTATCTTTGGCTTCATTATCAAGAATTATATTATGATCAATAATGACAGCAGGTAGGGGGTTGGGAGTAATAGTAGCATCCCAAAAATTTTCTGCTTCATTAGAGTTCTCCCCCTAAAGGAAAAAAATTTTATGTTCTAAAAATGTGACATCCATGGGGACAACAATTTTTTGTGTTAAAGAGTTGTAGCACTTATAACCTTGTTGACTAAGAGCATACCCAATAAAGACAAATTTCAGCTCTTGGATCTAGTTTTGAGTTCCCCCTAGTCAGGTTGTGAACATACACTGTACACCCAAAGACCCGAAGAGGAAGAGTAGAGTAAAGCCGATTTTCAAGAAAGCATTGCTTAAACACATCTAAGGGTGTAGTATAATGCCAAACACGGCTGAGCATTCGATTAATTAAGTATGATGCAGTCAAAACAGCCTCACCTCAGAGTTCTCACCCAAATTCAGGAGCAACTCAGAGCAAACACTGAGTGAAGGTAAGGTAGGAGAGTTTTCTTTTACCACTAATATCCTCTATGCAGTTTCTGTTTCAGGTACACAATCAACTTGTTGGAGAATGAAGACAGAGTAAGCTCACTCAGAAGCTACTCCACCACTGCAGAGTCTTCTATTTGACAGGTCACCATTAGGCCAAACCGACTGTGCACCAGAAGCAGTCAGGAGCAATTCCATCCAGCAGGGGCCCTCCATTCCAACAATCACACCATATATGGTCAGATTCCATTTAGGAAAGCAGCAACCATTAAAGTTGAATTGCTGGAATGTGTGATTTGTTATGCAGTTCTCAACGCTGTCAATCGAAAAATTGCATGTTTGATCTTATTGCTTATTGTCTCTGCTGATTGTTTCAGTACATATTGGTTCCTTAGGCTATTAGGTTCTCCAGGAAGCTTATTTTCCAGCCAAGCTTTTGATGTATTGCCATCTATGTAGCTTTTCTCGGGGTTTCTTATTCGTCCAGGGTGTCTTCTCTGATTGGATGAGATGAGTCTCTATACTCTCTCTAGTCATGTACATATTTTCTTTTATTTATTAATTAAATTACTGATTTACCCAAAAAAAAAACAGCCTCATCTCAAAGGTATTTTGGCACATTCATTGTAAACTGTTGAGATACTAAAAACTGTAAATAGATTATACTTAGATATAGATAGATTGTAAATAGATAAGATAAGTTTGAAATCTCTTAAGGGATTACATTAGATAGCTTTAGATAACTTTCCAGATTTAAATTCCTACTTGTAATGTCCTATATATGGCTGTATACTCCTATTCAATATATGAGAATATAGGAAAAATTCTTTCCCACATAAACATAATGGACCAAGAGACTTCTAGTAAATGTTTATTTTTCCTCTCGACAATACCATTTTGTTGAAGAGTGTTAACACGCATAGATTGGTGAACAATGCCTTTAAACTTATGAAATTTTTCAAGGACTTCATTAAAATACTCGATACCATTGCCAAAGTGAAGTATGCTAATGTGTGTGTGAAATTGAGTTTCAATCATGGTATAAAAATTTTGAAAGATTTGAGCAACTTTAGATTTTTCACGCATCAAATAGACCCAACATAATCAAGTATGATCATCGATAAAAGTTACAAACCATTTTTTTCCAGAAAGGGTTTTAACACGGGATGGAGCCCAAACATCACTATGAATCAAGTAAAATGGTTTGGAAGGTTGATATGGTTTTGTAGGGTAAATAGTCTTATGACTTTTGGATAAAATGCAATGCTCACAATAAAGTTTCGAACAATTCATAGATTTAAACAAATGAGGTAATAGTCTTTTGAGATAAGAGAAATTAGGATGTCCTAATCTATTATGCCAAAGTAAAATCTGTTCTTTTGTTAGGAACCTCTAGCTTAATAAGCTAGAGACTAGTATATTATTGATAGTAAACCAGTGGTAACACTGTTATTACA
>JANIJH010000005.1:26391216-26403017 GCA_024520975.1 Erythroxylum areolatum | reverse complement strand
ACTCTCCTGTCCCTACTTATTCCTTCGGGTGTAAACTTTAATGGGCTTGGGCTGAGGGGAGGATGGAATATTAACAAAAACACAGCCAGAGTCACTTGCAAAATGAATGCGTATAGTACCTCCTCAAATGTTGAGAAGGTGCAAGTCAGGGACTTTTCATAAACCTGAAACCAATAAACAAAATTTAATCCATAATCCTAGTGAAAATAACATATTGCCAACATGTGATGGTTAAAAGTCTATTTGGCATATTCACAAATATTTTATGTTAAATAACCATTCAAAGAGGAAAAGACAATTGGTTAATGAATGGTTTCTTGAAAGATGACAAAAGATAGTTCATTTCTCACTCTAGTAGTAGAAAAAAGATATTGCCAGAATAGATAGATCTTCAAGTTTCATTTGTACCATAAAGCAACTTGATCTCTTTGTAATTGGAGACAAAGCTCTCTTTGGAGGCAATGGAAGAGTCCATGTTATCATAGACAATCACACTAGGAGCATTAATTTTGGACTTAGCAGGTGTTTCTTTGATGCTCTGATTAATTTCTACTGTTAGTATTTCTGTTAAGATTATCTGCTTAACAGAATAGTAATAGACGTTCTAAATCATAGTTTCGACACCATATTCCTAGCCTCTGCAGTGCAAAGAAAAACAGTTAGGTTGTTAAACCTAGTTACAACTATTTTGGTAGGATTGACAAATCATTTTTCAGGAACAAATTCTAACACAAGGTAGTCATTGCCCAAACAGTTACAGTCAAAGGGAATAACCAATTTCGAATGGAGCACGTCCCGAACCAGAACTCATTCACCAAAGCAAATACTTTGAAGAAGTGATAACCAATAAACATACATGAGATATCATTTTTTCAGGCGCACGTCCACGTTCCAACGAGAGCAAATACCTAACCCAGAGTTCTCCAACCCAGGGACAACTTTTTGTGGCCCTTGCATAAACATCCCTTATAACATTTCCTACCTGAAAAAGAATAAAAAGTAGAATAATTTATAAGTAATGCAAGTCAGAAGTTAGACCAGCTCCTGAAAACAAAAATAGAGGGACAACCTTCAAAGTTCTGTCCAAATATTGAGTATAATCAAGCCACAAATCAGTTGACACAGGAAACTCAGTAATTGCACGCTCATATAGAACTTGAACCCGAGTTGGGTCACCTACAGACTTTTCAAATTTCAAGTAGTTCTGCAACAAAATCAAAATCCATTTACAGTAGATTAGACCAAAAAGGCAAAAAGAAGGAAGACAAGGAGACAAGTTTCCCACGTTTTTAGAACACATGTAACGAACCAGCAAAGTATAGAAAGTACAAAAAGAAGCTAAACGTAAATGGCAACCGGCCATTGAAAGTATTTTTAATGGGGAGTGGAAATTAGTTGAGCCATTATTTCCTTTAACAGGTAGCTCTAATGAATTCCTTTACTTGTGAATTTCCCTTATTAGAATCTAAATTGGACTAGGTTTATTTGGAGTCCTTATGAGGTCAGGGTTTGATATCTATCAAGGTAAAAAGAGTTAGAATCATTGTCTTGGTAGGATTTAATCATCTGGATTTTATCTAAGTTTAATATTTCACTTGTGAAGAGAAGAAAGTTTTTTAGAACTTGCAGCAGGGAAATGTTATGCTTTCTTTCTAAGTGGGATGCAAGATTTAAGAGTGATTTCGAAAACCACAGAAGTGATTTCTTGGACCTATTGTTGTCGTGCTAATAGATTATATTTATTCCAAACTCTAGAAATGATGCTTAGTTTATAAACTTTGACAATGATTTTTAGACCTATTGTTTCTGTTAACTCCCTAGTAACAAATTCCGCAACCCTAAGTTTTGAAACCTGTTTGTTTCCAACAAGCATTTAAAATCTCTGTAGTGTCCTACATTTATTCAAAAGGTCAATCGAGCATTGAATAAGCAGTCAGTGGCCATAACTTACATAAGAGATAATAGCAGCACTCCAGTGTCATCATGATGAAAAAGAAAAGAGCATTAGGTTCTGTGTACCATGAAATTTTGAAATTTTTCTACTTCAGACGCATCACTCCTGGAAACCTGCTCCTCATGCTGAACACGGGCACTATACATTTCCAAGGCCTTTTGATATGCTGAAGCAACATTAGGGGATATACCATCCACATCACTCGACTCAGCATCAAGAACATTCCCCCGTTCTACTTCCCAAGCCTTATATGCAAGAAGTGTGGACCTCAAGTCAAGAAGTGGGATAGATAATTGGCGGTGGAATATATTTTGAATGCGTTGGATCTGTGATTCCTTTGCCTACAAGAGATAAAGCAATGCAACTTAACGCATACCTATTGTCAATTATTTTTGTTAAAAAGAAATTCATCAAAAACCTTCACAGACAAAAGAAAAGATGAAACTGTCAACAGTCTAGGCAAAAAGGTGATTTGTAGCAGAGGGGCCATTGAATAGAAATTAACCAAATGAGCGCAATACACATGAAGTTATCCGCCACTATAATGGAAACTCAAATCCATAATGAACTAACAGAGTACTAAATAGCAGGACCAAAATCATTGGTTAAGTAAAGGCATATGGTTAGAGAACCACAGTGCTGCAATCAGATCGAAGATGCATCAGTTATGTCAACTTTCATATTCAGATGTTTCATAAATCTCAGAGTTCTAGGGGTTGCTGTGTAGATTAGCTCCTTTGATTGGTGGCTCAGCATTTCTGCCAAAGTTGTAAGGATGACTCATTTTAATCCACATAAAATTCAGCTTCTGACCTTTCCTCAGCAAATTGATCTATTCTGAGAAATTTAATCAAGAGAGAGCAGGTTGCTGAAATAAGCAAGTGCATGATCTAAAATATGACTTTGTTGAAGTTAAATTGTTATTTGGTTACCAAGAAATGAATCGCATTCAGAAAATCTTTCCTAAAAGGAAATCTAAACCAATAAGTAACCATTCACTTAACTCTGAATAATCAATTAACTTCAATCAATACTGAAAAATGTCCTTCCCAACCAATTAACAATCTTATTTTCCTCAGGATATGTTGTGAAATGTTCAACAAATTTAACCATGTGGATCCACCATACCTTGACACTTTTAAGCTTCCATTCTGAATGTCAATTGGTCTCTAACATATTCATAATTTTCTTTTTGAGTTACAGAAAAGGAGCAAATGTGAATTTGAAAAGTAAACAATCAGTTTCAGGATCAACTTGAAAATGAAGTAATTCTATTAGATTAACTGAAAGGGAATTTCACAAGCTAAGAACGTAAAAGCAGACAGTAGCAATTCAAAACAAAAATTTCACCTTTAAATCTGTTTCATCAATGGTAAGCAAAATGGCCCGCTCAAATTCCCTGTACGCATCCCATATTTTATTTCCCTCAGCAACATGTAAACCAGCAGCAGTCAAAGCTCGCTCAAAGAGGTTCCTGGCCTTTGAAATGCCATCAATAGAGCATCCACGCACTGAAGGATCACATTCTTGTATGTAATTTAAGTAGTCACACCAAAGAGGGACAGACTGCATTCAGAAGCAAGATCACATTGAAGGGGATGGAATGAAATTTTGTACAAAGGAAATGAAAAAAAAAGACCCGAAATACCTAAGTTTGTTCAAACTTCAACTTACAACCACAAATCTTTTAACAGCTAGAGAAAAGTTCTTATTATTTTAAATATTGTAAATGTATTCATTCTAAATTTCCAGTTTCAAGCTTTCCTATTTTCTTTACCTACACCTTTTTTATGTCACTTACCAAACTCCTAATTTTCTATAAAATGTTCTGTCTTATCCAATTTGACAAGAATTGGCACTTAATTCCAATAAGCTGCCAATGTGGTTCCAACAAGTAAGCAAGCACAGGCAAACATAACATATTACATGTGACGTCTAAATATTTTTCTCACACAAGGAAGTTTGTCATCTTAAACAAGTTGAAGGTCATATAGTCAAGTTTGTTGTTGATCAAACCATAGACATTGATTGATGATGAGATATCAAAGAGCCAAGCATTAGAGACCAGTCTAAAGAATCATGTGCGCCATCACCATGATCCACAGCCCCATGCTCCTACAAACCTCTATAATGTCATCAAACAAGCAATCACCCTTGAGTATATAACATCTTTATCGTAATCAAATGGCTAATTGTATCATTTTTTCTCAAATACAAAAAGAGAAAAAAAATTTTCTACTTCTTGTTTCTCTTTTCTTTGATCGGTCTCCTTAATTACTAGGCTAGTGCTCCAAATATTAAAGGGTTACATGGGCTTCAACGCATCTATCAAAGGCACAACTTGTTGTATAACAATTCCCACTGATGTCTTTGTCCACATATGATCGTTCTTTCCAACAATAAAATCTAGCTACAAACCTAGGCATAATCAATGGATCAGAAGCAATTCCAACTTGGCACCAATACCTCCTTCAAACTTGTCTTCATTCTTAACAAATGAAACTGAACAGGTGAAACCTTTTGCCAAGTAAATCTCTTAAACAATCACAAAGAGGACAGAAAATCATGAAATGTAATTATTGAAAAGCTGCTGACTTTGATTCACTAGGAACAATAAATTCTCAATGTGTATGCTTGATTAAATGGGACAGAGATTATAAAATGAAAAATGGAAGAGGCAAGACAGCTTCTTTCTTTAGGGATGAGAGAAGATTGTGGTTCTAAGAGTAGCAAGCAAATAACTAAAATGAAGCAGGGGTGGATGGTTAATACCAGTATGCCTACTCATACGATTTTCAGGTTCCATGAATTTTTTCAAACTGACCAACTTGCGAACCAAAAGAGTAAAATCATTATTCTATAACCCATTCATTATATAACAGCATCAGATATAAGCCTGTTTACAGCAAAGTTAGTTGGGGACTGACAATGAACAAGTCCATTTTCAAGAACAAAAATACTCCACAAAAACCTTGTCAACGTTAAAAATTCCATGAAACAAACCACCATGTGTTTATCAAACAGAGATGTCATGTAGCACAATTTCTACTTTCGCTACCTAGTACAATCCCTGAACATATGTGAGTCAGTAAAAGAATTGGCTAATGACCTTCAACTTCAAAAAGAATAAACTTCATATGTTGCAAGAACCGCTCTAGATAAATATTAAAGTCTTACAAGAATAAAGGCCCAATGTTGGATAAGAACAAAGTTGATATCTAACACAATATTTACACAAATATTAACTATAGTCCCAAATATAGGTCCACTATTGTTAGAACTGAAAGACCAATTAAACTGCAGGATATAAGAATATGGTTACATTACATCCAATGTTCTCGCTTTTCCTATCCATCATCCCAAAAGTCATCATTTGAAACCAATAATTATACGCCACAATAAAATGAGCCCAGTCTAAAGACACCAATTGTAGTTGAAATCTGAAATGACTATACAATACACGTGCGTATGGAAGGTGAAGTGAAGTGAATATGAATACGAATATGAACATACCACATAGTCGTGAACTCCTTGCTCATAAAGTTTCTCAATTGCGGTCCAAGCCTCAGGCCTGAATATTGGTTGAGAAATTAAATAAATGGTAACAGTTCAAAAAATTAAAAAGTGACAGAAAAACATACGGGAGTCATAGGTCCAAAGACAAGGAGGTATAAGCAATTTTAAAGCTTAAGAAATACCCAGAATGAAGAGAAGCTTCATCAAGAGCCCACTGTTGCCACATGGCAGGGGTCAAAGGGAACATGACACTCATAGCTTCCCTTGCTTCTTTGAGCTTCTCTATCTCCCCCATCTTCCTCAACAACTTAATGAGCTGCATTGAAACAAACATGATGTTGAAAAGAAAAAAATGAATTCGAAAACTAGAAGAAAAAAACGGAAGTTTGAGATTACTTGAAAATGAGCATCATAGTCGTATGGATTAAGTAGAAGTTTAGATTTTAGGGTTCCAAGCTGTGATTCTCCTTCTGTATCAGAGTCGGAGTCGGAATCGTCGGAAATGGGAGACTTATTAGGGTTTTGAGCTTCATTTTCGCTGTTCATTACTACAGATACTGTTGTTAGACGCTCTCTCTCTCTCTCAAAGTGAAATGGAACTCGAACTCTACCGGTTGAGCACGCAGAGTTAGTTATATATACGAAACAAATCATAGATGCCGTTAATATTAAAAATAAATAGAACACTTAATGGTAATTAATATTATATAAAAATAAAAATAAAAAAATCAAGCCCTTTAATGTTCATCGTGATAAATTATAACTAATTATGATAAACATAAAATTAAACGCTTTGTGATTTTGATTAGAAAACGAATACAAATCTAATACTTGTTCATTTCATATTCTAAACAATATAAGTAAAAGACTTGTTAAATATCAAAAAAGAAAAACCATATGAAAATAAAAAATTTACATAAAATGATAGTCTAATTAAATATTTTGCGTGCCTTTTTTTTAACTCTTTTAACTTGCGTACACTATTTTTCTTGTTACATCTGCATGTGGGTCTACAAAAAACAACATTTCTACTATATAGAGATAAAGCTGCATACTATCAGACTTTCCCAGATCCCGCTTCACTGCAGAACTTTAGATTGGGTGTGATGATAATGATAGTCTAATTAAAATGCTCATCATAAGAATATTTTAGGATCAATTTTCGAATTTATATCTTTAATATTTATTATAGAATTCTCTTTTTTATGTTAACTTTTCCATACTTTTTTGTTTGTTAAATACACTTAATATAATATAATATCAATTGATATTTGTAAATTTGGTAATATTGTATTTTTTAAAAATTAGAATTTAAAATTCCTATTAAAATAAAATAGGTTGAACAATTATAGGAGCATAAAATGTTAGATATTTATTTTATTTAAGTTTTAGTTTTATAATCATGAAGTTTTAATAAAAATAAAATATAAAACCTTTTAATTTTAAAATTAAGGGTTCCACAAAAATTCATTAAATACTAAGTTCTAAAAACATCTAAGCAAACAAATGGAAAATATATGAAATTTGGTGGGTATTGTATATCAAGAACCCTTAAGTCGATTCACTAATCACAATTCTTTAGTTATCGCCGACAATAAATGGTAACAGAAGAATGCACATTTCAACCACAACAAAAGTAGATATTTGTATAACATTGGATGAGATTACAATAGATAAACATGAGTTATATGCAAAATCACTTGTCAAGCTTGGCTTGAGTTGTAGTAAAGTTAGATCTTCAATGAACTCCTCATAGGATATAGTAATCTTTCATGCCGAATATAACATCGATCAGTGCTTTCATCACGGGATGCCTACTACCTCTGCTGCTTCCCCTCTTTGGCGTAGTATTCGTGCGACTTTCCCTCTATTGCCGTCTGGGGTGAAATGGACAGTGGGGACTGGTCATAGAGTTTGTTTCTGGCTTGATCATTGGGTACCGGGAATTTCTGGGCACTTACTCTCTTATGCTGTTGTGGGTGTACCTGAGGATCATTTAGCACGGAAAGTAGGTGATTATGTGGATTTCTGTGGAAACTGGGCATGGTCTGAGTTTGGCGACTTTCTCCCTCAACAGATCCTCCTACATATTGCTGCCATATTTCCCCCTTGGCCATTCCAGGAGGCTGACCAAATGTATTGGTCCCTTGAACCTAGTGGACAGTTTTCTACACGCTCCGCCTATCGGTTTCTCTGCCAACATCGGTGGCCCCCCCGGCATAAGCTTTGGCAATTAATCTGGGCTTGGCAAGGACCAAAACGCATCCAGATGCATTTGTGACTTGTGGCCAAAAACCGACTTATGACCAATGGCCGACGCTTCCAACTCTCCCTCACGGACTCTCCAGCCTGTGTGGATTGCCCGATGCATGAGGAATCCCTTTCTCATGTTTTTCGCGATTGTTGGCGGGCGCGTATAATTTGGAACCAACTTATTGGGAGCCGGCATCGGCCGGAGTTTTATTGTACTGACTTTTCCTCTTGGTTTGCAGGTAATCTCCAAACGTTGCCTGGCAACCGAGTGATAGATCAGTGGCCTTTGGTGTTTGGTGTGGTTCTTTGGAAACTTTGGGCATGGCAAAATGAACGTTGCTTCAATCCAGACGAGCCCATAGTTCATCATATCGGTGAGATCCACTCCTACATTCAAGATGCGTTATTGGCCCACCAACTCCAGGGCGATGTTTTGCCTGCCTCGGTTCAGCAATGTCGAACTATTGAGGTTGTTTGGCCAAAGCCCAGTGACGATTGGGTTAATCTAAGCACAGATAGGTCCTCCAAAGGGCCTCACGGCCTGGCGACTACTGGAGGACTTCTCCGGGATGCTGGCGGACGTTGGCTGGTTGGTTTTGGAGCCAATTTGGGTTGTTGTTCGTCCTGGCAGGCAGAATTATGGGCAGTCTATCATGGTTTAACGCTTGCATGGTTTCACGGTTATTCTCGGGTGGAGTTGACTATTGATTCTGCATTGGTGGTGTCGAGCCTCACTAGTGTTCCTCGGCGAGATGTTAATCCCTTACTCTCAGCGATCCGTGAATTATTGGCTCGCAAATGGGTTGTGCAGGTGCGTCATATTTTTCGAGAAGGCAATCGTTGCGCGGATTGGTTAGCTAACTATAGCTATCGTCTTTCTATTGGAGTTCATTGGTTTCGTGAGCCTGTTGTAGGTCTCTTTTCTTTACTGTTTGCTAATTCGGTCGGGGTGGCATTGCCTCATACCACTCATTTCTAGTTTACTGATTGGGCGATTGCCCCATTTTCTTGATCAAAAAAAAAGTTAGATCCTCAAAGAATTGTATCATAAAAGTGAATTTTCATAAAGCTTATGACTTAATAAGCTTTCTAGAAGTTTTTGGACTCCATAGTCACTTTAAGAATCGGATCAAATTATGCATAACAAGAATATCATTAAGTGAGCTTATCAATAGAGAACCAAATAGATGTTTAAGGGGCGAAGAGGAGTAAGAAAAGGGGAATTCCATATCCCCATACTTGTTCATCCTATACATTTCTTAAGATTAGAGTTTCAAATAATATAACAGATACAAAAAGCTCTACATTTCCTTTGTAAATGACCTCTTAATTTTCCTTATATTAGTCAATAGCTAGCATACGTTCATCCCCTGTTTTCTAGCAACGTGATTCTAGCAGTCCATGATCAAGGATATCCCAAATATCTCTATCATTATAACTGTCTATTATAGCTGTTAATATTTCTATAATTAGTTAGCAGATTGTTAACTTATTAGCTTGATTATAAGATCATGATTTAGCAAGATAATAGCTCCAGAAACATGTATACATTTCTGCTTTCGTTGAATATATGATTGGACAAGTTTCTCCAATCTATTTGTGTTTTTGTCATGGTATCAGAGCACAATTCAGCCATGTCTTCCAAAACTCAACCCTCTAGCACACCTTCTTCCTCTCTTTCTCCTTCCTCACTTATTCCAGCAAACCCTTCAACCTTACCACATGCACAGTTCACTTTTGCCATTAAACTCACACCAACCAATTATCTAATATGGAAGACACAATTCAATCCAATCTTGAAAGGATACAATCTTACCTCTCACATTGATGGAACAATTATTCCTCCAACAACTATTATTGATTAGAAGACTTAAACAATTGTTCCCAATCCTGAATTCCAGAATTGGGTCTATCAAGATCAACTCTTGGTAGGATGGATACTTTCCTCTCTTACAGAGGAAGTATTCCCTTATGTCGTTGGGCAGGAATTAGCTTATGAGGTGTGGGAAGCCCTCAAGGATGCCTTTGGTGCTCAATCAAGCGCAAGACAAGTCCAGCTTCATATGCAATTGCAGAACTTATCTCCAGATGGCTCAACTCCTCAAAGAAGCCAAAAACATCAAAGATCAACTTACACAGGCGGGAATGCCAATTGAAATGCTGAATTTAATGTCAACATTTTCAGATTGTTACTAGCAAATTATCACCCCATACTTGTTGGAATTTCATATAGGAAAGATAAAGTAAGTTTTTCTGAATTGTCTGGTATGTTTATTTCACATGAGATTCTGTTGCAAAGCTCACAAAAACCAGTGTCAGTGGTTGCCAATATGGCTCGATATGAATGAAATCAATACTGAAACAACAATAGCAGCTACAACAAAAATAATACCTATAAGAACAACAATAACAACAAGGGAAATTACAACAACAAATCTAGAAAGAAATGGTTTGTTAATCCTTGTCAGATCTGCAATATGAATAATCACCAAGTCAATACTTGCAGAAAGAGGTTTGACAGAAATTATGAGACACCTATAGCTAATGTTGTAGTCTGCAGTTTATTAGCCAAAAATAGTGACTGGTACTCTAATTTGGCAGCTAGTCATCATATGACACCAGATCTGGCGAGCTTGGTTATTTCAAAAGGATACAAAGGCACAGATAATGTGATTATTGGAAATTGATCAAGTATATCTATTAAGCACATTGGTCAATATGCTCTCTTAACCAAACATAAGCCATTGTTTATGAATAACATTCTTCATGTGCCTACAATTCAAAAGCAATTGATGTTTGCCCATAAAATTGCAAAAGACAATAAATGTGTTTTAAAGTTTTATGACTCACATTTTGTTTTGAAAGATCATATCACAAAGAAAATCCTGCTAAAGGGACCTGTTGAGAATGGTGTGTACAAGTTCTCAGGTACACAATTACAAAATTTACAGAAGGGACCTCAAGCTTTTGTGGCCGAGCAACTTAGTTTGAAGGATTGGCATGCTCGACTTGGACATGTTCAATATGGGACAGTTTCAAAAATTGATCATGATTTTGATTTACCTTGTTCAATAAAAAACGTTCCAATACAAACTTGTGAATCCTACTGTCTTGGCAAATTGAGTAGATTGCACTTACCATCAACTGGAACTGTTACTCAAAATAAATTTGATTTAGTTCATGGAGATGTATGGGGCCCTGCTCCAATGACTTCTATTGCTGGTGAAAAGTATTTTTTTGATTTTGGTGATGATTTCTCTCGCTTCACTTAGCTTTACCCAATTAAATTAAAAAGTGATGTGTATAATATAATTTGTCAATTTGTGGCAGACAGTTTAATATGCACGTCAAGGCTTTTCAGTCCGACTAGGGAGGTGAATTTTGAAATGTAAATACATTTCTGAAGAACTCAGGAATAATTCATCGAGTTGTCTGTGCTCATACACATAAACAGAATGGGATTGTAGAGAGAAAATTAGGCACATTGTTGAAACTGGCTTATCCATGCTGGCTCACTCCAAAGTTCCTTTGAAGTTCTGGAATCATGCTTTTGCTGTTGCTGTTCACATTGTGAATCGGCTACCATCCCCTGTTATTAATAATGTCTCGCCTTATGAAAAGTTGTTTGTTCACCCACCAAATTATCATGCTCTTAAAGTGTTTAGGTGTACAGCTTATCCATTGCTCCGATCTTATAATGCCAACAAATTCTCATTTCGAAGCTCACCTTGTGTCTATCTTAGGAATGCGATTGATCATGTAGGTATTATTTGTTTTGATCCTTAACATCATCAAATATATATTTGCAGGCATTATAAGATTGATGAGATGCAATTTTTGTATCATGACGCATCTCAATTTAAGGACTCCATCTTGGGATCACCATCTGCTGCCCCCAAAGACTATTCTCTTTGGTTCACATTACATGTCACGCCTCCAGTATTTTCTTCATTGACGCCACATGCCGGTTCTGTTCCCTCTATCTCTTCTGCTCCTTAATGCCAAATCTCAAAACTCGAATCTCCTCGTTTTACTCCAGCACTGATAGACGGTTCTTCTAACACACCAATATCTCCAC
>JANIJH010000005.1:26371896-26385946 GCA_024520975.1 Erythroxylum areolatum | reverse complement strand
CCAGGGGATCGGTTTTTCCAGTGTACTTTTCAGGCGTCGGTATTTTGGTCCCGGGCGCCGGGAGACTATCCAAGATCCCCGGAATAAAGGGAGAGCTATATTGAGCCGTTGGACGATCTGGGCGGAAGCTCATGGCTGCATTAATCCGATCGTCCACGATTTTCTCTAGGGCTTCAGCAGGATGGCGATCGGTTGTTATGCTAGTCGGCCGTGCGGACGGCTGTTGTTGTGCCGGTTGAGATTGTAAGATCTGGCGAATCAACAGATCCGCCGCTTCCTCAATCTGTTTTCGGGTGAGGGAGGTGTGCACAGGTGCAGGAGGATCTGCATCTGATTGGTGCTGGAGATTCGGGCGCATATTGATTCCAGCGTTATCTTCCAAGGCTGTGCTATGTTCTTCTTGTTCTAGGTTTTGAGGTTGCGGTTGATCATTCGGGTTCGAGAACTACGTGCGGGAAGCATAATGTGCCGACGACAGGGTAGCAGGGAACTGCAAGCCCATTCGTTGCATCGCCAGAGCCGCGACAACGGCTACCTCAGGGTTTGTCTCTGCCGTCTGACTGATCTGTGTGTTTCTGGACGTGGTGCCCTGATGTCGGGCCCCACGGTGGGCTCCATTTGGTTTTGCCGGATTCTTTCGGAACTGAACATTGCCGTTTGGATCCATGGGGTTGATGACTTCTCGTGGGAGCTTCAATGTTAAAGTTCCTGCAAAACAAAGAAGGTACATCGGGGGTTATTTCCCGATAAGCCCCTTCGACGCTCAAGTCAGGTTTTTGGTGAAGATAGGTTTGCTATAATCAGAGAAAATTAGGGTTGTGATTGCGTACCTATGTTATGGCAGAGTTATACCTTATATGTGGTGCATGTGCTAGGTTTAAGTCTTCACGTTTGCATGGGAATCCTCCGTCTACGGATGGGCCGTGAAGCATGGGCTAAGCTTGGAGTAGGTATGAGACTGATCTTTGAAGAATAGACTGATCGGCCCTTAGATTGTTATGTCTGGATTCGAGCCCAGCACGACCGGCCCGACCAAATTTATTATGAGATAATTTATTAAATAATCTATATGGCATATTATTTTATTTTTTGTCAGCACAGAAAATATAATTAATATTAGAAATTCTCTGGTACAAAATAAACGAACAAAATAAAATAGTTTTATTTAATTTAATTTTAGAAATAATAATAAAATAAAATAGTTTTGTTTTATTTTATTTTATAAATAATAATTATTATTAAGAAAAGAAAAGAAACGTTGCATGCATAAAGAAACGTTGTATGACTTCAAAAGGATAAGAAACAGTTTCTGATAAAAACTGTTTTTGAGACTCTTATCATGTACGTATGTGAAAGCCATACCTGTTTTTGTTCTTTTGGACGTTACTACATACAAGATAGAAGGAGTTTGTACTTTGTTTTTCGTTTTTACATGCGTGGCGCTTACGAACACAAGTGCTAAAAACAAAATAAAAGGATACTCTTTTATTTGTCCCAGTACGTGAAAAACAACAGAGTAATACATAGATATACTTTTATATTTTGGTTTTCTGCACGTGAAAATAAACGAGAGAAAAAAAAGAGATTTATACATTGTTCGGTTGACGTGGATGACATAATAGTGAAAAAGAAAAATTACGCAGAGAAGTGTGTGTTTTTTTGAGAAACAGTGAAAAAAAAACATCCATTTAGGTGAATAAAATCAAAGAGAAGAGTGATATATATATACTCTTTGATTTTTGTACTGGAAAAATAAACAAGAGAAGAGTTTTGAGAAAATTATTTTCTCTATTCTTGAAGAAAGAGTTCTTTAAAATTTACCTATAGTCATGTCAAGTATTAAAAGTGGGACATATTTTTTAGTATAGAGTATATAAAAATTTCGTATTTTCGAAATTTCTTATCAAATAATTGCTACTTTCTAGGTATTTATTCTGTCTATTCTAATTATATATATAATTATTTGACACAATAGATAAATATGTGATTGCAATTTTAGATAAATATGTGATTGCAATTTTTGTTTTCGCTGCGTATTGCGATCCTATAAATGGGAATGAGAAGAAAATACTTCTAAGAAACACCGCAGAAGAGCCATTCTTGTCTCCATTTGTGCCCTTTTAAGGTAAATTACACACTCTCATTATTAAGCCCTCATCCAAAGCAATAATTAAACCATGTTTAGAACTTCCTCATCTTATGAAGATTTTCATACGGGTAAATTCCATTATAGTAAACTTTCTCTTCTGACAAAGAGGCTTTGCTACACCATTTAAAGTTGATGGACAAAAAATTTCAAGTTTCAAAGCAATTCACCTTCTAGCATTTGCTCATGGCTCTTCACCAAATCTACTATCTGCATTACTATCATAAGACTCTTTAGGATCAAGAGAACATCCCTCTAATTTTTTAAGGAAAGCTTCATGAGTAATCTTGTTATTCTTCTGGTTATATGAAAATTTTATTTAATTATATTGTAATTAAATTAACTAGTTAACTAGGGTAATTATAATTAATTAGTTTTAATTATGAATTTAAAATAAAAATTATAAAAATAACTTAAACCTAGCACATGGGCTCCACTACGTAATATGGACGCCATGTGATAAATTAGGGCCCACATATCATATTATAAAATCTATACAATATTAGTGTTATGACACATAATATGATTAGTTTCACTCAATTTTTTGTCAGCTCAAGGTGTATTTTAAATGTTTTTGTAAATAAAAACATCATGTCTAATTTATGCATCTTATCAAATTGATAAGATCCTTCTTAGTAGAGCTAAAGAATAAGTAGCCCTAATATGTCCAGAATGGGCATCATTAGTGAGATGAGTTTTTATTTTTTGTATATAAATTTTGCCCATTCCTTACCTCATTAGAATTCTTTACAATTAACTATGAATCTTTTATTTTGTGGATATTATTCCCAAATGATTTTACTTCATATAAACTTGACAGAATAAAAGCTAACAAGGTTCTAAAGTAAGAAAGAATCATACTTGCATATAAACTTGGAGAATAAAAGCTATTATAATAATTTAAGGCTATAACTAAATACGTTATGAGTCGCCAAAATTACTCTTTAACAGCTAAATGAATACTAAAACAATAATTAAATGATTCACAATTTATATTTAATACACACTATCAACTTGGGAAGAGTGAGTTGGTCATGGTGATAAAGATTGCTTTTCGTGTACCTGTTTTGCTATTACGAATGCAATGCTGGGAAACAATTTCAAACTTTTGATGCAAGACATGCAGTGCTCAAAATTTTTCGTCATGATTTTGTGGTATCTCACGTTGATGATCAATCAGAATAATTCATAACCATGTGCAACAAACAGGTTCACCCATTCTTGTCATATGGTGCTGAGCAAAGGTGGAAAATAGTGGGAAAACGGCAGAAGAAACTCAAGGGTAAAGTTTAATTTAACTTCCACCTGCTTTTAGGAACTTGGCAAAGGCGGCAATCCAAAAGCAATTTTGGTTCTCAAATCCTGTGACCAACTGGTGTAGAATTCTAATGAGAGAAGGATGGTTAATTGTGTCCTGCGAAAGAAACCGCAGATTTGCTTTATTTCATCGCGAAGACAAACTCTATGACGCATATGTTTTTAATCTCTCTAGTTGCCGACGATATCTTTAAAATTGACAATGCAAGTCAACGCTCGTTCAAATTCACTCGCTTCTAAGGCAAATGTGAGGCGGCAGTAGCCAGGAATTCCGGTCCAGGCACCAGTGTTGATGCATAAACCTGTAGACCTTGCAATGGCTTCCCTTATATTCCTATCGTCCAGCTTCACTTCGTAAAGTTCGTCAGCTGAATTTCTGATCTTAATAACTTTGTTAAGGTAACCCGAGGGCTTCGCGACCAAGGAGATGCCACCACAGGGTTGTAGCACATCCCAGCCACATTTCTGCAATGTCTGTTTGAAAAAGAAAAAGTAAATGACAAAGAAGTTGGAAATAGCGAATCTATCAATCCAGAATGAACTTTAAAGGGAAAGGCAAAGCTGAAATATTAAATTCAACGTTAGGTAGGAACTAATAGAATGAACTGAAATTTAGGATGTAACAGTCATTTATAATATTATAAAGACAAAAGCTGAAAAATGCATGGCCTCGAGCATCACGATCTCTTACCTCCTTCAGGCGTTGAGATCTAGATTTCAACTCTTTTGTTTTCTCTGCGAGAGTGTCCAAAACGGCCCTCCAACTCAGTAATTTTTTCACTGCATATCTCACTGTGCTATGGGGCTTGCTTAATCCTGGAAAGCTAAAGAATGCATCAACCAAAAGCGGATGGTTGTAAACCACAAACCCGAATTTTAGTGCTCCACTGAGGAGCTTCAAGTCCAGACCTCCAAGCAGAGTCACACAAAAAGATGGGTCGCTAGAGTTAAGCTTTGATAATATGGGCTCCAAATTCCAGCCACCCCAGCCCTCAAATTCCAATCCTGAGAATGAAGTATCAATTACAACTCTGGCCCCAAATTTTGCACATGTAGTTAGTATGGTATCCATCTCATCTTTGCTGTAAATCAAGCCTGTGGGATTGACAGTTGGACCACATATATACACCCATGGCCTATTTGCAGCCTTGAGTACTGTTGTAAGTACATTGTCTGTCAGCTTAAACCCTACTTTAGGGTCAGTAGTAATGCTCACAATATTTGCCTTCAGAAACCTAGCAGCAGAAACAAAGTTTCCGTTCCAGCCAGATGGGAAGCAAAAAGTTCCCCCTTCTTGGATGCAGCAGAGAACCAATCTATTGAACAAAGCTTGTGAGCTGTCTGTATACACAACTTCTGTGCTGCTATCAGTCGGAAATCCATAACTGTCTTTTATATATTGTTTGATGCTAGGAGTAACATCAATTTCTGATTCAGTCATGTTCTGCCTGGCAAAACTTTCAAAAATTGCTGCCTTGACAGGAGAAGGGCTGGGCAAAAAACTTTGATCTACATCCATGTGAATCAATGAAGAATTCTCTACTTCGCCTATTGACAGTTCTGAATCATTCAGAACCAACATAGCTGGGCTTCCAATGTCTACTCCACTTGATTTGGCTTTTCCACATTCCCTCTAGAGCACATGACATACTTTAACCAATTTTGAAAAATAAAATGTAATGGTGCAAGAATCAAGACTAGATAACCAGTCAACTTACACAACCTACAAGTCGATCTGTGAGATGCAAAATCCACATGCACATGAAATAACATGAAAAGGAAGAAAAGAAAAGGATCCCTACTTCAAAAGAGGAAGGAAAAGAGAAATGAAAAACTGACGAACCTCTGCAGGAAGATGCCTGTCTGTAAGCTGAAAAGCTAGAAGCTCATGGAAAAGACAGCCATAGTAATACTGCCTAATCGGTGCTGTATTCCCTTCCAGTACTTCCACTGTTTTGGACAAGGCTTTCAATACAGCCTCTTCCTCTGAAATGACAAAAGCTACCTCTAAGTCTGAGTAAACCTGGAAAGTATGTCACTTCCATTACGATATAGATCTTCTGACTTGACAACAAACTGAATTGAGGCAATTGTAAATTTTACAATTAGGAAATTGTGATTAACCAGAATAGTAAACCTCTGCATATACCTGGTTCTTCACAAGGCCACAAATAATTGCAGCATGTGAAGGCAAAGGATGTCCTGCAAGATATTTTAGGACGCCATTGGAACTAGGAAGGCTGGATAGCTCAAATTGGTCAGATATGTCTAAGAAAAGGCGGGATCCAATTTCTTTAGTGACATCTAAGAGCTGCACAAAAGCTGAACTAGTGACTGCCTCAAATTGAGCCAAACCCGTAACAACCACCTGTGGCTTCAGCTTTTTGATAAGCTCTACCATTAAATCTGATTGTCTAGGTGCTTCAATGACTGTGATGACATCCTTTCCAGTTTCCGCACCCTGCAAGTATAGTTTTTAGTTACTACATATCCAACAACCAGTATGAATTTCTATCCAGGCTTAAATTTCCAAAGCAGGACAGTTTTGATAAGAATTAACTACTATCACGTGAAGGAACCTTTATGTCATTAAACAGAGAATAATTTTCATCTGGACACTGCTATTAGAGAATTTCAGCAGAAACTTATTTGGTGTTTTGTTGGCAGAAACTTAGATGGTATTTTGTTGGCTATGGAGCCCAGTCATGAAAACGAACTCCAACCTGCGTTGGTCTCCAAAGATGGCAGAATTTGAGTTTATAAGAAAAACATAACAGAAGTTCAGGCTAGGGATGCCCTGGGTACGGGTCAGTGCATATATAGACATAATGATATCAATTGTGGAGGGTTCAGATCCTCTGTTCCCATTAGCCTATTCCAAACCTATTTCCGCCCAATACGACGTCATTGTATGTCTAAATGTACATATGACATAAAACAGCATCGTATTGGGGCGAAAACAGGGTTGGAATAGGCTAATGGGAACAGAGGATTTCATGCCCATCGTGGATGGTTGGAAGACATAAACAACAACAATATGATTTGAGCCAAATAGAAGTATGCATCTGCATGAACTTATAGTGCTTCACGTTCAAACTAACAAAACATTGCCAGAAACCAAAGTTCTAAAAATGTTTGTGACACTTAAGCAACCTGAAAAGCAGGGATTGAAATTATGCACTCCCATTAAGTTCCCAAGTACTTTACATCCAACTGAAAAGTTTACATTTATCCAAGCAAAGCAACGGGTCAATGGAATTTTGAAGACTTCAATTTATAGAATCACTTAAAGAGATAAAAAAAGATGCAATACATGAACAGCTTACCATAATTTCCAAGGATGTCAACCATTGACGGGGCAGTTGTCGAGTCAAATGTTCATCAACAATTGCAAGATGAGGTGATAATAATCGCAAAGAATGCTCAATTGCTACAGTTCTTGAGGGGAAGATGATAACATTCTTGAGTGAATTGAAACAAACAAGTCAGTAATACTTCTCAGATAATGTATAACTAAAAGTAGAGAATGTCTTTACATAATAGTCATCTGTTTTAATGGCTCATCATTCTAGAAACAGGTAGAAGTACATAAAATGCATTGCCAGCATTGTCAATTAGATATGGTATGGAAAATGCAAAGCAATTTGGACTTATTAGCTGTGAAAAGGTTTCTATAAAAGTTTTACATTGGGCTGCAAAAAATACCATGGCAGGTAAGGATGCTATAGAATTCTGGATAACATCATTAGGACTCCAACATTGTAGCAGCTACTTCATTTTATTAACTCTTAATTATTTATAATGGCAAATATGTTTCTCCATACTTTTCAAAAAAAAAAAAATGTTTCTCCACCAAAATCCAAAAAATTGCACAGTTATGATGCATATAGAGGAAAATTTTGGGAGAAATGTAAAATCAATTACTATCTTTTCCTTATGCAGCATGCATGAGACTGAGCCAATTATCAGTAGTGCAATTAGCAGGAGAAACACATTTGGTTCATTTGAGAAAAACACAGAGATGCTATGTTCTACTGACATAAAATGTACCATGAGGCAGCTCCTCTATCACATTTCATTTGATAGAATAAAATTTGAAACGTTTCCATTTCCAAGAATTTGAATTTTAGTTATTCTTTTCAAGATTTCAATTCTTAGGGCAACAACAAAGAACTAATATCCCAAATAACTAAATTTTCATTATAGAAATTTGCTTAATTCTAGATACTGGAATAATTAAATTGAATTACATCATCCAAAACACATCTGCTGATAAAAACACAAGGAATATGAAACTTTAATTTGAAAGAAACATCATACAGACAAATATAAAAAGCTAGCATATAGCTTTCCACTCAACTCCTTCATAATTTAAGAATTATATCTTCCTGAAATTGTTATGGCATTTATTAGGATTTAAATTAGAAATCCTTTTCCTACTAGAATAAGGATTCTAAGAACACTATATATATGTACTTAGTCTTTCATCAATAAGAAGCAATCTGGAATTTTTCTACAACTTGAGAGTTTTCAATTAGAAGGTATGATGCTTTCTTCTAAGAGTGATTCTTAGATCCTAGGAGTGATTCCTAGTTTCCTACTATCTATTCTTTGTGTTCTTCCCTAAAAATTCCAACAATCCCAACCTAAATTCCAGCACTCTCAAGCCTATATTCCAGCCATATTAAACCCTAAAATCTTTAGCCTAAAATTCCAACAATCAAACCTTAAATTCCCAGCTTTACAAAATCTGAAATTTCTACATTCCTAGCCAAAATTCAACCTTGAAACCCAATATTCCAGCAGCCTAATATCAGCCATGTTTCCTAATTTTGTGCTTTTAATTACTAGTTCATAATTCTTCTACTTGTCCTACATCATTTATGTGCAGAAGTTTTCACTTTATGCTGCCTTGGAGTTATTCATGCCATATTTAGTTCAATTTATATGTGGTGAGAAACATCATTCTTACAGATTCAACACTATTGAGTAAATATTGTGCAAGTTTCCCAACTTTTTTTTAGTAACATCTGTTCTTTTGATACAGAATAGTACGCTTGCATTGTTCTTTTGATACAGAATAGTGCGCTTGCATTATCTATGGAAGTATGAAAATTGATGGTAGCAACACGAAAATATCAAGAGAAACAGAATTTTCTGGGCAATACTGTGAGTAGTTGCTAATTAAGCAGAGAAGATATTCTTACATCGGAATTGAGCGGAATATGGTAGTAAGTTTTCATGAATCCCGCAACAAGACTACGAAAACGTGTGTTTCCAGCTGGTGGCTCAAATGGGAAACATGAATGCTCTTTCAACTCATTGGCAAAATAAGCTAGGAATGGAATCTTCTCATCAGCAACCAAATCGTCTTCAAAAGACAAATCCAAAGAACTGCTAATCTCTTGGTAGCCATTCTTAAGAAACTCAAATATTTTCTTAACCTGTAAATTTATATTCATAAATGACTAATCCCTGGAGAGCTAAACATTTAGTAGAACAAAACCACTGTTAATTAACTGTAAACCTGGTTTGGTTGACGAAGTTGACAACTATAAACTGATAAGGCATGAGCAATGTGGCCACCAGCCTTCCCATAGGCCCATGCAGTTCGAGCACAAATTGGCTGGTCTCCAGTCAGACCCATAAAGAATTCAAAGCGGTGTGGACTGTTCTTCTCAATTTCAACTAAAGCTGATATATCTGTGTCTGCAGCCTGAAAGAACAAAATCTCAGAGAGAGTGCATTTTGGAAGGAAAAATGATTTTCACTTGTGAATAGTTCTCTTGCCTGAATAATTTTTGTTTGCCAAAGCTTGTTCACATGAAAACCACGACGTTCAAACAAGCGCTTACAAACAGCTTGTCCCGGACGGCCACCCATATTAAAGATCATAATGCCCATAGGATTGATGACAGATATTCCTTCCTCAACAGCCCTAGCAATCAGACCCAATCCAAATTGATCCTCAACAAACCCCTACATAAAATGGAAGTCAGAAATAAATTTGCGATATGGAACGTAGGTTATCAGGTTTTACAATTAAGTCAAGTTTCCTAATCACTGTCCATTTAACCATCTTCACCTACAAGACTAAAACTCAAATAAAATAAGTGAAACAAATAACTGCCATCATCCACACAAATAAAAGTAAAATATAATAAAATAAATCTACTCCAGAATCAGTTAGAGAAAAATTTACATAGTTGATGAGCTGCAAAGCTTGACCATCCAAATATGAGAGAAAAGAACTATAATACACAACTTGGTTTAATTAAATACATCTTTTCAGAGTTTTGACTTTGTAAAACAAATCTAAGAACCATATTTCCCCCAAGCTATCCTAGTTTTTAATTTACCAAGCTTAATTAAGTTGCATATACCAAACTTTTGTACTTTTCCATCGACGAAATAATTGGTCATATATTGACTGACTATGTTACTCAACTTGAAGAGCACAGTAGTTGCTCAATGAATATAGAAACTCTTCACTTGCATTCTCCGAGATTATCTTTGACATTGCTTCTGGGTTTGGGTTAAGAATCTGCATAAAGCAAACAAACAAGATCAAGTCTGAAGCCCAGATAATAACGGAAAAGCCGATATTTTTACCGGTCACTTGATAGACTACTTACGTGTACTATCTTTATTAAAAATCCTTTTTTCAGTAAATTGTAGCAATACCTGAGGTATACATCCAACAATTCTTTCAAGCCGAATCTCATGATCTCGACAATAAGCTAGAAGATCAGATTCATGAAACTCAACCCGGTCCAGTAAGGTTTTCTTTTCTGCATCATAAATAGGTTGGCCTTTTTCATCCAAAGCATTTAAGTAAAGGTTTATATTGGAAATTCTTATAGCTCTAGGATTGATATCAAGGCCATAAACCTGCAAAAGGCTATCCAGTAAGCAACCAAAGTGCAGCAAACAAGTTCTGTCAACATGTTGAATTGTGCACTCTATATATTTCATCACATAGGACGGTTAAAAATATATTTCAAAGCAAACAATGACCTTAGAAGGTAACCATTTCTCAGCAATGGCAATGGATATCCATCCATTTCCACAACCAAGTTCAGCTACAGTCTTGTCCTTGAAGATAGAGTCCGGATGTCTATTTAGACCTTCATAAAAGGTGAAAGACCAGTCTTCAGGGATGAAAATGCTTGGGATGACCATCATTGTCAGTTTCTTTCTTCCTTGGTAACCTGCACAGGGAAAATAGGTTTTCAAATTGTACACAGAATAAATAAAATAATCTTTGACAGTTCCATAACAAAGAGGAATCATCAGAATGAGTTAATCATATAAGACACAGAAAAAGAATAATCATACAAACAACAGCACAACATACATTTTCTACTTCCATGTGACCTAAAGAAGTACCATGTTAAGTAGGTGACAAAGAATAAAATTTGGACAATGGGTATTCTAGAAGATCCAGAAAGAGCTCAAAGTAGTTCATTTATGCAGGAAAGAAACCAAAGAGGAGTGAACATTCTCAAAGCAAAATTAAAAAAAATTTATTAGGAAAAAAAAAGAGCAATCTCAAGGTATTTGTTGATCGTGTATTTGGCATTTAGTCTGTCAGCTGATTTTCACCATCAACCCAAAAAAAAAGGAAACTCCTGTCCATTAAAAAAAAAAGAGGAAGTTCTGCAACATGAAGATATTATTAGAAGTGCTATAGCGCTGAATCCAGAATGGTAACGGATTAATAAAAAAAATTATAGAAATCCCAGAATATTGGAAAATTTTAATCAAACGGCAAATACTGATTATCAATGTTATATAAAGAATATTCCAATATTTATTTAGACATGTCCATCTACACAGTTCTGCTACTATTGAGCTGAAAACAATGTTCAGCTTAATTCATTTCCATCACTTGGAAGGCCGTGGTTTATGATTGCATTTCCAATTTCAGCCGTGTTTGATTACTGAATCTAAAGAACCACAGAAACATATAGAGTAAGTAAGACGGTGACAGATTAACGATTAACGTATCACTGCAAGGCTTCTGAAGTATTTAAATAAAGACAAAATCGAATAACCAAAGGCTTCAACATTTGGTTCCTTTTTTAGGATTAATAGGGAAAAAAAAGGGGGAATCCATCCCACGATTTAGAGTCATTTTCAACTAATTTAAGCGGATTGACCTTGCATCTGTTTTCTTCGAAAACGCAACTTTAGAGGGACAAACCCGATTGGCTGTCAATGAAACCTGAGGAAAATGCCAAAACTATCACAGCAGAGAGTAGATTTATTTTAAAACTTGAAAGAATGATTAGTTAAATAAGACAAGCGTTTACTTTCCTTTCTAAATCGTTCTGATCACACTATTTTCACAAGAAACGAACAATAGCGTAACAGATGATCGACCAACAGTGAACTTGACTTCATTCATACGTTAACACTTAAAAACACACTCAACTACAACTCTTCCTTCGTAACCTCTCCTCTGGTTCCTCCATTACCGGAGCAACCATACACAGACAAAAAAAAAAGGCAGACAGCTAAAAGGTACCTTCGTATTGGTCGAGGAAGATGTCCTGGATCTGGAAATGGTACATTTGGAGGCAATGGTCGGATTGGGCAACGAGTTTATGGAGATTGGAGAGGAAGATCCTGGCATGAGGTCGGGTACTGGGATCCTGAAGCCTCTCCAGCACTGATCTGAAGGCACTGTAGGCGGCGTCGCCTGACTGCTGGCACTGCTTCAAGAACTCCTCCAAGGACGACTCCATTTTAGACCAGCGTGTGTGTGTGTGTGTGTGTGACAGTTATAGAGAGAGATTTCGTTGTGGTGCAGTGGTTAACTTAAATAAGGATGAATGTGTGTGTGTGTGTGTGTGTGTGTGTGTGGGAAAGACGAGAGTTTTGTTGATTTCCCGGGAAGAATGGGTAATTTATATTTATTTTCTGAGGGTGTGTGTGTATATAATATTGTTATTGTTGCTTGGTTGATGAGACTTGGACAAAGTCACGTTGGGACTTGGGACGGGAGACGCTTCCCTTCCCGTACGTTGTGGGTTGGGTTGGGCAAGCGATGGCTCATTTTGGGGATAACTAACTCCTGTCCAACCTTTCAAGTCTTAGTTTAAAGAAGATACTATTCCTGTTTTTTCTACTTTATTTGTCCCTACCGTTTCTCTTTAATTTTTAGATATATCACTTTCTAATTGTATTCCATTATTCTTTTTATACCTCCTGATCTCATCTCACGTTTTTTTTTTAATATTAGCAATATCAAATATCAAGATGGAGTTGGTAAGGAGTTCTTTTGGTTTAAGTAAAGTCACAGGTTCGAATCGCTCTTATGTATGTAGCTGTTTAAAACTTAGGATCAAAGCCTTACCTCCCGCAAGGGAATTACCCGACTCGAGCGAGAATTAGTCTGAGAGTGGATGATTTTAAAGTATCTTCCTATAATTAAGACCCTCCTAAAACACCTTGTGGATAATAAAAAAAAAATCAATATCTTAACATATCTCTTTAACTCTCTAGTTAACTTAAGCTTATATTTGCAATCTAATTGTATAAAATAGTTAGAGTATAATTATATTATTTTGTATAGAGTATAATTATGTTATTTTGTATTTTGTTTAAGTTTTATTAATAATAGTTTTGTAAAATTTTTATTTGTAAATTAATATATTTACTTTTTACTATTTTTGTATATTTTAAAATTTAAAATAATTTTTTCTTTTTTACGGAGGGAGAGTTCTTTTGGTGTAAAGATCCCTACTTTCTTTGAATTTCCGCTAAATTAACCCTTTTATACAATTCCTAAAATTTCGGCATATTTTCTTTGATTCATAACAATAGACTTTTTTTAGAGTTATAATGTTGTTGGTAATTTTGAATCTCATATTTGTACCAAAAATTTACTCTACTAAGTAACAATATTCCAGTGAGGTCATCGGTGGGTCTTTCCAATAGCAATGCAAGTGGGAGCAGTGACAGCACTGGCGGTGGCGGTCCTTGTGATGCGTGCAAGTTTTTAAAGAGGAAGTGTGTGCTCCTTGTTTTGATTTTGAACAAGTTGCGGAGAGGAATGTTCAAATTGTATTGAACATTCCTCTCCGCAACATGTTTTTCAATCTGTTGGTGGCAAAATTTGATGGTTTCGTTGAATCTATTTTCTTTTTTAAATATAATTTTTAATAATAAAGGTTAACTTGCAGATGCTGTCTTATCGTGAAGGTGATGGACTTCGGTGGTTTTCATTAGGCATTTTTTATTTTGGCTGTAATTTTTTTTAGGGTTTGACTTCAAACCGAATGACACAACATTTTCATCACGCCACCAATACAATGCTCTGTCTTTACGTTTTAAGTAATACTATTGGTCGGGTCGGTCGTGCAGGGTCCGAGCTCAGTCAAAACGACTCGTGGGCCGATCGGTCCATTCTTCAAAGATCAGTCTCATACCTAATGGCCATGTCAAGCCCAAGCCCGATCCACGCTCTCCTCAGCCCGTCCGCATGCGAGAGACTCCCATACATACGTAAAGACCTAAACCTAGTTGTTGCTTCATATATAAGGTATTATTCTATCATAACGAAGGTACGCAATCATAACC
>JANIJH010000005.1:26329949-26358802 GCA_024520975.1 Erythroxylum areolatum | reverse complement strand
TATAATTATGTCAACCATAGCAGCTATACTTAGTCAGACAATTCTGCCATTACTGACTTTAGGTGATGTACAATTCTGCCATTACTGACTTTAGGTGATGTTTGACCACAGTATCTATAAAACAGATTCTCACATAGGCTACAAGGAAGGCTTTAGATATGGTGAAAATATTTGAAAGAAAGGAAATAAGCAAGAGGATATTGGTACATTCCCTAGCTCTTTTACTAATAGCAATGCAAAGATCTTGATCATTATTTCCTAACTAAGATTTAGTTTCACTATGCAAAGAAGGTTTAGAGATTGATACCTTATTCTTAGGATCCAGACTGGAGTTTTGGAAATGCATAGAATTAAGAATAACCGTCTTCTTCTTTGAATACATCTTGCCAAACCTCACATTATTAAAGGCAAAATCTGACTTTTCTTGTGATTTGAGTTATAGATTCAAACATAAACTTAGAGAAAGATGGTAGGTCAAGCAAGATAAAATTCTTAAGATCCCTCCTACCATTATCGTCAATTGTTGAATTCTTCCATTGAAGATAAGGAGTGATGAAATAAGACATGTTTATTGGAAGTAACATCTTCCGAGACATAAAACATTTTTGATAGAGGGTGTTGACACTTATACCCTTTTTGAGTTAAAGAATAATCCAGAAAAACATATTTCATAATCCCTGGATAAAACCTTTTGCAATTTTAGCTATGAATATGGAAAAATGACACACTCAAATACCCTAAGAATAAGGTTATTTTGTAGTTTGTAGATGAAGATATCCTTGATTAGCCATTGCTTCAATTTTTCTTTTTCATCATTTCCAATCATAATTATATCATCAACATACACTAGAAGTGCAGTACAACTGTGTGCTTGATGAAGAGAGTGTGAACACCTTGGCATTGTTTATTTCTTGAACCTTTCATAACTTTAGCAAATCTACCAAACCATGTTCTAGGAAATTGATTCAATCCATATAGAACCTTTTTCAACCTACAAACTTTCTTGCCTATGTTTTCTTCAAAGCCTTATAGAATGTTCATGTAGATCTCTTCATTTAGATCTCTATGGAGGAAGGCATTCTTCGTATCATACAACAGAATTTGCCAATCAAAGTGAGCTGCTAAGTATAACAAAATCCTCACAGTATTCATTTTTGTCACTGAAGCAAATGTCTCTTAGTAATCGATCTCATAAGTTTGAGCATACCCTTTAGTAACTAGTCATCCTTTATATCTCTTTAATGATCCATCAACTTTATATTCTTCTCTAACGCATCTATTTCTTCTCTTGTAGCATTTTTCCATTCCCTTTTTTGACAATGCCCTAAAAATAGTATTGGGTATAGAAATGGTATTTAGACTCTCAATGAACATTTTGTCATTTAGAGACATATGTTTAAGTGATATCTAGTGCGCCAAAGCATATAGTAGTCTCTAGATGCACTCTTTAGTAACCTTTCTAACAACAATAAGAAGATGCAAGTCATCTGTGGGTGTTTCAATGTATGCAAATAAGGATCAAATCTTACCGTGGGCTTATGTCTAGAATTTGTGTTAGATTCCTAGACTTGTTTTCAGTTTGGACAATTGTTCTTCTGAAATACACCTGTGATTATCTTGAAAAAATTATAGCAACACAGATGGACACAAGAGATGGCGTGCTTTTTGGAGGAGAAGTTTTTGTTTTTTAAAGGAAAATTATAGGAAAAGAGACTAAAGATAGGATTAGGACAGATACTAGAAGGTCAAGTGGTTGTGGCTCAAAAGACTCAAAAGTACTATCTTCCATCACTGATGACTCCCCTTAAAGGTAGGACTTGCCAAAATATGGTTTGTTTTTAGTGAAGGGACAGCATTTGAGGTATAGGACTTCTGTAAGGAACAGTTATAGCACTTTTAACCCTTACTAACTTTCCTCTATGTTGGCTATGAATATCTACAAAGGCAATACAACCAAATACCCTAGAAGTAAGCTCCTTTAAGGTTTTGAAGTAGGTATTAAAGATTTTTATGGGACTTTGATTGTCTAATACACATGAGGGAAGTCTTTTATCATATGCATGACAATTAGAAATGCCTCCCCCTAATAACATTTAGGAACATTACCTTGTAAGAGTAAGTTGCATTAAGTAAATGCTCATTTTTCCTCTCAGCTACCCTATTTTATTGAGGTGTGTCAACATATAATGAGACATGAATATTTTCATTTTTCTTTTTTAGGAATATGGTGACAAAATATTGTTGGAAAATCAAAATACTTGATCTTCTACGAGATTTGATATACTTGTAAATATCTTATTAATAGCTATGATTCTGACTTACTAATTTAGGTTTATTGTAATCTTTCATTTATTTAGGCTGATTGTTTCCTAAAATAGGATAAATGACTTTGTATATATTAGTGTATTCAGTATATGAATAATGTAGTGAAGAATTTCAGTTTATGTTCATGGTATCAGAGCCTCTCTATGGCAGTTTTAAATCCAAAAATCCTCCTCTAAATCTTGCGTACTAGTTGCCAAACTTCTTTCAATTCTTCTTCACTTAATTCTATTTTTGGCTTCTCATAATGTCATATACATCTAAGAGTCAATCTACTATTATCAGTACCAATAATGGGGCTAACGCATTGGTTCATTCATACAATCTTCTTATAGGCTCAATGGCTGAAATTATCTTCAATGGTCTCAAATGGTAAATTAAGCCATCTTATGGGAACTAATGGCATGTTTGCAAAATGGGATGAAGAAGATTCCATAATCATGTCATGGTTGTGGAACTCTATCACACCTGAAGTGAGCCGAACCTATATGTTTTTAACAATTGCATGAGAAATTTGGTAAACTTTTTGTCAAACCTATTCAAAAATGCAAAATGTTGCAGTAATTTATGAGATCCAAACCAAAATCAACAACAAAAGCAAGGTAACCTCTCGGTCACCGAGTACTATAGTCCTATGAAAAGCTTGTGGCTTGAATTGGATTACTATCGAGATGTTAAAATGAAGTGTAGAGAAGATGTTGCAATGCTTCGGAAGTTTGTTGAAAAAGAGAGAATCTTTGAACTTCTTGCAGGCCTCAACCTAGATTTTGATTGAGTTCGAGTTCAAGTTCTCAGGAAAGAAGTTCTCCCATCTCTTTCTATAATTTGGGCTAAGGAGAGTTGCTGAGGAGTGATGATTGACAATCCAATAAATGAAGGATCAGCTATGAATTCCACCAAGGATGGTTATAGTACCGAGGCCAATAAAAGGGAGAAGCAACCCAACCAAGAAGGGATCAGGTGCACTTACTGCAAGAAGGCGCGTCACACCAAGGATACTTAGGGGAAAAGGAGGTAATCACGGTAGACAAACTAGAGGACAAGCACACATGACAAATGCTGAAGTTGTTCCTAGTGAGCAGCCAAATCAAGATGATTTGCAAACTTTTAGGGAAGAGAGAAAAATCAAAATCCATGTGGAAAGTAGCTAAGATACCTAAAAGCTCTTGCTCTTTGGCTCATTCAGGTAAGTCCTCTAATTCTTATGCTCTTAGTGCCTCTTTCACTGTCCAAAATAGTACTTGGATCATAGATTTGGGTGCTTACAACCATATGATTTTCTCACATTTTGCCTTTTGCCTCATATAAACCTTGTCCTAGCAACAAAAAAAATCGAAATTGAAAATGGAACTTTTAGTACTGTTGCAGGTCAGGGAACTATTCCCTTTAGTTCCACAATTATGTTAAAAGATGTCCTAGAGGTTCCTAAATTAGCTGTCAATCTTTTGTCTATAAAACAAATTACATGTGACCTGAATTGCAAAGTGATCTTCTATCCCATGCATTGTATTTTAAAGGATCTAGTCTCGGGAAAGACGATTGGGCTTGCTAAGGAAAGGAACGGGCTCTATATCCTTGATAATAAGGAAGACAAAAACTGCTCCATTTCAAAGTCTTATCTATCTAGCTATTCTGTCAATAAAAGAATAAATCTGGCTCCACCATTATCGTCTTGGTTATCCACCATTTAGTTTGCTCAAAACTATGTTCCCATTGTTATTCAAAAATGTTGAAATGAGTAGTTTGCATTATGATGTGTGTGAACTTGCTAAACACAATCGTGTTTCTTATCCATTGAGTAATACTAGAAGCATGGTTCCTTTTTCACTAATCCACTCTAATATATGGGGTCCTTCTAAAATTCTAGACCTTACAGGAGCAAGGTAGTTTCTTACCTTTATAAATGATTGTACAAGAGTAACGTGGGTATACTTAATGAAAAACAAATATGAAGTTGGGGAAACTTTTCCAAGATTTTTCCAAATGATCATAAACCAATTTGGAGCAAGAATCAAAAACTTACAGAGTGATAATGCAAGAGATTACCTTAACCAAAATATGTCATCTTTCCTTCAAAAAGAAGGAATTGTTCATTATTCATCTTATGTTAATAGAACACAACAGAATGGGGTAGTCGAGAGGAAAAATAGACACCTCTTATAAATTACGTAGTTATTTCAAAATAATGTTCCCAAATCCTATTGGGGGGAATCTATCCTTATTGTTGACTAGAGATATTAGCATTGATCTTGTACTAATATTGTTATAATTACTCCTATAATCTCTCCTATAATTGAGAGATTTTCTATAGTTAATAGCTAGATTGCTTCCTAAATAGTCCTAGGAATTTTGTTTATAAACCTTGTTAAACCTTGTTCCTATGTACACAAAATATAGTGAATACAAATTATACTCAACACTTTCATCATATTATTGTACGCTCATAGGAGGAAATCTAGTCACTTGGAGAAGCAAGAAACATAATATAGTTGCTAGATCCAGTGCAGAAGCCAAGTATAGAGCTATGGTTCAAAGTGTGTGCAAACTATTGTAGGTAAAGAAGCTGATGAATGAATTACAACTGAAGGATGAAGGAAGTTCATCTCTCTACTGTGATAACAAAGCTACCATTAGTATAGCTCACAATCCTGTTCAGCATGATCCAACAAAGCATATAGAAATTGACCGACACTTCGTGAAGGAGAAACTTGTAGATGGCTCTCTGCAATTATTCTATGTGGGGTCAAATGAACAACTGGCAGATGTCTTCACCAAAGGACTACAACAAACAGTTTCATAACCTTGTTTGCAAGTTGGGCATGTGCGATATCTATGTACCAACTTGAGGGGGAGTGTTGACTAGAGATATTAGCATTGATCTTGTACTAATATTGTTATAATTACTCCTATAATCTCGCATATAATTGAGAGATTTCCTATAGTTAATAGCTAGATTGCTTCCTAAATAGTCCTAGGAATTTTGTATATAAACCTTGTTCCTATGTCCACAAAATATAGTGAATACAAATTATATTCAACACTTTCATCACTTACAACAACCCACTTGATAAGTAGGATGCCCTCTAAAGTTCTTGGTTTCAAGAGTCCAAAAAGTCTATTTCATGAGTACCATCCAAATTCACAAATAGATTCCAAATTACTCCTAAAAGTCTTTGGTTGTGTGGTTTTTGTTCATATTCATGACATTAACCAAGGAAAACCCGATCCAAGAGCATTAAAATGCATCTTTGTTGGTTACTCTTCCACAAAAAAGGGGTATATGTGCTATCATCCTACTACTCGTAAAATTTTCATTTCAATGAATGTTACTTTTGTTGAGAAACAACCTTTCAATTCAAATTCTCATCCATAGGGGGAGAGTGTGAGTGAAGATAGGGAACATGAGCTATGTTTCCCTAACCTGAAACTGTTCAAACTCAAAATTCAAACTCACCACCTACACTACCCCTTGATCAGCCACATGAACAGCCTCTTAACACATCATAATCAACCCAAATTATACAACGAATAGTGAAAAAACCCCCAATTCCACTCAATTGCAAGTTTAAATTTAACTCTGGAATCAGGTACACAGTAAGAATTTCCCTCTTAATTCATTGATGATTTAGATGTTCCCATAGCTATTAGGAAAGGAGTTAGAAATTGCACTCAGTACCCTATTTCTCACTTTGTTTCTATGAATAAATTTCTCATAAACACCATTGTTTTCTCACTAATTCAGATACAATTCCTATTCCCCATAACTTCAATAAGGCACTTAGAGATGAAAATTGGAAACTTGCCATAAATGAGGAAATGAGTGCACTCAATAAAAATCATACATGGGAAATTGTTGATTGTCCAAAAGACAAGAAATTAATAGGCTGTAAGTGAGTGTATGCAATTAAGTTTAAAGCAGATGGATCAGTAGAGAGGTACAAGGCTAGGTTAGTAGCCAAAGGGTATACTCAAACACAGGGAGTAGGCTATCAGGAGACTTTTGCTCCGGTAGCTAAGATGAACATAGTCCGCATTCTTTTATCTTTCGTTGCTAATTTCAATTGGTGTTTGCAGCAATTTGATGTCAAAAATGCTTTTTAGGCCGTGATCTTGAAGAAGAGGTATATGTATGGAGCCTCCATAGGGTTCTGAGAAATACTTTGAAAATAACTAGGTGTGCAAGTTGAGAAAAGCACTTTATGGGCGTAAGCAATCACTACAGGCCGGGTTTGGAAAGTTTGCAAAAATAATGCTTGGCATTGGCTACAAACAAAGCCAAGGGGATCATACTCTCTTCTTAAGACACTCGGCAGCAGGGAAACTTATAGTTTTAACAGTATATGATGATAATATCATTGTGACAGGTGACGGGTGACGGGTGACGATGACGAGGAAATTCTAAAGCTTAAGGCTAGACTTGTGAAAGAATTTGAAATTAAAGAGCTTGGAAAACTGAAATATTTTCTAAGAATTGAAGTGGCTCAATCTAAAGAAGGCATATATATTTCCCAACAAAAGTATATTTTAGATCTTCTATGAGAGACAGGAATGATAGGATGTAAGCCCATTGATACACCAATTGAAAAGACTCATCGATTGAGTGAAGCAAGAGATGATGAAGTGGCTAATAAAGGAAGGTATCAAAAGCTGGCCGGAAAACTAATATACTTGTCTCATATACGTCCTGATATTGCATATGCTGTGAGCGTGATAAGTCAATTTATGCATAATCCTAAGAAAGTTCATCTACAAGCTACCTATAGAGCAATTGATACCTGAAAGCTAATTCCAAAAAAGGAATCATGTTTAGGAAAGGAGAAGAATTAACTGTAGAAGTCTACACAGATGCAGACTATGCTGGTTCGCTATCAAATCGACACTCAACAACTGACTATTGTACTTTGATTCGAGGAAACTTAGAGAAGCAAAAACCAAGCAGCAGTATCTAGATAAAGTGCGGCAAGGAATTTGTCTACTCTTATGGATAAAGAAAATTTTAGAAGGCTTGCAAATTAAATGGCATGGACCTATGAAGTTGTATTAGGACAACAAGCTTGCTATAAGCATTGCACATAATCTAGTTCAACATGAAAGAACAAAGCATATTGAGATAGACAGACACTTCATCAAGGAAAAGATTGAAAGGGGACTAATCTGTACACCTTATGTTCCTAGCAATGGCCAAATTGCAAACATACAAAGGGACTGGACAGCTTAAATTTTCAGAACATTTCTAGCAAGCTAGGAATAGAAAACATTTATTCTCTAGCTTGATGGGAGTGTTAGAAAATCAGAATATTTGATCTTCTATGAGAATGGATAATCTTGTAAATATCTGACTAATAGCTATGAATCTGATTTAGTAATTTAGGTTGATTGTAATCTTTCATTTATTTAGGCTGATTGTTTCCTAAAATAGGACAAATGACTTTGTATATATTAGTGTATTCAATATATGAATAAAGTAGAAAAGAATTTCAGTTTCTGTTCAAATATGATTAATCTCTAGCATTGTCTAAACTAAATTTTTTAACCTTAACCTCTAATTGGTTTTGAATCGCGGAATGAAAATTAGGAACAACAATGCTAACATAAAATTTTCTTTATCAAGTAAGAAAAGCCATGTAACTCAAGTATAATGATCAATTAAGGAGACAAATCAACAAGTCCCAAAAATATTAGGAACCCCAAATATCACTATGATTAAATGCAAAGCATGAGAACTTCTTTTAGTACTAATAGGAAAGTATATACGAGTTGTTTTGCCAATTCACGAATTCATAATGAAAGAGTAACGTATCTTATCTTTTGAACAAATGTGGAAACTTGACTTCTAAAAGATAGATGACTAAGGCGTAAATAATAAAGCCAAATGACATCTTTATTTGAAGTACTAAGAAATGACATGGAAAATTATTCATGATTTTCTAAAAAGATTCAAGATGATAGAGACAATTTCTTCTCTTAGCAAGTCCAATCCTCCTCTTTGAGCCCTAGTCCTAAAAAACACAATAAGAAGAGAGAAAATTTGTATAATATTTAAGGTCATGTAAGTTTTTGGATAGATAAAAGGTTGGCTAATAGTTTTGGCATATGAAGAACGCTTTCTAAAGAGAGAGGTGTGCTATATACATCTCTACTCTTGCCGCAATAGCAAAAGAACCATTGGCCACTTCAATCCTCCTATTATTAGGGTAAAAGGTATAGGTATGTAACGAGGAGCGAGTCATATGACTTGTGGCATTGGGGTCAATTATCTAAGCATTGACATAATACTTGTCTGAGGCATTCATACAAGAAGAAAATAATTTACTTACGAGAGCCAAAGAACCAATTCCAAAAGGCTTCTGCAGAGATCTCAATGAATTCCTCAATTTTTTAATCTCTTCACTACTAAAAGCTCCTTTATTTACCAAAAAAAAAGCTCCTTTATTCGAACCGTCAATTGTTTTGAGCTACTCACTTAGGTGTGCTTGAAACCTTTACTGCTCCTCCCAGGCTTTCCACTCTCAACTTGTTGGCTTTTCATTCAACTTCCAATAATTCTCCTTCGTATGCCTCAATTTTTTGCTACACCACAAGCTATCTTTTCCAAAATTATTTAGCAAGTCACCTTTCCCTTTCTCCCGATGGTCCTTCTCGGTGACCAATGTTGAGCCTTCCATAATGTAAGATTCAAGCATGACACTCCTTCGACTTTTCTTTGCTCTAGCTAAGGAAATTGTCTCCTCCATAAAAGGAATTTCCTCCTTGCTAAGAGTCTAGATTTTAAAGTAATTGACTTTAGGATTTAATCCAACTAGAAAATCATACACAAGGTCTCTTTCAATGAAATTCTTCAAATTGCAACATCACTGAGGCACTTCATCTTAAATACTCAACAATGATCAAGTTCCTGCCAGAAACTTTGCAACAAGTTAGCATATTCAGTGACAATTTTGTATCCCTATTTAGTCACCCTAGTTTTGGTCTTGACGGTCTTGACCTTTGTTAAGAAGCAAGGTATTTTGTTTTCATGCTTTATATAGAGTATTGATACTTATTATAGTAATTTAAGAGTAACTAATTACAAAATAATATAAGCAAGCATAATATCAATCTTAATTGATACAATTATATCTGATCTAACCAGATTATTTGATCCTATCTAATATGTAACACTCCCCCTCAAGTTGGAGCATAGATATTAATGATGCTCAGCTTGTTACAAATATAATTACCTCAAGCTCTAGTTAAAGCTTTTGTTAAAATACCACTAAGTTGTTCTCTAGTTTTGACATAACCTATAGAGATCAAGTTTTATCGTCCTTTTTCACGAACGAAGTGACAATCTATCTCAACATGTTTAGTTTGTTCATGGAACACAAGATTAGAAGCAATATGTAAGGCAACTTGATTATCACATTACAACTTTGCTAGTAGTGAAACTTTAAAACCAATTTCTGTTGAGAGCTAGTATATCCACATTATCCTATATGACTATACCATAGCTCTATATTCAGAGTTTGCACTAGATCTGGACGTGCATGTTGCTTCTACTTTTCTAAGACACCAAGTTTCCTCCAATAAATACACAATAGCCAATAGTGGATTTTCGGTTAATCTTAGTGCCTTCCTAATCAACATATGAGAAACACTCAATATGAGTATGCCCATGATTTTTATATAGTATCCCTAGACCATGAGCTCTCTTTAGGTAACATAATATTTGTTCTAAAGCAGCCCAATGACGAATGGCTAAAGAAGAAACAAAATGACTTACAACATTGATAGAATATGCAATATAAAGGCAAGTTACTATGAGACAATTCAGTTTCCAGCCGATCTCCTATACTTCTCTGCGTCTTCAAACAAGTCTCCATCTTTGGTGATTTGTAAATTATGGATCATTGGTGGACTGCATGGATTAGCTCCCATCTTTTCAGTCTTAGTTAATAGATCAGAACAACTAATACCTTACTTCCTTCATAATATGGTATCAAAGCATCTAAATACAGAATAATCTCTTATAATAAAGCACAATATTGATCCTAACTAATACGGTCATATCTGATCTAACCAGATTTTATGATCCTATCTAATCTAAAATAATCTCGTACACTTTGGCAACATCACAAGTCTTTGAATAAGGGTGACAAATTAAGTCTCAATATCTCCTTTGTATTAGCCAAGAACATACAGATATCACTGATTATTACGTCCATAAAGTCTTAAAGCCATGACATAATCATAGATTCTTCCTCATCCCACGCCATGGATCTCCCTTCACTAATCCCCTTCCAAGAAGATGCTTGTCTACCTTTTCCCTTCAGGTATGTACAAACAAATTGAGATCATTTCAGACAGTTCATTCTATTAGGCCTATACAAACCCCAAATGTTCTGTAGATCTTTGGTCTTTTGATTGTTACCTTCTTCGAATGCATTAGGAGAGTTGAAGATGGTAATTTCAAATGCAAACATATTGAGCACAAGGAGATTGACAAAGGAAGAAGACAAAAACATGCAACAATGAAGGTTGCTCAAAGAAGAGTTCCCAATAAAAAACCCTAAGGCTTTAATACCATGACACAAAATAGAAAGAAAATAATTTGTCTTCTTACAATTGATTTTGATTGACACGGTTATATACAACTTAGCATGGGAGAAGAAAAGGAAACAAACACTTAAGATAGGAATCAATCTCCTAGGATCCCACAATCTCCTAGGATAGAAACAATCTCGTGGGATCCCAAAATCTTTGGGATATCAAGAAATTTACTTTCTTAAATCCTATATAAAACTAATATACAACTCGACATAAAAATTTGTATCTAAGAAGTTCAAAATTAACCATGTATTACAGTTTGCATGCAAATAAATATTTACTCGAGAAGGATGATCAAATGACTCCACCCAGAAAATGCAACTTGCAAAGCAAATAGCAAGCAAGCCTAAACAATGTTGCAGCTTCCACATGCAAATACCTGCAAGAATAACAGCACATTACCTTATCTTTAGGAATACTAACAACTGACGCAACATGCTCAGCAGTATTTCGTTTGTCGCCAGACAGCATATATACATTAATTCCTTGGCTATACAAAGATTCAACAACATGTCTGGCATCTTCTCTGATTTGATCTTCAAGGTAAATAAGACCAACAAGAGTATTATCTACTCCAATGTAGACAACAGATTGATTTGTCATATCCTCCAACTCCTGCAATGAATTCTTAACAACCCCATTCCTGTAATTAAATATGTCAAGAGCACGTAACAGATATGTTAGTACATCCCAAGTTGAAGATCATCACTTTTATCAAGTAATTTTTGTCTAAGAGAAGTTATACCTCACAATAAGACTTTATGGAATCATGACAGTGTATAAAGTTCTGAGTTTGCTTTTCCGAAACATGGAACCAACTCCCAACATCAATACAACTAATACAGTGAAACATGGATAGATCTACACAAAATTTGACAGTCACAAACAAAGTGGTGTTTATTATGAAGAGCATTAACCTGTGTAGGTGAGCAGACAACAAAATATGAATACTGACCACATTACATTCGAAGATATCTTCAGCATTACAATCACTATTAAAAGAATTTTCTCTCCCACAAAAGTAACATAGTGCTTGCTTTAAAATGCATCTAAACAATCATATTGGTATATCTATAAAAATGCAACCAAGGTTATTTATGTAGAGAACAATGAACAAATTACCTCTGAAGCCAGTCTAGTGTTCCAACAGACACCTTCTTGTCATCAATGATACCTGATGTGCCAGAACCAGGTTCCTCCACGAACGTCCCATCTTTCACCTGACCAAAGTGAAATAAAACTTGTTGGAACTTCACAATAAAGGTTTGATATTACCTAGACACAAAACCTAAAATCATAAATGACATCCATGTGAAGAACAATCTAGATTAGACATGTGGACATATACTAGGAAAAAAAGTGTAATTTTTTTTTTTAGTTTGTCAACCTGCTGAAATTTTAATCATCCAAATATAGCTTATCCCTCATCAAATCAACACACTTTTGAATCACAAACAAATTGGACGGCTCTTCAAAGGCTAATTCTTCACCTCTTCAACCCAACAATAAGAATTCCTGCTCTTAGTACCTTCATTGTCTTACAACCCAATGCCTGAGCAGCTTCTACTATAGCTTTTCCAATTGGGTGAACAGTATTTGATTCTATACCAGCAGCTAATGTCAATACTTCAATTTCAAACAATTGATGGTTAAAATCTAACCTGCATCAAAAGCAAACTTATATGAATGTAAATGAGCATCAGAGCACACAAATTCTCAGTGATGATAATGATGGAGATTATGAGGGGCCACAAGAAAATTAACTAGTGATGGAAGAAAAATATGATTGAATGGATAAATTGTCAATGAGTATCTGAAGACTATCTTACTTTAGTATATGAATGATTGGGTGCTCTAGCAGATAGTGTTTAGTTCATTAGAAAAGAAAACACCAAAGCTATTTCATCTATTTACTAAATGGTCAATAATCAAACACCAAGCAGTTATCAAAGATGCGTGTACAAATCCTACAATGACTCTGCAGTCTAGAACAATTTAAATTTATGACTTCCAGTAAATTATATAAGGAGAATGCAAAAAATTTTCATCCATGTTCATGCTGTTATTGTGAAATTGCATTCTGGTAGGCACAAATAAACTATAAGCCCCATGGCTATGATCTGTTATCGGAACATTCATTTCTCTTTCTTTAACTTCTAGGTTTGCATGGATGCGCATACTGCTTAAGCAGAAAAAGCAGTCATGTAAAACTGCTTTGGCATTTTGAGGTTGAGCTTTTGACAATGACAAAGTAAAATTGAAAGATAATCATTAAGCAAGATATAGACAATCAAACAAGAAAAATTTATGTGCTGAAGAAACAGATTAAGTGAATTCATCAACAGTTAAGGTTAATTCCTGTAAAAACTCAACTGTTCATCTGTTAATTGTATGCCTTTAGGCATAACAACCTTTACCACTACAGGTTTTCCAATAGTCAGGGTCCCTGTCTTGTCAAACACAACTGTGTTCACCAGTGAAAATTTCTCTAATATATTTCCACCGCGCAATAGCAATCCTTTTGTTGCACCCAGTGAGGTTCCGATCTTAATAAGAGAGGAAATTGTGAAAACCATATTAATTAAAATCCCAAAATTAAACATGGAGAAATCATCATCTGTATGAAACAGCAATGGCATAGAAACACTACCAGTACAGCTGTGGGTGTGGCCAAGCCAAGTGCACATGGACAAGCAACAACCTGCATATAGTTTAGGTATGGTTAACATGTTCCAAAATGGATCCAGCAGAAGATCTATAGTCCAAAATCAACATTCAAGGTATGAAAAAGATGCAAGCAAACAATTACATGAAATGCACAAACATAAACAGACATGAGGACAAATTGTGTACATGTGTGTCTGTGTGTTTTTGTCTGTTTGTCAATTCAACCAGATTTTTATTAAGTCTCATCTTGGTAACATCAATTTTGATGATGACATAAAATGATTATTCAAAGCTCAAAAACAAGAACATTGTAAAATACATAATAAGGCTACATTTAAAATAGTTACCTCACTATGTTTATCAAATCATCATAGCAGTGATTTCATTTCATACAGAAAAAATAAACATCACTTAATCTACTTTTGAACATCCAAGCTTGCCACTGCCACCTGATTGTTTAGTGATTATACCAGAAATTTTACTAGATAAATCTAAGTATGTTCGACCTATCCATAACATGGTCCTGCATCAAGTCTATTCTAGAAAATAATCATCAAAGCTATTCAGGAAGTAAACAAAATCTTACTGCCAATACTTTTGAAAGTTAACTTCAGTATGTATCAATTCCATAACAGATGGCCTCAATGAATTCATAATACGTAAATCATGGCATGGACCGAATCGATGATCCGTGAGAAAGGATTAAATGCCACAAATATGTTAAAATAGAAAGGTCAACTAAACAGATAAGTTTCTTTGCCTCAAAATAGCAGAATGGCATGGATGAGTATGTTATTGTCAATGGCAAAGAAATTCCATAAAGCATAGATAAGTGTACAAGCTTTTGAAAAGGGTTAAGTCCTGGGATTGCTAAATGATAATGTGACACTTTAGCATCCTACCAGAACACTACAAGATAATTGTAGGGCAAGTGAAACTGGGTTTCCTTGGTGAAAGGCAGCAGGGAGTATCTGTGTTCCCCAGAAATTCCAGAACATAAAGGTTGCAGCTGAGAGTGCCATAACTCCATAAGTAAAGTATCCAGAAACCTGGCACAGCCAAATTAAATAAATAAACAATTAAATAAATAAATAAAAACTGTGACTATATCTACACGACTACATGGAAATGACTAGACATATACCAATTTCCATTCTGGTACATTTCAGTTCTGATACAAGATTGATAAAAATAAATCAAAGAAAACAAAAAAAAGAAATGCCAGAAATCAGATAAGGATTTGATTATAGTGGCACTATTGATAGGGATGTGTTACACAATTACTTACAAAGTTGGGATAGATATGCATAATCTTCTTGACAGACAAAATGAAGGAGCATCATATGTTTGAATCAATCTACTGAATTAAAACCAAGAGTAGACCGACTTGAAATAGTGCGTTCACCACATTTTAGTGAAATCGAGTACAAAGTACCCTTCAGATTGCATTTACAACAATTGCTTTCTTTGTTTAACACGTCTAAGTGTAAACATAACCTTGGGCTTGAAGGAGATGATTACTTTAGGCTGCTGCAATGATATGGTCAAATGGTGGCCTCATGGGTTTTTAATGCTAAGAAGGAATTGTGTAATGGTCCTACCCTAAACAATCATCATTCATGTTTTCCGTCATTATATCAGAAATCTTATCCTTAATTACAAGAAGAAACCAGCCTTCTGCTGAGCAATGGTCCAGTATATAAGAAATTAAATGCTATTTTCTTTCACTAGGAAATGAAAAGGGAAACATCATACCAGACAAGTAACACCCTAGAACATTAATAGTAGCAGTGAAAGATATCAGGAAGGAACCTTGTCAGCTAAACGTTGCACAGGAGCTTCCCTGCTCTGGGCTTCTTCTACCAACCGAACAATGTCGCCAATGGCAGTCTCTCCACCTGCTCTCCGTACTTCAACTGTAAGAGTTCCATTAAGGTTTATACTTCCAGCTGCAACTTCACTCTGCAACAGACAAAAATCAACTTAGACAACATAAAAGTAACTTCAAAAAAATGAAGGGAGAATAGTTAAACAACCAATCATGCTTGTATTCAATAGAATTATTAATTTCCATATGAAAATAAAAAAAGTACCCCAGGTAGTTTGGTAACTGGCAATGGCTCCCCTGTGAAACTTGACTCATCTACAGTGCTTCTACCAGCTGTTACTGTTCCATCGGCTGGAACACGGTCCTAGGACAATTGTAGAACAGTTGGAAGTTTCATATAACCAAAGTTTTAAATAAAGCAATCAGTATCGCAACATTTACAGCATAAATTGGGAAGGAAATGTAGAAAAGGTCTGAGGCCACAATGACAAGGAAGACATTCCAACTTTGAAGTTCCTACACTCTAAACATGCATTACTCTAGAAAGAGAATGTCTGGTAACCTTTATCCCCTTCTCTTTTATATGTTTTTCTAATTGGAGTTCTTTCCCACCTGGTTTCTTATTTTTGAATAACCTCTTCACAGGTTAGCTTGGGGATAGTGGTAAGAACCACCAAAAGAAACTCTTAGACTATTTTGCTTTCCCTATTTTCCTGTTCGGCGGTTTTTCTTCAAGTCTGTAAGCACCTTTCATAGTTGGTCTTTCATTGTCTTCATTTTTTCGTATTTACCTTTTAAATCTCATTTAATATGCTCAGAAAATATCATATATCTGAGATAATTGTATGTTTGGTTTTCTTCTCCTGCTCGTGCCACCTTTATATGGTAGCTATCCATTCTTCACTCAAAGGCTAAAATCCTTTGTTTAGAAGCTTTGATCCCCTTTTGGGGATTTTTCATGTAGGTCAGTTTCTGATGATACCGGTTCTCATAGAAGTTTTGCAGCTAGATTTGTCACAAACCTACTGTTGAATCCTGCTGCAATGCATGCTGTGAGTGGACATCCAATCATGAAGCAATTTACAATGTTTTGCTGACTTGTATGTATACTTACTGGAAATTCCCATTGTTATTTTCATTATGATCTTAATATTAATGTGCTATTCTCTACATGATTTTGTACAGTTTGAAGATGATAGAATCAGAAGATGTTTTGCTTATTAAAAATTAATGATTGTTGAAGGAAAAGGCTGTATATGTGAAAGGTACAAAATAATAGAAAGAATGAAAGATAAAGCAAGAGGCCTTACTCCAGGTAGTACCACAATTTGGTCTCCAATAGAAAGACTAGTGCAGGGAACTTCCACAGTTGGACCCAGGTCCTTTGCATCAGTATCAACCACAAGTCGAGCCTTTGAAGGTAAAACATCTAAAAGTCCCGTCATATCGCTTGTTGCTTTAATCTTAGCTCTTTGTTCAAGATTTCTTCCTAACAAGACAAAAGCTATCAACATGATTGGCTCCTCGAAGAACGCTTTCCATCCCTGCTCACATGAACAAGTCATGTATTCAACAACTAACTCACCGACACATTGAATCATTTGCATGCCAAATTATTCATGTATAAAGAAGAAGGATTAAACTAGGCAAAACATTCCTCGGAAAGAACATTCATTTATAGCCTATAACTTGATTTGTATCATAAAAAGTTCAATTTTGATTCCCAAATGTGGCCCATAGTCAGCCTCTATCCAAATTTCTATTAACCTAATCAACCAATCCTGTCACATATCACGTCATGTTCCAAAATATTGAGTAATAAGTGCATAATATTAGCAAAAATACATATCACCAATTCAATTTCTAAATCCTTAGATATTTCGAAAAGAAAATGGAAAGGAAAATTTTGGAGATTTATAGGAGCTAACTACACCTTTCTAAACCGATAGCAGGATCAGTGTGCTGATTTAGGGGGTGCTTGGTTCATGAGTTTGGAAGACACTAATGGGTATGGGAATGAAAAACGTTGGTTGCTTATATATTATCATTGCAAGAACAGTATTTTGATATATAAGTTTTAGGGATTACTCCATACCTCCCAAATATGTGAGGAATGAAAGCCATTCCTTTCTTTTTTTAGTAAATAATATAATTTATGAGAATATATTAAACATAATTAATTAAAATTAAATATATTCTAAATAAAATTAATTATATATAATTAATTAGAATATATTAAAATTAAATATAATTAATTAGAATATATTAAATTTTGATACAAAATTTTAACAAATTTTTCTTTTCCCTTTTTTAGCAAAACAATATAATTAATTAAATATCATTAATTAGAATATATTAAATTAAATATAATTAATTAGAATATATTAAAATTTAATGCAAAATAAAATTTTAATTAATTTTTATTTTTAACAAAAAGTATAATTAATTAAATATAATTAATTATAATATATTAAAATTAAATATAATTAATTAGAATATATTAAAATTTCATTTAAAAATTTAACCAATTTTTATTTTTCCTTTTTGAGCAAACCAATATAATTAATTAAATATGATTAATTAGAATATATTAAAATTAAATATAATTAATTAAAATTCTTTTTTAGTAAAACAATATAATTAATTAAATATAATTAATTAGAATATATTAAATTATAATATATTTCTCAAGATTTTTAACAAACCAATTACTATCAATGGTAATAGTAATTATTCCTTCATCCTAACCAACCATCATAATTATAATGATTATATTCATTCTCATTTTCCACTATATTCATCATCATTCCTATTACTATTATTACCCCATATGAACCAACTGCCCCCTTAGTATTATTTTTGGACGAAGGCTGATAGTTGGGGACTATTGGAAAAGGTCAAATTGAATTATAAGCTTTAATTTTAGAAAAAAAAACAAGTTCAGACAATGGTTCGTCTGTTCTATATTGACAGAAGACTAGAAATGATACTAAAGCAATGCAAGGTAAAGGTAGAGGAACTTACAAGCTTTGGTACTAATACAGCTAAAGAACTAACGGCAAAAGATGATAAAGCCCCAAGACCAACCAAAGTATTCATGTTTGGAGCTCCCTTGAAAAGGTTTTTAACACCATCAAGGATAAGTTGGCGTCCAGGACCGAGCAATGTGAACAGAGACAAGGACAGATGGAATCCTGTGGAGTGCAAGATATGGATCCATGAAGCCCTTGCAGCCAAAATATGAGAAAGATGGCCAAAAAGACACACAGCACATAGAGCCCAAGAGACAGCAAGCTCACGACCTACATAACACATGCATTTTGCATTAAATTTTGATATATCATCAAGCTCAACCTATATGACTAGAGTGGCAGCTGCAATATCAGTAAATTGGAAAGGGAAATAACTTTCACACAAATAACAATGTAATGAGATATGTACCACTTTCTTTTAGACGAATGTGCTTCTCCTCCATCTTCCTTTCAAAAACTTGAAAAAACTTCTCTCTTCCTGCATCTGCATTTAAGAATGAATCCAACTAGTGTCGATATTACAAGGACTATAGTATGCGTAAAAACATGTTAAACAATCAAGAACAAAATAAATTCAACACACATGTAGCCAAGAAAATAGACTGATGAAAATAATTGCACCTCTTTGCCAAGAGCTGTAAGAATGCTTAAATATTTTTGAAGGTGGATTTATGTAGCAGCAATATTATAAAATGAAAGGAGTTGCAGTTGGGAACACAAATCAAACATCAGATAATAGAGCTTTTTCTGAATGAATTGCAAACTGAACGATATTCCATCTTATGCCAAAGTGGAAAGAAGTTTAGCACAAACATTAACCCATAGTGCACAGAAATTACTCGAAAAGTATCCAATAGAAGAAAAAACAACATACCAAACACAAGAACTCTTACTATGCACCATATTACATTGTAGAAGAGAGGTCAAATTTTACCTCCCAGGAAGAAGAGTCCTAAAAGAGCAATCATGCACCATCTATCTCTCTCTCACTCTGCCTCTTTCCCACTCTCTCTCTCTCTCTCTCTCTCTCATCGTCAAAATGCATCTTACATCACCTCTAAATGTCGCCTATGCAAATAATAAAATTGCACATGACCAAAACCACATTGAAAATGCAAAAGTATGAGGAGTCTAGCATGTAACATGAGATTACCATAGCAAAGAATAGAAAGCTTAGTTCAACACCATTCAGATAGTTCTTCCATCCATCACAAAAAAAAAAAAATTCAAGATAAAGATCCATTAACAAAAATAGCTTTTCCCAGTATATTGAAAATATTACGTGACCTCAATAAGGACAATTATGCCTAATATTTACTAACTGGTATTCTATAGTGCTTTCAGGAATGTAGGGGTTTTCTTGCAGGTGATTCATCTCATGTCACTTCTAAATCTCAATTCTGTCCTGGCTCAAGAATTTACCTGAAGAATTAAAATTCCACCATTACAACTGACGACCAGAAAAATCAACTACCTATAAGTCACAGCCTGAAGAACTGAAAGATCCAGAGAAAGGAAGTTTTACTACACTCAAGCTCTTGATATGTGTATACATTCAAACTATTCACCTCAGAAGCTACAATTGGTATAGATTGTAATATTAGTTCTACAAACACCAAAGCTGTGGCCTTTAAAGAAATTGTTACAGGTCTTTCAAGTGTCACTCTATTTCTTGCATTAGAAGCTCCCAATAACTAAGTTGTGAGTATATGTATCAACTCGGACTCTTGCTAAGCACTTTCTCACACCATCAACATTAAATTATGCTTAAATTACAAATTGTACATAAAATGACATAAAAATCAGATCTAACGTTCAAAACCTTGTTTGCATTGTTCAATAAGACAAGTCAAGTTGAACAAATTTCTGGCACAGTCATTCATGGTACTAGAATACTAGTGTTGACAATAAATTTGGAATGTAGAAACAAAGGAAAGGACTCCATAAATATAGCAGTTCTGATCACATAATTACTTAGAAAGGCAATGGAAGAAACAAATTAAACATGCAATGATCAAGGGCACACATAGAAGTACCACATATTAGCAACTTAAGCCAAAAGGTAACTATCTGGTCCAAGTTTCTCGCTTATTCACCTTTATTTTGTTTGAAGAGGCATAATTTTGATGGAACTGTCATCCCATTTCCCAAAAACAAAAGCCAAAAAGGAGGATAACAGATAAAATACTGCCAATTGAAAAGAAACATTAACAAATATGACAAAAGGAGGCTCTATAATTGCTGGCAGTCGGTATAGTCAGAGAACGGCTTCGAAACATTAGAAAGCAAGTTCTACAAAATTAACAGCATTATTTCAAGATACATAACGCTTTAAAGCGCAAATATGGTGCTTTCCATGATACAAGGCCTTTGCAATAACCTAAAAGGAAAGGACTACAAGTACTGGACCTTCCCCTACACCTGGGAAAACTGTAAAAATTAATACATCGACATTGCCATTGCTGACTCGCTACATCTAGATATTCAATAAATCTTCGCTAAGAATTATCCTGGAGCTCTCCAATAATCCGTAAACTATGGTTGTACAACAAAAAGCTCCTCAACTTGAATCTTCCTTGGTTCAGAAACTTCTCTTCAACTCAATCCACAAGTAGCTGCTGAGGCTCACCTATTGAAGGGGGAATTCATTTTGTTAACAACTTTTCAACCATTCCTTCAAGCCTATATAGTGGAGATGATATTTTCATGATTCTGCTTATGTAATAAGTTATTATGATATCAAAATTCAATGAAGCAGGGACGTACCGCAAAAACATCACAATTGCTTCTCCCAAAACTTTCTAAGGTCAAACATCTCCTTCAGTAGCTCCTTGACCTGCCACTACCCCACCAAACTCCACATGAATACAGAAAGGCATCCTGAATATATCTTAACACCTACTCTGGTTTAAATTTTTAGGAACTAAATACTTAATAACTTGTAATTGAAGGAACACTCATGGAAGTGTAAATCAATAGATACATTTACATATTAGGCAACATCATGCCTAGTGGAGAACAGCATAATTATTAATCCAGTGGCTTAGCATTCAACAAGTCTCCCACAGTTACCAACGCAATTACCATCCTGTGTGAAAATAAGATGAATCGATATATAAACATATCATTAGAGCAAAGTCCTAAAACGGTAATAGTTGAAGGCTTTTTACGATGGGTTTGTATGAGGGACAGAACGGGGAAGTTCAAGGTTGATTTTCTAAGTTATCCACAAGAAGGGGAGGCCCAGAAAATCTGATATATTTCATCAATGTGCTATTTAGTTATGACAAATCAAGGCTTTCTGATGGAGATTACTCAAATTTCTGTTTCCATATAACATCTATTTTATGCAGATTTCTTTTTCCTTAATTTTTTTCATTTATAGTAGATTAGATCAAGTTAATATTGTAGAGTTGAAGTCTAATTTCAGTTAGGAGAAGACAAGACCAATTAAGGTTAGATTACAATAGCTCGTTAAAGCCTAATTTCTCCAAAAGTGATTATTGGATAATTAGGAGTGAATCCTAAAACCAATTCTTAGAGTTATCCCTCTATTTATTCTTTTAAAAGTTACCAGTCCTTATCTAAAATTTAATCAGCTGGTTCTCCTTCATCTGTCCTACATCTTTAAAATTTCAACAGCCTAGTTCTCCTTTCTCTGTCCTACATCATGCTGACAGAGACAAATGAAGAAGGAAGAGAGTGTATTAGAGTTTATGGTGATACATTATTGGTGTTTGTAATAATGGATGAATCTAAAAGTGGATCAAGAGAAGAATGAAAATTTTAAACTGTGACTACAAAGTAGGGACATAGGATTCATGGTTGGTTTGCGGCAAAAAATGCCATTGAATATTGCATTTTGCTAGCAACAAAGTTATTGAGCACCGCCTTGCCCTATAGTGTGGTTCAAGAAACTGGAATTTTGAAGGGATTAACCAATACTAACGTATATGCTGCACACAAGAAGCAATAGGCAAATCAGTTTCGATGGCTTTGCAACAAAAAGCACTAGATAGCTGCAAGACTTCGAATGGCATATGGCACAAAGGTAACAGTATACAAAAATTCTTTGTATTATCATCCCATGAACACCCCCCTACACATATCCATCATGTCCCACAAATTAAGATCCAGAAAAATTTTAGGGGCCTAAACAAACCTGTCAGTCACCAACTGCCCTTATGTGATTGGTAAATCCATCAACAAGCATTCCACCATAATCAATTTTAAATCCAAAAACCAACAATACAGACTGTAGTCCACGTATGTTTTCCAATCCAAGCATGTTCATAACAACTAAATCTCACACATAGCACCAACAAAACTCTTACTAGATTACCAAAGCTCAAGAAAATGATCTACAATTATGGGGAACAATGAGAGACCTATAGCCACATGGCAATCATTACTAGCATTTTCACCACCGAGTCAAATCTCAATACCAATCCATAATACTCATTATATAAAAACGCCCAAAGATCTAAATCAAATGTAATGCTTCAAAGCAGAAGATCATAAAGCAGATGACTCTATCCAAAGGTACATGCCATACGCATAGGCATACTCAAATCCATTAACAACCACTTAAATTTTTCATTGTATCTATTTTTCTACCTTTTATTGCACTTGGCATTGCACCTGTTCATTTATTTTTTCTCAAGTGATGAGCTTGTGAACAAATTTACTATTTATTGCTGCATGTAAGTGAAAAATCATCTAATCTGCAAGTTTAACCACAGATGCTTCTTCATAGCTCACATAACTTTACCACTATGCTTTAAAAGTAAGATACTTGATGCAAGGTTAAAATACACATTCCAATAAATCTTATCGTTCTACATGAAAGGATTAATTAGAATGTACTTTTCTCCTCGCATTTTTTGCCAAAATTTTCTTTCCTTTTTGTACTAAGTTGCTTCTCTTGCACATGTTATGCACTTTGATGACACCAAAGTTGTTAATATTACAATGAACAATAATACCAGTATTTGAGTCTCAAAAACATCTGCCAAGATGTGAAGTATCTCTTAGCACTGCCTAATTTTGAGTAACCTACTTCTAACAATCATCATGCATGTATGAGACAAAATATATGCATCTTGAGGTGGAAAACAGTAGCAAAAATGCTTATGACAACCAAGTATTGTCAATGCTCTTACCACGAAGGTTAGACTTGAATCCACAATTTGTTAGATGCCTTGCAAGTGACTCTCCTAACTGTTTTTGCCAGTTTGGTGCAACTTTGGCTTCAGATATGGGCCACACTATTGCAGTCTCAGTAGTGAGATTGACACTGGCAGAAGACACTTGTGGCTGTTCATGATTATGTTAAACAAAGAACAAACAACATTCACTAAGAATCCAGAAATAAATCTGAAGCGCTAGAACAAGATATTCACAAAAAAGAAAGAAGAACATTCAGCAGTCCTTTTCTGACTCATCAGAACTAAAAGCTGGACCAGCTCAATTTGCCTAACATCTTGAAAATTAGTGAAATATGCATGAGCTTTTTCATACAACACATCCTGAAAATAAACCCTCCAAGAGAAAGACCTAACGGCATCAGAATCATATAGAATGTTTGAATAAAATGTCTCTGCACATCGGGCAACTATGATCAACTTTTCTCAGTATAAAATTCCTGCTCATAAGAACGATCATATTTCTAATTTGACTTCTACCGGTCGACCAACATAGGCAATCCAATCTTCTAGAGATAAGATCCAAGAAAGTTAAAGATCTTTTGTTAGCAGAAACCACTCAGTAAGCAACCAGACATGCTTGAAACAACATAAACTGATTTTAAACAATCCAATTCAACGATGAAAAAGAAAAATCTACCTAATTCCCTATTCCCATGTGCAAGAAAATGTGATAAACTGCATTGACATTAATACACTCTTTTAGAGTAACCAAAACAAAAAGTTAAAGAAGAAAGAACCAGATCATTTACTTGACTTTCCAGTATTCTCTTGACACTGGCAGCGCATCCCCCGCATGTCATTCCCTAAAATCATAGCCAGTAAAAAAAAAACTTTTAGAATTTCAAGGGGGTGGATGCACGTTAGACACTTAATAGTTACATACAAATAAGAACAAAAGGCGGCAAGCAGGTAGGCTCAGAAATTCAGAATTTTGATACAATAGCAGAGGAAGAACATACGCCGACGTCGAGTATGATGACGTCGTGAGATAGAACTGACAAGTCATCCGCCCCTCCGGAGACCAAATTGGACTTGGCGCCTCCACCGTCAGAAGATCCATCACCGCCGCCACCCCCTCCTCCGCCGCCAGGTCCAAAGCCACTGTCATTTCCACCACCGAGCGACGCTGCCGCTGGAGATGCGGAGAAGCACTGCAAACGTCGGCCGAGCAATGGCGCCGCGGCGGACAAGCCTCTGAGAGAGGAAAAATCAGAGGAGGAGGAGGAGGAGGAAGAGGGAAGGTGTAGTTTAGGGTGGAGAGAGGAAATGAGGCGGCAAGAGTGGTGTGGTCGGGAGGCGAAGTGGCGGTTAAGAGCTTTGGAAATGGTTAGCATTGTAAGTGTGGTGGCTGCAGCTGGGAGTGAGGATTCCATAATTTTTCCTCTCTTTTTCTATTCTATTCTGCTGTTTCTGCATCCAAACGCAAACTTACATGCTTTGGTCTCCGAAGATGGGTTAGCTGGTTGGTTGGGTGGTTGGTATTTATGTGGTGCTTTAATTGAAATACCCAACAAAATTCAAACCAAGTAACGAGGCTGTAAGGATTGGATGGGTCCCCGATACAAATAAAAGTTCAAAATGTGACATCATTACACTTTATTATTCAGTGTCCTTGCTGACCCACTATACATGCACGTTTCCATTGAGCCTGAATGAGTAAAAGCAAGTTATTATATTTCAGTACCCTCAAGTAACGAAAATCTATAGCATTTGTCTCATAAAAGAAAAATCTAAAGTTAATAGCATCTGCCGACAATTTCACAAACTCATCCTTAATATGTTCTCAGTATTTATCATATCCTTCGAATATTGAATATTTTTTGAATAAATTTACTTACCATCTTAGAGTATTTGTTTTTATTTTTATTTTTATTTTTATTTTTATTTTCAAATTCAGTAAAAAAACTTATTTATTTAAGTTTTTAGTTTTTTTCTTCCGGTTTTCAAAAATTATGAAAATTATAAAAAAATAGTTTTTGTTTCTAGTTTCTATATTTTTTTCATAATTTGATTTATTATTATTTAAATATATATAATTTAATTATTAATAAAAATTATGAATAATTTAATTCAATGTTATATATTTAATAAATTAAAAATAATTATTAATAAAAATTATGAATAATCTAATTTTATTTAAGTTTTATAATTAAATTATATGTAATTAAATTTTAATAATTATTAATTAATATAATTAAATTTAAAATATAAATATTCAAATAAATTTTGATTTAATGATTAAAATATATTTCAAATAAATATTTTATTTATAAATTATTTATTTTATTAAAATAACATAATTTTATTAATAATTTGTTAATAAATATTATATAAAATATTAAATAAATTTATTTAATTAAAAATAATTGATCTTTAAGTTTTATTTAAAATGTAATTATTATCAGTGATAAAAATACAACTATATTAACATTAATAACTAAATAGGTTTTTGTTTTTATTTAAAAAATAAAAACAAAAAACTGAAAACGGAAACTGAAAATTACAACAGAAAAACATTAATAAAACCAAACGGCCTCTTACTAAACATTGGCATTTTTACCTAAATACTAACACCTGTACTCATTAACATACTCATGTGGATGAGAGGAAAAAAATGTTATCTCCTTCAAACTATTATATTTTCTAATTTTGTACCAATTCAATATTGGGTTAGAGTTACATTAACTGTAGTTATTTAATAAATCATCTTCCATCCAAAGTCATTAATTTCATAATCTTTTAAACTTGCTTTCTAGTACATATACTTGTATTCTCCTTCTAAGTTTCCTTCCATTAAACGTGTTTATTTACATGACATATATCTTCAAAACAAATCCTTTTAATCATAAACTTTAACCAAAAGCCACCAAGTGTATATTTGTTGGATCCTTTCTTAAGCAATAAGGACACAAATGCTATTGTCCCATTAGGAAAAACTTTTGTCTCTTGTGATATGACCTTTCTTGAGAATTAACCATTTTGTCTCTTGCAGAGGAAAACATCAAAAGAAAAGTTGCAATGAGATCCGACTATTTCTCTGCCAAGTTTTAATCAAATGAAAACACCACAAAATGTTGGAGAAACTAACACACAATAAAATTGATCTCATCACATCAAATCATAATATGAACAATTTCAATCTTTTAACTTGAGATGATAATTTAAAGATAAGAAATAGAACATGAACAACCTATTTTAGTATATTCCATAATACAAAAACATTATGCTTCTCATACTTAAAAATTAGTGCAATCTGAGATTAGTGCACCAAGGGAAGAACCAAATGTTCAAAATGATGTAGATGTTCCCATTATTGTTTAAAAAGGGTAAAAACATGTACTTAATATCGATAGTTGTGAATAAAATATTTGACATTATGACAATATGGAATTTCCATGAGATATTGAATAAGTTTTTAAGGATCCAAATTGGAAAATTACTATTATGAAGGCGATGAAGGCACTAATTACAAACAATACTTAGGATACTGTTGAGTTACATAAAGATAAGAAAATGGTGGGTGTGGGTTTTACTATTAAATAAAGTCATATGGGAGTATTGACAAGTATAAGGCCATATTAGTGCCGTAAGGATTTACTAAAACCCATATGACATATTATGAAGGTACTTTTTCCTTTGTAGAAAAATTAATTCTATATAGATGTTACTATCTTTTATTGTTAATTTGGATTAGGAAGTTTTAATTAAACATCAAGAATGCTTACCTCAATGATGAATTGAAAAAGGAGATTCATATGAACTTTTGTTTTTGGTGGAGAAAAAGGGTTTTTAAATGTGTGATATTTGATTCTCTTTATGAACTAAAGTAGTTCCCTAGGCTTGGTTTAAAAAAATTAGCTTTAATTTAATTTAATTTACATATATGCAAGGATATAAAGATCATATTTTATTCACTAAACATGAAAATTGTAGGAGGCAAACTATATTAATTATGTATGTATATGATCTCGTGATCATATGTAACACACCACGACCATAGTGCTTATGCTCGAACATCCATAGATTATCCGAGAATTTACCCTATGGGAATGGTATGTTAGAGCAATCACATTCACTTATTAAGGCATCATACATAACACAAGTATTTAAGAAGATCAAAACTTCCCATTTTATTCATAAACATGAACATACATTGTAGCATTACAGTACATAATCTATATATATACATTGCAACAACATCTAAGAGTTTCTTACTCTTTGCCAGATGTTCTACATAAAGTGGGATGTTAAACCAAAATATCCTATTTAGACTCTTTAGTGTTAGCTGATAGATCTTTGAGTCATCCTTGCTCCAAAATACAAGTACTAGATTTCTACTTGATTTGTTTAGGAGTTAGAACTCCTTTGAACCTGAAAGATAACTTTGCAATTTTAATGAGTTTGTGAATTTAGTGAGTGAACAATCATTGATATGCTCACTTATATCAGCACTCAATAACACATATATAGTCTAGTTTACAAAATATGTCATATAAATGAATAATTTACATCACATCACATACTTCATTGATTTTAACCATTCAATATTTCATCTCAGTTCAATGGGCATATTAATTCAATTAGTCAATATGGTATATCCAATCAATCATTTAATAAATAAGGATGCATATGCAAATACACATATGACTCCACTTCAGTTTTACTTTGTTATGATCGAGTGCCTATTTAACTGTCTTGTATCTGTTGTGGATATCAGACTCATTTTATACACTGTCCCATATCTATTATGGATACTGGGCTCATTGATAACTGAGCTTGTAGCTCTCTGTAAACATTTCTGAGCTTTAAGCTCTTTTTCACTTGGGTTACTCTGGTCACAACTCCTTTATCTATTCATGCAATTCAATGTAATGAGATGCAACAATTCACATATGATGCATTCATTATTTCACATTTGATATATTCTGGTCATATATCACATTCTTCAGATCTAAGTTCAGCATTCAATATTCAGTTGAGAACACACATTTCCATATTCACATACATTTACAAAAACACTTCCAATACTGTAGCGCCCCCTTACCGTAGAGTACCCATCGGAATACCCGTAGGTCATCCCGATACATACCCTACGATGAGGGTGCACTACAAACGATCAATTCTAAAACCTCAGGGCATCAATATAATTTAAACTGCAATATCGGAATTCACTAAAATTTGAAACCAAAAGATACTTCTCATTCATTTCTT
>JANIJH010000005.1:26208667-26237836 GCA_024520975.1 Erythroxylum areolatum | reverse complement strand
TATGCTGCCGAAATTTTGGTAGAAATAACGTGAATGTAGGGGATTTGTATAATTGTATAAGGCAAATTTTATGATTTAAGAAATTGATTAAGGTTAATTTCAAAGAAAAGGGAAATTGTATGGATTTGCATGAGTTTGAAACAAGATGGTTATAAGAAAAAGAAAAAAAATTATACCGATTTCGGATTGGTTAGTCTTAAGGTTTCCAACGCGATCATATTTCTCTGTTCTTTGTTACCGGATGTCGGATAATTGTTCAGTTCAAGTACTCCGTTTGGATGTTTTGAATGCAATCTGTCTTTGTGATTTGGTTTCGCATTTTGTTTCCGCCTTTTGATCCGATTTGATTTCGCTTTGTATGCCTTTCGCCTTATGTTTCATTTCTTTGCTTTGATTCGATTCATATTCGTTCGTATTCATATTCGATTTCGATTTGCTTCTGCTTTCGTTTTGCGTTTTGCTTTGTTCTCCGCTTCATTCGTTCTCCGTTTTTCGATTGGGATCCGATCTCCGGATCGGGTGCCAACACTCCTTCTTTGGTCGTGTCATCAACTTCTTTTCTTCCTCTAATTCTTTTTCCACCTTTCCCCTTATTAATTCCATCAGTGTAAGTCGTGCTTCCAGTTGATCGATCATGTCTATAACTTTATTTAGCTCAACTTCCTTAGATTTCCTCATGGCTTTGATCAGGAAGGGAATTAGGTGTTGGTACTTTTTTATCTCAGGCAAATTGTACCTTGCCAGTAGAGAGTCTTCCTCATTCTTTTACACCTCTGCCTTCCCCTTATCCTTGAATGAGTTTGGCTTTCGCTGTTCCAAAATGGGGTAGGTTTTTATGTTGATGCTTCTGGGTTGTTTGTAATTACTTCAAAAAAATATTCTTGTCAAACTTATTCTTGTCCTTCCCTTCATTGTCTTTAACTTGGTGCAAATCCTCCTTAGGAGCTTATGTAACGACCATGATTCTTTCTTTCAGATTAGACTCGATGTTACTTGGAAGGGTTCCTGCATTTCGAGTCGCTATTACTTCTACCAATTGATCTATTTGGACCTCCAGGTTATGTATCGAGGAGGTGTGATTTTTTGTAACTTGCTTAGACTTGTCTTCAAACCTCTTATGTGCATCCTCCATACCTTTAATTTTATCTTAAATTTTGTCCTATTTGGATTCCATCGAACTCGGTTTGTCTTGCTAGAAACCTGGTGGTCCTTGAGGTCTGAACTATCCTCCAACGTTGTTTAACTAAGAGAAGTTTAGGTGATTTTTTCACCTAGGGTTGTATGTGTTAGAGTAGGGATTGTTTCTCCCTCCTCGACCATATTGAGTTCCTATATAGTTTACTTACTCTGCTCCATTATCCTTCATCAAGAAGCAATCAACTATATCATGATCTATCTGCCCATAGAGCTCACACTTCAACTCAACAACTTTTACTGTATTTGAGGATGAAGCCTTCATATTGTTTAGCTGGTGAGTAAATTATCAATTTTAAGGGGCCTTTTTGTCATTCGAACGACAACTATAACTCCTTTTTGCTCACGGAGAGTTACGAGTTGTCTAGTTTGCTCATTCGTCTATAAAGCTATTACTTGCCATTTCTTCAAACAACTCTTCTGCTTCATTTACTGTCTTCCTCATAAGTGATACTCCTGAACCCACATTAATTGTGCCTCTTATATGTGGGGTTACTTTTTTATATAACATTTGCAAAAGAAATTCTTTAGGTAGGTTATGGTGTGGACATTTTCTTTGCAAGTCTTTGTATCATTCCCACTAAATTGATTCCCCATCACCCTACTGAAAGTTTATGATCTCTTTGATAATCTTCGTAGTCTTGGTAAGGGGAAAGTACTAGAAGGCATGAACTAATTGGTCCCAAGTGGTGACATTAATCAGGTTAGGGGAATGATATCAAGCTTTTGCTCTATCCCTTAAGGTAAAAGGGAAGAGTCTCATTTTTACAACATCCTCTAACATCTGATGATAACGGAAGGCATCGTAGATTTTAAGGAAATTGACGAAATGTGCGTTTAGGTCTTCATTCATTAATCCATAAAATTGCATATTTAGTTGAAGCATATTTAGAAGGGTTGGTTTGATTTAAAAGGAAGCTGCTTTCATGGGTGGCCTAACTACACCTTGATTGGTTGCATTGAAGCTCGGTCTCATAAAGTCTATAAGGGTTCTTGGTTAATGCTATTGGTTCGCACCTTGATCCAAATCTTGCTAAAACTCCTCAGCCATTGTTTCTTTTACAATTTGTTCTTCTTCTTGAAGCCGAGCTCTTCTAATTGAATGTTCTAAACTAGTAATGTCAACCTCTACAGTTTCAACTATGCGACTCTAACTTCTTATAACTCTTGTGTTCATGCAAAAGCACAAACACACACAAAAAGGGAAGAATAGAAAAGCTTAAAACTAACTAAAACGCCTTAGACTAAGAGAACTAGACTATTCTTCGCCCTCCCCAGCAATAACACAACTGTAGTATAAGAGATGTCGATCCCATGAGGAGGGGGACTGACCTAATTCTATATTATCTAACGTTAAAGAAATTGAAATAACATAAATAAAGTTCACAAGAAAAGTAAATTCGAGAAATTGATTGGCAAGAGTTGTAGTTCAGAAATTAACATAAAAGGAAATGAAATTTTTAGTAATCCAGAAACACAATGGAAATCAATCAAGAGAAATTATCCAAGCTATGAGAAAGGGGATTTTACCTATCATTAATGCTAACCTAGTCGATTATGTCTTAATGGGGCATTGGTTCTAGACGATCCTAGGGCTGATTACTCTCTCTCGAGTTATAACCATTAACCCTAATTTATAAGCTCTAATTGGATTATGAAATTTGTAATCTCTCAATTAACAAAAGACTCACAATCAATTAGATCTAAAGAACTCTAATAAACTATTAGGTCTTACACGGGATCTCTCTCTACACAATTACCAATATGATTAGTTACGGATTCTATTAAATTGCCTAACTCTCTTTAATCCAATCCAATCGTTTTTTTAACTCACCCTCTCATTTTATTTCCAAATTATGCAAGAAATGCAACAAATCACAATACCTAATTCAAATAACACAAAATCAACCCGGATAATATTAAATCAAAATAAAATCCTAAAAGAGAGTTTAGAAGAACATCAATATTCCAAATCATATCATCATACTATCCATCTCAATTCTATACATAAATAAAATCAAAACGAAAAGGAAATAATGACTTGGAATAGACGATGGAAGGCAGTGACATAAAAAAATCTCCTGATCTGGGAAGCACGTCGAGTCAGCTTCGTCTTCTTCTTCCTTCTTCTTCTTTCTCTCTCTTAGTATTCTCTCTTTAGGGTTTCAAGTGTAGTTGCACAGAAAAGCTCTCTTTTTCTCTTCACTTGTTGTTCTTTAAATAGTCTTTTTGTGTTTTGGGTAATCCTAGGATTTTTTGGGGTCTAAAAGGTCCAAAAAGTTCCTCGAAACATGAAGTTCGTAAGCATCTAAGCATGTGCCTAATGCAGGCCACGACCATAGCTCACATCTAAGCCTTCTGTCACGATTGTAGCACACAAGCCACAATTGTGGGCCATTCCTGGAGCTTATGTCACGATCATGGCATGCCTGCCATAATCATGGGCCCGTGTTATGGCCCGGGTTCTCTCAAAAACTCCTTCATTCTTTGATATTGACCCTAAAACGCTAGCAAACATATCAAGGCATCTCAAAAATATAATATTTAAGTTCAAAAACTTGTAGTAACCCATAAAACACTTAAAACATAAATAATTAACAATCTAACACAATTCTAACTAAATACATACTAAATGATTGAATTAACAACTAAACACATATCAAACTATGCCCTAAAACATGATGCAATTTACTCTTATCAATATTTGGTACTTAATTTGCTCTAAGTACATTTGTAGATCATAATTTCCTTCATGGACTAAAAAGAGAAGAATTCAAATAAAACTGTGGCATGAAATAAAGATTTGAAGAAACTAAAGACCTAAACGACTGTATACAGTGACTGTGTAAGTCTATGTAAACTATGAAGATTGAAGAATTCGCTTTTTGATAGTCTGAAGTTACACGCCCATGTATGTTGATATACATAATTGTGTATATTGTCCGTGTAATTCTCTGTGCCTGTGTAAGTGTATATTGTCCGTGTAATTCTCTGTTCCTGTGTAAAATTGTGAATTCAGGTGTTTTTGAGTATATATGATTTCCTACATGTTTGTGTAAGTGATCATGAATGTCCTAGAAATCCTAAATTTTACTATAAAAGGATGTGAGCAGAGGCAAACAAAGTCGAGTTTTAATATATTTTAAGTCTTGAGACACATTTAAAGGTGACAGTTCTAATCAAAGGATGAGGAAAACACGAAGAATACGTCAAGAATTTTTTAATTCTTATTTTATTTATTTATTTTTATTTTAATTAAGAACAAAAAATTTGTCATCAAGGTTAGATAATAGAAAAAGGGTCATCACTAATATTTATAGTCTTCATAAGATTAACTCGTACTTTTCTGTGATAGTTACAACTACACCATGTAATTGCGATAATTTTTAAATATTGATATAAACCAATATCAATCACTGAAAATACTATAAAACTATTAAATAAAAAGAAAAACACTTTGAATAAATATGTATAATTATAGTCAAATAAGCATTTATCAAGGTGCTTGCCATTCATGATTGAACTATCCATCATTATAAATATCACAACGAATCACTAACTCCGATTAAGCTACCAAATAAATATTATCAAGCCTCTTTTTTAAAGCTTCCAGTTTTCCTCAAAGGATCAATCTAGCATAATCTCCTATAGTACATTAACCTCCCTATCATGCCATTGCACTTAGTGGTTGTAATATCAAATACCTAAATCCTTATATTCAACCAACAAGCTTAAGATCAAGAAAGAAAATCATAAAAATAAACATAAAATATTAGATTAATAAATATAAATATAAAAATATTAGATTAATAAAAATAAAGTGTTTTTAATATTTTAGTCTGTGATAAAAATGTCAAAAACTTGATTGTGATAATGTGTATCTAATTAAAACTATACTAAAGATTACTAGGAAAGTGTCCATATCATTCTTATAATATAGTTTAGGTGAATATAAATTTCGATCTTATGAGGACTAAAATTACTAATACTAACTATCATTTTATTATCTAACTTACAATAACAATAACAACAATAACCTAGTGAAAGCTTCGTTAATACGTTGGGTCCGGGGAGGTATAGTAATATACAACCTTACCCTTAATTGGTAGAAAGGTTGTTTACGATATTCTATTATCTAACCTAATAAAATAAATGATTAAATTAAAAGAAAAAGAATGAATTAAACCAATCTAAATTACGAAACCAAAGAAATGAATAAGATTGAAGCAACCTATGAATAATATGATTTAGATAAGAGTTACACTAAAACCTTTCTATAATTATATTTATCTTGATTCAATGATTAAACCTATTTTATTGGATATATACAAAATTCTAAAGTTACAACCTTATTCTTTCTTAAGAGATATAACCATTATCCTTGAGTTGATTAATTGAAATCTCTTTCTACCCCAAATCCCTAAGAATGTATTAACTTGTCTATGAATTCCTATGTAGATTTGACTATAATCTAGAAGATTTATTTGGTCTTATCTCTAGGATTCCATATAAATATTATTAGTCATATCATGATTTATATTATTATTCATATCATGATTTATTCATACATTTGATTTCTTAATCCTTATATATGAAATTGAAAATTGAATCAACATGCTAATATATTTCAATTCAATACAGTATAAACGTGAATAATTCATGATAAAACTTAGGTCTTTGATTAAATCAAGAAATCAATCCAAAATAATAGCTCTAAGGTTCATCCCATCTAGATATATATCCCGATTTAATCCATGCTCAAACAAAAAAACCAATAATAAATAAAAAAAGAATACCAAAAAAGATCTCATTCTCATAAGTTTTGAACAATGATGTTCTTTATTGAATCTTGATGGAGCTTTTTTCCTTGCTTTAAGGTTTCTTCGTTCTTTTCCAAGATACTTGTTGATAGATATATAATTGATCATATTTATACCCCATATTTGACGTATTTTTGCTTAATATTTTATACTTTTATCATATATTTGGTACTTAATTCACTCCAAGTATGTTTATAGATTACAATTGCCTTCACGAACTTAAAAGAGAAGAATTCGGAAAAAAATACGACATAAACAAAGAATCAAAGCAATAAAAGCGATATATGGCAGTGCATCAACCCGTGCACTTCTCTTGATCGTGCAAATTTGCGAATTCTAGAGATTTTGATTATGGACGATTCGTGCATCAGTCTATGCCTCGACCAAAATCGTAAAATTTACTCAAAGAGACGTTTTTCAGAGGCAAATCAAGGGAGGATACATACAAAGGTGTTCTAAAACTCTCAAAGGTGACTCAAGAGGTGATTTTGATCTAGAGAAGTAGAAAACATGAATAGTTCATCAAAAGATCCAAGAGAATACAAGATAAACCTCTACCTCATAAGAATACTTGATAGTGTCTAGGTTATATGAACCTTATGTTGATACTTTAATATGTTTTGATTCTTTTATTAATGCAATTGGTTTGATTGATATATTATGATCTGATTATGTTTCTTATTTATGTTCTAATAGATCCAGAATATTAGATCATAACTTGATTTCATACATAGAGATTGAGAAATCCTATTTATGAATAGATATATCGTAATTAGAAGGAGATGATTGTAACCTTAGAGATAGGATGACATAAATCTTCCAGATTATGGTCAAACCTAATAAAACGATTTACAAATCAGTAAAGTAATCCTGTAAACTTTAACATAAGTAATTTATTTGAAAATTTTATGATTAATTATTAGTAGATTCAAGGTTAGCTATTAGCATACCATAGGAAATTTCAAGGTCCAATAAATCAACAAAACAATTGTATAATAGAAGATCAATATGTTTAGAGTTTTAGGGACATTTGAAACCTAGATACTAATTTTCTAATAATGATATTTTTTGGGTACCGACGATAATTTGATTAGCAAAACAAACAAAATTATAAACGCTAAAGATAGTGAAAGAATGAAGCCACCTCCTAGGTAGGGTTCCTCATTCCCTTCACTCCAACGAATCTAGTTATATAAAAGCTCAAAGAAAAAATTATCAGACTTACTTGTAAACCACGATAGTCTAACATTCTGTATCTAACACACAATTTAATCTCTTCAACAATGACGTTAGTACATCTTGAACTCTTCCTGAAATGAATATAGCTTTGTTCCTGCAAGATGAAATAAATCACAACACATAAGCTAGCTGCAAGAATATACTTGATAGCTAGTGATTTCTACATCTATCAATCCATTGAAAACAGCTTCGAAGTGTTGATTGATTGGGATGCCAACCAATCCATCTCTTAATAGCCAATAAGATAGCTTGTGATCTAGGACAAAGGAAGAACAGGTGAGCCATGGTTTCATTATCAAAATCAAACAGATGACATTTCATGGTGCCTTGTAGGAAACTAGAATGATGCAATCTGTCTTTGGTTAGTAGTTTATTAGTAACTGCAAACCAGGCAATAAATCAATGTTTAGGAAAATTTAACCTACCCATTATAATGTTTGCATATCTGCATTTTTGAATTTTTGCTCTTAGGAGATCTTAACCATGAGCTACAGTGTAAATAGGACTACTACCTGTCCATATTTCACCGCAGTTGTAAGTATAACAGAATATCTCTTTAACCTTATTAAGCTTAGCCCAGTACCAATTATAGTCCATCTTAGGCTTATAAGATCATAAATCAGTTCCTTTAAGATAAATTCGATTCATACACTTCACCCAAAGAACATCCTATTTTGTAGACACATACCAGATATGTTTACCAATCAAACCAAATTCATAGTCTTGCAATCCTTGAAGTTAAGTCCAACTTGAGTTTTAGGTTTGCAAATGTCATCCTAAGCAATCAAACCAAACTTTCTTTTTGTGTCAAAAGCTCCCCAAAGAAAATGCTGACATTTTGTTTCAATTTTCTTAATCACACTTGAAGGAAGAAAGATACCAGCCTAATAAGTATTAAGGGACATCAGTACTGAATTAATCCATTGTGCCCTTCTAGCATAAGAGAGATTCCTAGAAGCCCAGCTTTGAATCCTCTTTGTAGTCTTCTTAACCAATATGCAACAATTAGCTTTACTCTATTTTGTAGGAGATAGTAGTAGACGGATTAAAATATCTTCCATCTAAAATTCCTATACTAAGACTCAATGATAGTTTTGATCCAGTTGAGGATATAGTGAAAGTTTTTAATATGTGGAAGCCTAAACCATTGAACACCTCCTAAATATGAAAAACTACAAGCAGTCTTGAAAATAGGAGGCTATCAAGAATGTATGTATATTGACAACAACACTGATACAAAAATCACAAGTCAAAGTCAACTAAATTTAACTATAGAAAATGGTGGAATACTAAATGTACATCCAATACTAACAAATAAGCAATGGATATACAAGTTACAGATTTTCCATTTAGAGGAAACCTTTTCACATGGAGCAATAAATATATTATTTTAGAGGAAAAAACTAGATAAGTATATAGCAATTTGGAGTGGTTTCAAGCTTTCCCATAATCTAGATTAATATTCCCTAACCCTTTTTGCTTTACTCTCTAATAGTTGTTCACATGTATAATAAGTCCAAAGGTTTCAAATAACTATTCAAATTTAACGACTTCCTTATTGATGTAGAGGATTTTACTGAATCCATCCAAAGAGGACTCAATGTGGATATATATGGCACTAAAAAATTTATATACATGAAGAAACTCTAATGCATCAAAGATGAACTTAATGCACTCATATGGAAAAAACTAGCAATACTCATCACCTTTTAGATATTGCTAACAACCAATTTGCCAAATCTCAAGCTAATTTATATCATAACCCTCTAATTATAAGAGAGTGAAATAATAAGCTTTATCTAGCTATACTTAGGCTTTGAACTTTGACTACTCTATTATAAAATGAAGGTCAAGAATTTTGTGGCTTATTGAAGGGGACAATAGCTCTCTCTTTTTTTTTCCATAGAAGTGTTGTAGCTAGAAGATGTTCTAACATAATAATTTCCATTCAAAAGAATAATTAATTATTAACCTCACGATAGGATATCCTTGGAGAAGTAATGAATTACTTCTTTGCTATTTTGGGATCCTTTTCTATTGCCTAGTTTTCATATCTCCTAGTTTAAGAAATTGAGTATGATCATTTAACTCTTCTTGAAATTGCTAATTTGTTTAGGCCTTTAGTCCTTCTAAAATTGAAGGAGTTTTCAAATGAAAGATCCTTTTTATGGCCCAGGGCTTGATGGATTAAACATAATATTTAAGGAAAATAAGGCCTAAAACTGGTAGAATGGTAAAAGATGCCATAAGGGAGTTCCTCAAAGGTAGGAAGCTATTAAAGGTAATGAACACAAATTCCATTACCTTAATTCCAAAGAGCAAAGAGTATACTTCCATATTAATTCGTTGAAGATCCTCATTGAGTCTTATGAATGGTATGGACTTAGGTAATTCAACCATTGAGGAAACCATAATGCACATTCTTACAAAATTCACCTCTTTGTATAAGTAATTACTTGGTCCATTGAGATAGGCTTGCCAATATAATTTGCAAGGTGGCTAAGTACACTTCTTGTCCAATAATCCAAAGGGACTTTATGGATACATATCCCAATAGGAATGTTCTCTTGTTTGATTTTCTCTAACTTCAGTCCATGTCTTCATAAGTGGAGAAGTAAAGGTTTTTAATTTAATTTGCATTATATTTAGTTTGTTTCCTTTAAAAAAAGTGGAAAGAAGAAGGATAAGAGTAGAGATATTCTTTCCAATAAAACAAGTCACTGACATGTCATATTATTTTTAATAAAGAAATAACCAATTAAGACTTTTAAATAGGCAAGCTTATGATTTTACAAGGAAAACTATACTTTATTATAATAGCCTTTCTAGGCATATATAAAAAGCCAATGTAATGACTTAAGCTAGTGAAGTACAAAACATTCTCCACCTCAGTTAATGATCAAATTTCTTTTTGAACGTTTCACTAAGCTTATGCTTGTCTTTGTAGGCAGTTGGATAATATCTGATTTTGCTGCATATTAAGTTACAAATGGCTTCTTTGTTCATGCTTTGATTATGGAAATTTCTTTTATTTCTTTCATCCCATATGCTAGATATTAACTAGGATGGTGCTACCTTGTAAGCCCGCATATCTCTTTCTGGTATGAATTTACTTGTGATGTTCCAATCAACTATCTCTTTTCAGCTTGTAGGTGCATTGTCCAAGTTGCATAGTTTTAGAATTTGGTTCTAGATGCATGTTGTATAAGGCCATTGAAAGAATAAATGCTCATTAGACTCCATGAATGTTTTGCATAAAATACACCAATTGGGGATTTGTGCAAACTTTGCAATTATGCTCATTGTTGGAAGCATATCCTCTATTGCTAGCCACAATAAATGGAAAGCTCAAAGTTGATGATGTTTACGCCAAAGCAGCTTGTACTAGTTGACTAAGTTGTTTGATCCAATGAGTACGTTTTTTTGCATGAGTCAATAGTGAATTTTCCTGATTTAGTTCTTATCCATATCATAACACCATCATCGTTGTTCACGTTGAAGTTTGTGAGGAACTTATTAGAGTTGTGGATGATGTAAAGCTAATACTATTTTTGGTTTGGAGAGTAGTGAGTGAGCTTCCTAGAGTAACTCCAAAAGCCTAAAAAGAGTCCAATGATCTAACCAAGATGAGGCTTCAAGTCCATTACCTACCACATTGAAACATTCCATTCTAATTTTATTTCCTGGCTTTAAGTAAGAATTTCATATTATTATGTTCATTTATAATTAGCTAAAGAACTTAGTTGAGAAAATTTTAATTTTCTTATTATTAAATTAAAAAAAGACTATTACATAAATCAATTAAGTTACCTTTGTTTCAAATAGAAAAAAGTGATGTTTTATTTATAAATAACTTTAATTTGAAATAAAAAAAAACTTTAAATAACTTTAAAAGTAATAATCTCTTTTCCTATATTGTATAACTCAATTGATATTATATTAAAAAAAACATTTTAAACTTATGATAACATTTTATAGGTTGAGATAACCTAATTGATATGATGATTTAGGAACCTAATCCAATCCCAAAGAAGGCGGAGAAAAAAGAAAGTTTAGCAACAACCCAAAATCTAATCATTTCTTGGATATTACACCTTCCTAAGTAAAGCAAACTTTTATGATTGTGCCCCAGAAATGTCTCACATTATTGAGTACATTTTTTAAAAAACTTACAATAATAACAATATCTTAATAGAAGTCCTACTAAGTACGTGAGATTTGGAGAAGTTTACAAGTACACAACCTTACCTCTAATTAGTAGATAAATTGTTTCCAACAAACCTATAGATTGTTTCTAATAAACACACATAAAAATATCTGTATATATATAAATAAATAAATATACATATTAAAATAATAAAGTAATAATAATAATAATAATAATAATAATAATAATAAATAAATAAATAAATAAATACTTGCAAATAAAAAATAAAAAATAAAAAATACAATAAATATAGAACAAGATTAAAAATAAAAATAAAATAAGTAAGTAAGTAAATAAATACACTAACTACAAAGAAGGCAAGTAAATAAGTAAAATAAATGAGTCATTGCAGGAAAAATGTTTAAACTAAAAAAAATGCCTAAATAACTAAAAGAGAAATATTACATATTATATATTGACGATAAATTCAAAACATAAGTCTAGAAAGAAGATACTTAAAAGACACATAAAAAAGAGAAGAATCTCTCTATATGAAATCCTTTACTCGTATCCTAGTAAGCTAAAGTTTTCCATTAAAGGTCCATATTCTCAATAAGTTAACATATTTATATCATTCTTAATCACCTATTTCATTTTTTTCTTAGACATTTCTTGTTTTTTCTTCCGATCCTTAAGTACAATATTCTTGCATTTTCTTACTAGAGCATTATAATGTATCCTCTTAATATGTCCAAATCACCTAAACTTTGTCTTAAAAAAAAGAAAAAGAAAAGTGAAACCAAAATTACACAACTAAACTTTGTCTTTATTAATCTTTCATTAATATTAATTATCTCTAATTTCTTTCTTACCATTACATTTCTAACCTTATCTCTTTTAACAAGATTGTACATCTAATGAAGCATCGTCATCTCCACTACCATTAACTTATAACTATACACCTGTTTAATAGGTCAACACCCCACTTCATAGAGCAGAGTTGACTTAATCGTTGAATAATAAAATTTACTTTTTAAGTTTAAGTGGTATATAATTACGATGTATATAATTACTAAAAACTATAATATGACACTAACTTAAATATCTCTTGCATTTTTCAATGAACTTAAAAACTATATATCTAGAGCAAGTTAAGCCTAAATATATCATACTGCACATCTAATCATATTAATTATAAGTTAAAATAACTAGTTGATGCTATTCAATCGAGAAAATTCATAAGAATCATAAAATTGTTATGATAAATTTAGAGGATATAATATACAAAAAAATGTGAAGAACATGTTCAATATTTGAGGTTTCTTACATGTTTCATTAATTAATGTTTCTTTATTTTTTTCAATCAAATAGAAAAGAATAGAGAAAAATGTCACAAGTATATTTCAAGATTAATAGCACATTCATGAGGAAGGAAAAGGAGAAAGAGATCATGTCATGTACCACTATATTTGTCATTTTCTTTATATATAGCCATTGATTAAGTAGGAATCTCGATATTTTAATACCCTTTTAATATGATGTTGTCATAATTATATACCATTTAAATAATTGAAGGCATCTAAAAATAAAACTATACCATTTTTTCTTTTAACAAAATTCTCTTGCTGGCTGGATGTTGAAACTTGAAACTCTGACTATAGTCTATATATGCACGCGGTTTGATAAGAGCTTTTAAAAGCATTCTGGGATTTGGCTAGACTAGAGTGCAAGCCAGAATTTTGCCAAATTAAGAATATAATTTGGCAGATTGATGTATAGAATACATAGTATGACACCTCAATATATATCAAGCACGTTGAAATCACTACTTGATTCTTAAATCCATTTCAAGCTATTAACGTTTCATAAAACTCCAAGATAACAGAGCTCTTAATCCTATAGTACACATATTGAAATATTTATTCTAAACATACAATAGTATTTCACCTTTTCAGTGGTAGCCAAGAGGGGCTGGTGCCTCCCTTAATTCCTTTCCCTGGTAATGAACATCCTGCAATGCACAGGTTGAAGCAGAGTCATTCATATAGACAACACAGCTTGATGCAGAGTCATTCATATAGACAACAGACAGAGGTAGTAAGCAGAAACAATAAATGTACAAATTATGCAGTATTACTAATTGAGAGGCAACTGCGATGTGCAGTTATCTATGTCCTAAAGAACAATAGGCTTGGAGAATCGAAAGGCCTGGTTCTATTCAAAATGACCGACCACCAAGATCAAACAACTCATGTAACTTACAGAAGCAAAATGATTGACATCTCGATGGTGGGCTTCATCAGCACGAATGACAGTAATAACATCCTCCAGAGTTGCATCTTTGGGTAGCCTCCAGTAGTCTATTGAGATGGCTGGTGCAGGAACATTCTCAATTTTGCCATTTCGAATGTCTTTTAAATATTCTGTGTATGAGTGTATAGCCTCCTCTTCCAAGTAGCCCACAATTCTATGAGCCAGTTTTGGTGAAAATACATAAAGCACAAAGTAGGCATTAAAGAAGACTCCCTGAACAGCAAGAACCAAGAGCCTCTCGTACCATTTGGGCTGAACTAGTTCCACCATGGTCATCAGATGCATTCTCTCGTTCTCTGCTTCTTCCAGTAAGGCTTTAATCCAACCTCCACTTTGCTGGAATTTCCGTAGTGACCTTAGGTGTAGTAGCATACCTCCAACCATACCAGGTACAGCTGCCACTGTCTCCAACATCATTGCTCTGCAACCGTACCGTCTCTGCAAATTTCAACATATATGTATTATACATATTATTAGCAAGTCCCCACCAAACTCCTCCGATCAAGTATGTGGAATTGTCTAAAGCTTATACCTGAAAGAATATATCAGTTGGAAACCGAAGAATTTTCAGAGTCCTGTAAGCAACTTTATCTATACCTGAAAGAATATATCAGTTGGAAACCGAAGAATTTTCACAGTCCTGTAAGCAAATTTATCCAGATACGTCTTGGGCACATGATGTTTAGACAGATCTATGGACGTATCAGAGCGATATGTCTCCCAAGGCTTCAAAACAAAAATAACCAAACAAACATTACAACTCTCGATCTCTCACTTTCCTTATTGTTTCAACTAATTAGTGATTACCATGAAACAGTTCCAAGGCCAGTCGCTACCATCCTCTCTCTTGATATTAGGTCTAGATATCCCCCAGTAGCTCGACACCACCGTCCCGTCACTCGCTTTCACGACCTCTCTATTATCTCCCTTCTTATTCTTCTCCTTCTCCTTCTCAGCCACCTCCGTCGACGAGGTCATCATCCTCCCCCTCCTCCTCCACTCTTGTTGACTAACTGTGGATATGCTTCGGTGGCCTGCTTTGAACTTGACCACCAAACTCGTTAGGAAGCGGTTCATCGTCATGATCAAGAGGTAGAAATCCAACGCTCTCTGGTGATAGACGACAGAACTTGGTGGAATTATTGCCCAAATCTAAGGGAAATTTTGATATATTGGTCGGAAGACGACACGTGTCGCTAAGACGGTGAGTTGATCCACTTCAAAAACTTCATTATACCAGGAAAAAGAAAAGATAAAAGAAGAAAAATTATTTACTCTTTCCCCGTCACATTCTCTGACAGTTCCTTCACCCCTCTAAACAAGTTTTCTGTTGGATTCTGACTTCTGAGTGACTTTTATGAAACGTGCTAAGTGAAAAGGTTAGTTGAATTACACACATTAAAGGAACATGCGAAAATACTTAGGTAAATATGGTTAAGTGGGATTAGACTTGATATAAATTTTGGTAGAGTCTCAAATTTTGGTGAGATTGACTTAACCCAAGCTAAGGACTTGATGAATTAAGGACTTAGTCCATACTCAGATGAATAGATCATGACTAGCGGACTTGTTATGGGAAGCATTAGATCAAGTCATTATGTTATGTGAGTTTTGACAAGATCACACTGCATCATCAGAAGATAGAGATCTTAAAAAATGTGGTGACAATTAGGAGTTATAATTACCGTGAGACTCAACATCTAAAGATAGTGGAAATCTTCGAAGATAAGGGTGCTAGGTTCCTATTTGAATGTAAACTCTATATTTCTGTTATCTTGTAAATTCTATTTTATCAATTAAAGTCCTATTTAGATGGAGGTGTCATCTAATTGGTTCACCTGATTATATAGAGATAGACGTGATTTTAGCACGATCTTCGGCAGTGCAGTTTAAGTGATATTATGAATGTAACTTGGCTTCTAAGTTAGAGTGTCTATATATAGTTCACTCGAGCTTTGCTCTCCTCATTTAGTCAGAGAGAGTATTACTTGTATTCTTTTAAATGAAAGTAATATAAAGGTTGGTTTTACCGTATCTCTTTTGTTTTTTTGTTGTCTTTATTTCTTATTGCTTTTGTAACATTGTTTCTTCAAGTGTGAAAGGTAAACACTTCGAGAGTTGTTAAAGGCTGAAGTCTTGCTTAAGCAGACCTAAGTGAGGGAGGCATGTGAAAACACTAAGGCAAACATGGGCGAGTGGGAGCAAACTTGATGCAAATTTTGGTAGAGTCTCAGACCTTGTGGAGATTGACTCAACCCAGACTAAGGACTTGATGGACTAAAGACTTGGCCCATGTTCGGATGAATGGACCATGACTAGCAAACTTGTTGTGGGAAGCATTGGATCAGGTCAGTATGTTATGTGGGCCTCAACAAGATCACACTACATCATCAGCAGATAGAGATCGTAAGGAGATCTTAGATAATATAGCGACAATTAGGAGTTAGAGTTGCAGTGGGACTTAACATCTGAAGATAGTGGAGATCTTCGAGGATAAGAGTGCTAGTTTCCTATTTGAATATAAACTATATCCTTTTGTTATCTTGTATATTTTGTTTTATCAATTAGAGTCCTATTTGGATGAGGGTGTCATCGAATTGGTCCACGTGATATAATCTGATAGAGATAGACGTGATCTTAGCCCGATTTTAGGTAGTTCAATTTAAGTGAGATTCTGAATATAACTTGGCTTCCAAGTTATAGTGTCTATATATAGCTCATTCGAGCTTTGCTTTCCTCATTCAGCCAGAGAGAGTATTCCTTGTATTCTTTTGAATAAAAGTAATATAAAGGTTGGTTTTATCATATCCCTCTTGTTTCCTTGTTGCCTTTATTTTCTTATTACTTTTATAGCATTGTTTCTTTAAATGTAGGACGTAAATACTTTGAGGGTCGTTGAAGGCTGAAGTCTTGCTTAAGCGGACCTAAGTGAGGGACGTATGCGAAAATACTAAGGGCAAACATGGAAAAATGGGATCAGACTTGATGCAAATTTTGGTAGAGTCTCAGACCTTGTGAAGATTGACTCGACCCAAGCTAAAAACTTGATGGACTAAAGACTTGGCCCATGCTCGGATGAATGGACTATGACTAACGAACTTGTTGTGGGAAGCATTGGATCAGGCCAACGTGTCATGTGGGCTTCGGCAAGATCACACTACATTATCAGCAGATAGAGATCGTGGGGAGATCTTAGATGATGTGGCAACAATTAGGAGCTAGAGTTGCAATGAGACTCAACATCTGACAATAGTAGAGATCATCGAGGGTAAGGGTTCTAGTTTCCTATTTGAATGTAAACTATATCTTTCTGTTATCTTGTAGATTCTATTTTATCAGTTAGAATCCTATTTAGATGAAGGTGTCATCCAGTTGGTCCATGTGATGTAATCTGATAGAGATAAACGTGATCTTAGCACGATCTTAAGTAGTTCAGTTTAAGTGAGATTCTGAATGTAACTTGGCTTCCCAGTTAGATTGTCTATATATAGCTCATTCGAGCTTTGCTCTCCTCATTCAATCAGAGAGAGTATTCCTTGTATTCTTTTAAATGAAATTAATATGAAGGTTGGTTTTACTGTATCTCTCTTGTTTCCTTGTTGCCTTTATTTTCTTATTGCTTCTGTAGCATTGTTTCTTCAATTGTGGGAGGTAAACACTTCGAGGGTCGTTGAAGGTTGAAGTCTTGCTTAAGCGGACCTAAGTGAGACTGTCGTGCAAAGGGTGTTGGCAATCAACTTCAGTGAAAGTTTAAGTCCTAAGGTGATCTTTGTATCAACTAGTATCAGAGCCAAATTTCTAGATGACAGTAGGCAACTTGATAGAACGAGTGACTAAGATGAAGGCACTCATTGGGCCAATTCCTCAAGGGAAGGAAGGGGTCACATCTCACAATACTCGATTTGAGATGTCAGAGGCGCGAATCCAACAGTTGCAACAACAAATGGAGGGTTTGTTGAAGGCATAAGAGGAGTCTCAACTCGAGATCACTGTGCTGAGGCATGCCATTGCAACGTTAGATGTCGATCGGGTTAAAAGCTTCGCACCACAACTTTCATATGTGAAGGTATGTGAACCTAGGGTGTTCGAAGACGTGTAAGACTCTAAGGTGTTGGAGAATTTCTTGTGGGATATGAAGCAGTACTTTGTGGCTGTTAGGGTATCCAATATTGAGAAGGTCAATATGATGGTCATATACTTGAATGGGGATGTCAAGCTCTGATGGAGGACGAGAACCTTTGCAGAGATCAGTGTGGGTAGAAGTCCCGTGAAAATGTGGGTGCAGATGAAGAAGGAGTTCAAAGATCAATTCCTTCCCATGAATACTTCTTGGTTCGTGAAAGATGCCTTGAAGAAGCTAAAATAGGATGGATCGGTAAAAGACTGTCAAATCATTTAGTTCTCTAATGTTGGATATTGAGAATATATCAGACGAGGTCAAGCTCTTTAATTTTCTGTCTGGATTATAATCATAGGCTCAAATGGAGTCACGGAGGCAAAACATGAAGCACATGGTTGGTGCAATCCTGGCCGTTGATGCCTTGGTGAATTTTCGGATGGCGACAGAATATAAGGCAAGCTCCTCAAATTCTTCCAAGGGCAAAGGTTATGCCCAACAGGAGAAAACTGAGGGGAAGAAGAAGAAAGACTCCAAGATGGGGGATTTCAAGGACAAGGGCAAGCAGAATGGTGGCTCTAAGAATGGGGAGATGTCATCAAAGAAGGGCAAGTTTACTTATTACTTGTACGACGGTCCACACTTTGCCAAAGAGTGCCTGAGAAAGGAGAAGTTAAATGCCCTCATTGGCAAAGAAGACAGTGAATCTTCGGAAGATGTAGCACTAAATTCGATCACCTTGCTTAATGTGGTTAGTAACGAGTCAGTTCCCTTTAATAGACTAATGTACGTAGGCTTACAAGTTGTAGAGAAAGACGTGACCACAATGATGGATACGGGCACGACCCACAGTTTCCTAGCTGAAAAGATGGTTTAGAAGTTGGGCATAAAGAGGTCCAAGGGCCCAATGAAGATTAAAACCCCTGTGGAGAAGACACAAGCAGTTGCAGGAATTGCTTACAACGTACCAATGAGCATAGGGAATCAGCATGCCAAGATGAAATGCATGGTCATACCACTTGAGGATTTCGAAATGATATTGGGGATCGACTTCCATAAGGCAGCAAAGACGATGTTGTACCCAAGTTTGGGAGGTATGATAGTTATGTATGATGAAAAATTCTTCTTTGTTAATTGTTGTAGATTTGTTGGTGGGACGAAGGAGACTACAATACTGGTAGCCCAAGTGTCAACTATGATCATTGAGAATGAGCCAAACTATGCTTGAGAAAGTCCAAAACAAAAGGCGGGTAAGGAGCATATCATTGCCAAGATCACGAAGGATCAAGGTGACAGGGAAAACTCAACGGATGGAGCTTTTCTCAACATGTCTTTGGTGGGCGCAATGAGCCTTGAGAAGACGAGTCCAAGTGGAAGCAAAGACAACTCCAATGGATTAGGAAAATGGTACGTGGGTGAAGTGCCAATCGATATGAAGACTTGTTATCGCCTTCAAGAGCTGACTAAGGAGTTTTTGAAGCAACCACTTATGGAGGAGTGCCAACAGACTAATTTGACGAGGCCGTCGAATCCATTTGGTGGGGGTGGTTTGTTAAACGCTTAAACTTTAAAGCACTTTTTAGCAACCTTTACGATGCGCCTTAGGTGGAAGTTAGCTGGATTACACGCATAAGGGAGGCATGTGAAAATACTAAGGCAAACATAGGCAAGCAGGATTGGACTTGGTGTAAATTTTGGTAGAGTCTCAGACCTTTTGGAGATTAACTTAACCCAAGCTAAGGACTTGATAGACTAACGACTTGGCTCATGCTCGGATGAATGGACTATGACTAGCAGATTTGTTGTGAGAAGCATTAGATTAGGCCAGTGTGCTATGTGGGCTTCAGCAAGATCATACTGCATCATCAACAGATAGAGATCGTGGGGAGATCTTAGATGATGTGGCGACAATTAAGAGTTAGAGTTATAGTGGGACTCAACATCTGAAGATAGTGGAGATCTTCGAGGATAAGGGTGCTAATTTCCTATTTGAATGTAAACTTTATCTTTTTGTTATCTTGTAGATTCTATTTTATCAGTTGGAGTCTTATTTGGATAGGGGTATCATCCAATTAGTCTACGTGATATAATTTGATAGAGATAAACGTGATCTTAGCACGATCTTAGGCAGTTCGCTTTAAGTGAAATTTTGAATGTAACTTGGCTTCTAAGTTAGAGTGCCTATATATAGCTTATTCGAGCTTTGCTCTCCTTATTTAGTCAGAGAGAGTATCCCTTGTATTCTTTTGAGTGAAAGTAATATAAAGGTTGGTTTTACCATATTACTCTTGTTTCCTTGTTGCCTTTATTTTCTTATTGTTTCTGTAGTATTGTTTCTTCGAGTGTGTGAGGTAAACACTTCGAGGGTCGTTGAAGACTGAAGTCTTACTTAAGTGGACCTAAGTGAGACTGTCGTACAAAGGGTGTTGTTGGCAATCAACTTCGGTGAAAGTTTGAGTCCTAAGGTGACCTTTGTATCACTTACCATTATATAACATAGTAACCTTTTCACTCCAGTCACTACGCCATAACCTCGTAAAGCTGACATAAAAGCAACACATTAATAAAAAACATTAAATTTGTATACACAACATGATCATAAATTTACAAATGAAATCAAAATAAACTTGTCCCTAAAATTTTTTTCGTAAAATTTGCAACAACAATAATTTGATTTTTTAACAATTTCTTTGTGGCATACAATTATGCCTTTCCTCTTTGGAAGTGAGACAGTCGTCAATACACGTGTGGGAGACGTTAAGAAAAATATGCCAAAAGAAAAAAAAACACTGAAAAGATTTGGACATAAATAAGTCATCAACTCATTCTTTTACATTATTGATAAAATTTTCAAATACAAACAATTAAAGTTTACCATTTTGTTTAAAAATTTAGACATAACCATTACGACTATAGACTTATTCTTATGCATAAATACTTGTATTCACACATTAAAAAAGAAATTAACTTCCTAAGACCTTTGTAAACTTAATCCAACTCAATTTAGATTAGATACTCAATTATTGTATTGTGCAAGTGAGGACATTTATTGTAATGCATTCTGATTCTGACTCATCATCTTATACTTTAGGAATGAAAATGTTTAGAAATCTTTATAAGACTATCTTAGGTTAAGTTCTTATTAGTTTTTCTTTTACATGGCTGACATTGTTAATATACAAAACATTGTCTAATGAGCTTGTCATTTTTTCCTCTTCACAATTAATTGTTATAGAATGGTTGTAATTTCGGTTTTTTAGTCAATGAAATAATAAAATTTCACATTTAAATCATATTGTCTTATTATTTTTCGTAGTTAATTTAATTGGATATATATTATCATTATTAAATAATATTGAAAATATTACAAGTAGTAATAAAAATACAGTGATATGTATTAAAAATTACAAAAATTTAATTTCAAGTTAAATAAGATAAAATTTTACTAACAGAAGGGTGTTAATAAAAATATATTAATATAAAAATTTGATGCTAATAAAATTTAATGTTTTAACAAGAAAAAAAGGATGTCTTATATTTAGAGATCAAGAAAGTTAATGTCTTAGTATTAATGCAAATTGCTTGCTTGTTTTAAAGTAGGCAATATCACAAGTATATAGAGCGTATATTATAGTATATAAGATATCGTTTTAAACAGGATTGCATTAATCACCTAACAATTTGAATGTGCTTTTTCTAACGTGATAACAGATTGAATTATTCAAAATAAACTAATAAAACTTAATAACTGAAAATCAAATTAACATACGATTATATTCAAGTCATTATAGAACCAATGTTTATATAAAATCAAGAACAATCACAGTGAAATTCTTTTTGAAATCAAAAATGCAAATTTTACACCCTCACCAACGATTTACTTAATGTACTCAAAGTGTTTAAGGTGAAAAATGTAAGAATAGAAGGATTCTTAACTATAAGCTTGCAATAAAGTCATATTTCCACCACTTATAGGTAAACAAGAAACAAAAATCAAAAGGTATTATTACTGGGTTTTAATGAGGCTTAGGTTAGGGTATGATGGGGATAATAAAAAAGGGTAATAATATTAAAGGATATTTATATAAACAAAATTACCTGCAACTTATTTCTTTAAAATATAGGTTCTTCATATTATGATTACAATGGAACCAAAATTTTAACATTTTTTATGCTTACATCATATATTATTAATTAATTATTTTTTGAGTTATCATCTACCAACAATTAAAGAAATACTAGACCTTTTCAAAATTTTAAGTTTCAAGCAATAACTTAATGTAAATAACCTTCATGGTTCAAAATAATAAAAACGCTTTAAGATAAATAAGGTAAAGGCTAATAATATGGTTATAATCAATGAAAAGGCTCAGTCTCAAAATTGGTTACTCTTGAGGGATAAAATATAATAAGATAATAAACAAGAAAATATGATAAACAAAGGTTAAATCTAAATGCCTTTATCATTTCAATGCTTCTAATTTAACAAATGTGATATTAATATGAATAATAAAATAAAGTTCTAGAATTATCCAACTATGCATGATAACACACATGGAAGAATAAAAGAGCTTAAATAATGATGTATTTGGTTTCTGGCTAAACATCTCACTAAAATGATCTTGTGTGTAAATAATATGCAATTTTGATTCAAAATAATTATCTTAATAATTACTAAAATGATATAACTTATAAAAGCAAGTCTACCTTTTGCATATTAATTCAAGTCAATAATAAAAAATGATCTAAAGTATTTTGGACTGATTTATCTAACTCGGGATATCAGTTAATAAGATTTAATAAAAAAGATTATAATAAACTTAAGAAAATTGAATTTCCTTCCACACACTTAAAATTGTACTGTCCTCAATGTACATAATGTAAGCACATAAAAAATAAAATAAAATAAGAAAAATTTGGGATAGTTTTATTGGTACTATTCTGAATAAGAATGTCACATCTTAAAGTGAAGAAGATCCATCCTACACATGTATAAATATCTAACCTTGCAAAATATAAACAAAGAAGATAAAAAGATAAATAATAATAAAGAAAATAAAGTAAAACATTGAAGAAAGAACATTGGAATACAAATATCATAACATAAATAATAGATCAATTATTCATAAAATAAAAGAAAATAAGAAAATTACACAAAAAAGGAAAAAAGAAAGAAAAGACTCAATACAAGCATCCCTCAGTCTTTCTGTGATCTGGCAAAGCTGTCAAAGGAGGGTCCCGGGTTGTATAGCCTCAAATTACTATGTAGCTGAAGATTATGTAGTTGCTCTAGACTGTGGAGGTGGGAATGACATTTCAAATTGGCCTGCCATTTGCATCAATAGTTCCATTAGCCATCTATCATAACCTACTTTGCATCTACTTTGAGCATTGAGCTACTTTATCCACTCCGTAATCTCTGTTTGTTGTGCTCAAATAGTACACTAAACACCTAGGATTTGCTTCATGTGTTTCTTCAGTCAAGCTATCTTCAGCTGGTTTGGTTGTGGTGTCTACTTTAGGTACTTCCGCACTAACCTCCTCTTATGCGACTCCTCCCGTTTAGGATGGCGATGAGCTCGGTTGTGATGACTTCAGCTATGTGTGGAACCTTATCTCCTCTCAATGCTTCTGACTTTTTGAGAACCCTAATCAAGTGGTAGATGTTGCCTGTAGGTCCCTCCCATTTAATACCATATGCATATGTTTCATCATGTCCAGGTTTAGAATTATTATGGTACCAACAATTTGCATCATTAGTAGTCTATCAAAGACTCTCATCCTCTGTGTAGGCCTTGTCACATAAGTTATGATACATATCATTCCGATCTTCTTCTCTTCACTCTAACACCAAATGAATTGGGCTAAAGCATTCCCCATATATATTAGCATTCGCTCACTCATGCTCCACAAGTAGAACATGTCTAAATTCCTGACTACTCCAAAGCTATCACCCAGTGTGCTCAGCTTATGACTCAGAATTTCATGCATGTATCTGAGAGTGAGGTGTCATAGAGATGATGCCTTGTATCTATTGGGGTCGTAGTCATTATCCTTGCTAATAATGCTTCAAAATTGGTGAGAAGACGTCTCATAGGATAAGTCTTTCTGCAGGGCTACATTGTTTGACGTTCCTATGAACTCTTAGTTGTATAACCCCATCATGATGAAGAACTCTAAGTAGCTCATGCGAACCATCTCCCCTACTAGCTAGAAATGGATCATGTTTGGCTAGTCCTAGTTGTAGCAGCCTTTCTTAAAGAATGCAGAGACCACCTTGATTGTTAGCTCCCAGTACGAGGGCTCTACGATCTTGAAGAATTAAGACCATGCTCTAATATTGATACTGCTGGACGAAACTGACTTGCTCCAATGCCTCCTAGTTAATGCTTCGACCAATCTTGAAATTCTTCTCTTTGAGTCGTTGATATTGCTCCTCATAGGCTGTGACATTAAATAGTAACATCAGAGGTTGCTTAGGTGGCTGGACTACGTCAGCTTGCTCGTGTTATGGATAAGATCCCCTCAGGTCTCTAAAGGACCCTTCTCCTCATTGCCTCTTCCTTGATGCCTTTTTTACTCGTTTCGATCTCAAAATTGTACTTGAAACTTTAAATAAATGTTAGAAAATAGAAAATAAAGCATGAAAATGTGACAACACACTATAAAAGGAACATTAAACGAACAATAAAATCAAAAACAAATTATCTAACATAAATAAATAAGTAATAAAATACAAGAATAAAATAATTAGCAAGTCAAGCACAAAATTAAAATTACAAATATTTCAATTAACAAATAAAACTAATCTAACCATTAGAAAATTAAACCTTAACTTGAACAATAGACTTCTTTACCTCTAAAATCCTTGAATTTCTTATACATTGCATTACCATAAGCCAAGATACAGATGGTTCGATCTGCTTCTTTATTATTCTTCATATGCTCAAGCTTATGAAAGACATCAGCATAGTTTAAAGTTAATGAAATGTAAATCGTATAGCTCATATATTGCTCTCCAAATTTTGGCCAAGAAATCACATTTAAAGAATATGTGTTGAGTAGTCTCTTTCTCTTTCACACAAAGGCAACACATTTGGGTAGTGTTGAGGAAACTTAATTTGTCCAAGGTATCTAGTTTTTGTATATGGATTATCCAAAATAGAAATGTGATTTTAGGTAACTACTTTTGGCACCAAACAATATCATATCGCATCATTCTTTGTAGTGGAGGAGATAGAAACTTCCACAAGTGTAATTTCTAGTTGAATACTTCAGCCATATACGTAGGTCCTCCTTAGATAGATTGGGGGAGTATTCAAACAATGAATGAATTACTAAGTAGAGATGCATTGTAAGACTAGTTATTCCCCTCTATTGCATTGACTTTCAAAGAAATAGGAAATATTCCTCTGAGTGAGTTGGATAAATTGGTCTCATAAAGGAGACTATTCTTGCTCCATTTATCAAATCACAATGATGCTTCCTTTTCATTACCAATTAATCAGCTAAAACACATTTCAACTCTTTCCCTTAATTTAAGCAACTGACACATGAACTAGGAATGTAAAGATGAGCTTCTCATTTTCAATAAAACTTTTTCCTTTGAGGAAGTATGTATGGAACCCATTGGACCTATAAATCTTCCTTATTATATAGAATTCACTATAATTTCCCTACTGAGAGAGATTGGTTAGCCAAGTTCATAGAAGTGATATGGTATCCTCCTACTACTTTTAATTGATAAACATAAGATGATTTGAATTTGGCATAGTATATCTTATTCCCTTCTCCTAATTGTAGAAAGCTTCTTAATAGTCTCTTAACTACCTTGATCAATCCTTTGGAAAGGAATATGTGTGACGACCAGTACGTGGACGGAATTTAACACTAAGTTAATTAATAGAACTTAGCCAGGAAAGGATAAAGCATTTTAAAATTAATTGTTAATCCTCCTTTGAATTTCTCTAATTAAAGGGTGTAATCCTTGAACTCTAATCTTCCTGTGGTGATAGGGATGCTAAGATAAAGAAAGGGATGTCTTTATGTTGAACTACAGTTATTCATAAAAGCTCTGGTGTAATATCTCTAGCTCTAACTACTACTAGCATATACATTTTTTCATGATTCATTACAATTCATGGTAAAGTTTTAAATGTGTTAATGTAAACATCAACAAGATCATTGATTTGTTCTCAATTTTGAAGAATAATAGGAGATCATTTGTAAATACTAGGTTGAAAATTCCTAGTTTCTTTTATCATGCTTATTTGGCTTCTCAATTAGCCTCGTAGGAGAATCCATATACAAAATGAAGAGGTAGGGGATAAGGGGTTCCCTTACTTTAGTCCCTTCCTACTTTTCAATAGATTTGTTGGCTCTCCATTCATTAAAACTCCAAATAAGGTGATGTTGATACATTCATAGATCCAATTGATGAATGTGTTAGGGAATTCAAATGCTTCAAGAAGATGCAAAATATAACTCTATTCTATTGAGTCAGATGCTTTGTAAATGTCATCATCTCCAAATCTAAGAAGAGGTATCTCATCTAGAATTTCTTGCCCAGCTAAACCACTACACAAAGACGAGCATAGCCTATTATTTTGAGTCAAGTTGTTTATTCATCTGTAGGGATTGGTGAACTTACATAACTAGTTAAGTACCTTTAATGGATTAAGATTCAACCAGTATGTTGTGAATATTAATCTAAAGGGGAACTTGCTTACTCGTTATTGATTCAAGCTTCATTCATGGCTTCCATTGGAGATGGATATGCCTTCCATATAGGTGTCAAGGCCTCTCATCCAAAATCTTTTTTGCAACCTCTTTGGATGAGAAGTTTAATAGGGATATTTTTTCTTCTAATAGTGGGGTTTCTTTCAGTCCCATTTGTTTCCATTTAGCAGAAATCCAAGCTTGAATAATTGAAAATGGTGGCCTCTTTTGCTTAAAGTGTCATAATCGTGTGGCATTCCACTTACTACCTCATTCTTTGAGCACATCTAGAGGAGGGGCTACAATCTAGAGGCCTTCGTTGGTAGCTAGAGGGTAAAAGTGCAGTTTGGTTATGAGGGGCTCACTACCACCTGTTTCCAGCTTACTCTTGTGGGAGCTAAATTACTAGAGCATGGAGAGGTTTATTCCTCTACAGAAGAGGAGTTAGCATGAGTCTTCTGGGAAAGGAATGAGAGGGTTGAGTGCTCATCTAGGATTACAGGCTAGAGTTGGAGTTAAGAATGGAAAAAAGCATGGAAGGAAGTTGGAGTTGGAGTTGGAGATATTTTAGTTTGTTTGTTTTTGAGCGTTAGCTTTCTTTTAAAAGCTACTACTACTAAACGCTCTCAACTGCTACAGTAACTACCATCCTTAGCAAGCACACTCACTTGGACACCCTGCATGACTCAGGATCTGCAACCCATGAATCCAAACACCTCAACTGCTGCCAATGTCCATATGGTGAAGAAAGTCCGCCTTCGCGAAAGAGAGAAAGATCCCCCTCCACTAGCACCGTCTGAGCAGCCATCTCCCCCAAGCTATAGTGTGGTGGTCTTTGGCCCAAACAGCACTGCAAGCAATCCCACCGCAACAATGTGGCCAGAGGAGGAACCGCTTGAATTATCTGACGGAGACATCAACATTGTACAAGGCTCCCATGGCCTAGGAGTGGAATTATCACATACCTTCAAAGCAAAACTGGATCAACTTTGGAAAAATGTCGTGGTTGTCAAGCTCCTGGGGTGCAAGCTGGGCTTCAATATGTTGAAGGACCGCCTCCAATCCTTGTGGCACCTTAAAGACCCCCTCAAAATAGTCGACCTGGAAAACAAATTTTTCTTGATCAACTTCAAAGACAAGGCAAATTACGTCCACACATTGACCCAAGGGCCTTGGATCCTCATGCAATCATGGGCACCGGAGTTTCGCCCTGCATCCGGAAAAATTACCCACGTCATCGTGTAGGTAAACTTCCCCGACCTCCCAATTGCTCGCTATCATCTGTCTATACTCACTGCCCTAGGAAACCTTGTAGGCCGCACGGTAAAGATTGATGGCCACACTCAACACACCTACCGTGGCCGCTTTGCTCGCGTCGCGGTAAACTTGGATCTCAGCGCTCCTCTCCGGTCAATGGTCGAACTAGATAAGGAAGTCATTCGCGTGGTCTATAGAGGACTCCCACAGACCCGCTTCCATTGTGGTAGAGTTGGCCACAGCTCCTCCTTATGTCCCTCTCGACCGGATCCCACGTACTCTCCAGAGCCAAACCACGGCACCACGAACCTACCTCCACCTGAGGCACCTTGCACCAGCCCCACCACGCCCACGGCCCCCACCACCAAGTTTGGGCCTTGGATGCAGGTTTCCCGGCCGGTTCGCCGGCCTCCTCCTACCTCAAACACTAACCATCCCTCTAGCTCCACCCTCGCCTCTACTGTCGGATCGCGGGGATCGTGATTCATGGCGCGCTCCACCCTAACCCCGTCAGCCCCTCCAACAATCGCCCCTACAACGGTCACCTCTGGCACCCGTACCACTTCCCCAGGATCGTCGAATCCCAACCACTCACAAACTCCCTCCCCCACCCCCTTAGTTCCACGCGAAGTCCCAGCCCAACGAGGAACACAAGAATCCGCTAGTCATCCAACCTTTCCCTTCAGCACGACGTTGTCTGCTCCTACGCAGACTCAGCAGATGGGCCAGGCCCAGACCCAACAACCTCAGCCCCCACCTGTTGGATTGCGTACAGTCTGAGTATTCATAATATACTGCGGAAAAGACCATACAACAACATGAAGTATAATCGAAAATATTTAGGATGTACAAAAATACCTTTATGCCGTGGGTGGGTTGATTCTTTTCGGATTCCAAGACACTGCAATGTGTGAATGCCCTCTACCGGTATCCACACGAGTATGCATGATCCGGGCTACGGCTGTGGTGTGCTAGCACGTCCTGAAACACTTTCTAAACGCCGCACATTTTTCCTCTCGGATGGTGGCTAGGGTTTCGTGTGACAATACTGTCTCATTCTAATTAGACCTAAGTTTCTCTATTTATAGAGAAACCCTAATCCCATTGAAGCCTAATAAGTTTCAGCCCATTATATCTTATATAATAAAAGCCTGACAACTTAATTCAATCTAGCCCAATAAATATATCTACATATATTTATTCAATACCTAATAAATTAGGCCCAAGAGAATAAGCCCAGATCACATCACTCTTTGTGTGTGACCCTGTAGTCTCATTTGATGTTGGCAATGGGCTTGATCACATTTCAAGGCCCATAAGTCATAAGCAGCCTCTAGCAAGACATTATGACTACCCAAATCAAA
>JANIJH010000005.1:26194953-26208567 GCA_024520975.1 Erythroxylum areolatum | reverse complement strand
CGAGACTTAAGGCTACATTTTGTATGAACAAGTCAACTCATGATTTTGATGATTAATTGGTGTGCGCTCGCCACGAATATTGAGTTACAGCTAATGACCCTGCAAGGTAATAAGCACAAGGCTTCAGGACTCAGGAAGTTGGGCCTTGGAAACGGGTCCAATAGATGTAGAATTAAAGCAAGAGTAAGAGTGTTAAGTTATAAGCAGTTGGGGTCCGGTCTCCGGATCGGGTTCCAACACAAGTGCTCTCTGGCAAATACAAGTTTGACGCCTCCCAGATTCTCCCCGCCTTGGACTCCTCAGCGGGATCTATAGTTTGGCGTAGCATCACAGCCACATGGCCCACAGTCTACAAAGGCATGACCTAGACAGTAAGAAATGGCTCCCAGACGCGATTTTGGCTCGACTCTTGGATCACGGGTGCAGGCTCGCTTATTTCCCACACCTCCCAACCTCTCCCCGCGCCAGCTATCAACCTTCGCGTCCCACACTATGTCGACGATACTGGTAATTAGAATTGGGCCGCCTTCCACTCACAGCTCCCAGCCCTCATCTGTCGCCTAATCACCGGCACATTTCCGCCTCACTAGGCCCTTGGGCCGGATCAACTTGCCTGGGGTGCTTCTAACAATGGCCTCTTCACAGTAGCTTCCACCTACTCCATGCTCATAGGGTTTGGAAGGCACTCTGGCAGTGGTTGGGCCTGCAGCGTATCCGATCGTTTCTTTGGTTATTAGCCCATGATCGCTTACTCACGAATCACCATCGGGCCCGTAAGCATCTCACGACTGATAGCTCATATCCTCACTGCTCCTTCGAAGAATTTTCCCTTCATGCTGTTCGCGACTACCCTCAGGCTCACTCCATATGGACCGCACTGTCGCCCCAACTCAACACACCTGATTTTTTCTCTATGCCTCTATGCGACTGGCTTTTAAGCAATCTCCGTCATCACCGTCCCTTTCAGGGCCATGATTGGGCGATTATTTTTGGAACCACTTGTTGGTTCCTCTAGACCTAGCGGAATAAGTCACTTTTTGACTGTTAATTTACTTGGCCCTCCTTGCCTGACTTTCTCATTTTGTCTTATGCAGATCACTTTCACAGGTCTTCGGGGAGGCACAGTCGGCTTGACACCAGTCTCCGCCCCTACCACAAGCTGCCTAGCAGTTGGCGTCCGCCACCGCCGGGTTGGATCAAAGTTAATACTGACAGAGCCAGCAACTACTCCCAATTCGTAGCTACAGCAGGTGGCCTTTTTCGCGACAGTAATGACACTTGGATTGCAGGTTTTACTCAAAATCTCGGATGGTGCACTCCGCTGTCTGCTGAGTTATAGGGTGTGTATACAGGCTTATCTCTCGCCTGGCGCCTGGGCTTCCACCACATCGAGCTGGAAATGGATTCACTTGCGGTGCACCAGCTCCTCTCTTCATCGACCAACCGCACGCAGGCGATTAACCCTATTGTAGCGGGCATTCACGAACTGTTTACCCGCAACTGGACTGTTATCCATCGGCATATTTACCGAGAGGGCAACAGATGTGCTGACTGGCTCGCCACTCATGCTGATCTTTGTGCATTTGGTGTAACCTATTATGATGTAGCACCTACCGGGTGCCAACGTATCCTTCTGGAGGATATGTTGGGGACCAGTATCCCTCGCTCTGTTTTGTAACCTGCTTCAGCAGCTTCCCTTTAATAAAAAAAATAGTTACAGTAAAGCCACTCAATGTTTTTTAAAATGAAAAGATTTAATTTATTTTTTTATTTCTATTAAAGTTGCTCTTCCTCTTCTATAAAGCTTTTGATGCTGAAACAATATTAATGTTAAACCTCCTCAGTACTTGTCGCTATTTTTTAATCTTTTTGTCGCCGGTTATTTATTCTTTTTTTCGGGTTCAGATCCTCTGAACCTAACACTCTGCTCCAACCCTGCTTTAACATAAAACGATATAATTTTTAGCACGATCAGGTATTGAGGATTTGATGCCTCTTTTTCTCTCAACTTTTTGTCCCTTAACTTTTAAAGTCTGCACTTCGGCTATCAAATGTCAATACTTTGGGGTTTTCCGCCCTTTCTATTTTCATTGTTATGTGATAAATTGTACAATGACATGTAGAACTCGTACAGACGGACTCCCTTCGTTCTTTATTTTGTGGGCGCTTGACTAGGAATACTAATTTGAGTGTTAATATTCCTGCGATGATTTCCTATTTTACGATCATTTTCGATTGCCGTTACCAGTACTTGAAGTAAAATATAGTGTTGCATTGACCAGGAGCAAACTAAACAAACAATTTGTTGGGAATAGTAATAGAGAAGCAAAAATAGCTTGAAGTATTATTGTCGTATAACTTTGTCAACAAAGACTTCGATATAAAAAAATCTCATAATTCTACCAAAGACAACACATTTTTGATTAATTGCGTAGGAATCAAATTACTGAAACATTCCTAATCTATCGCCAAACTGTGGCAAATATTGCTCATAGTTGCAACCTTCAGCCTCCAACGCAAGCTGGTACAGAAAAAGATACAATGTCTTACAAGGATATGTCACCTTTCAATGCTATGGTTAATGCGTCTATGTAGCTCATGCGGAAATGAATTGAGTAAATGTCTTGCATGAGATCATCCTGTTAAATAGCAGAGCCATTGGATTAGGCAACTTTCCAGTTAGCATATAAAGCTCTCACTCCATTCACCAAATTCAATGTCATCTCTCAACTGTTTTAACTAATTCAATCGCTGCTCCAACGTATTTGTGAGGTGTCAACTCCAAAAGATAATCCTTTATTTCTTTGGGTAATTCTAGGCTTTCAATAAAGTCTCTAATACTTTCCCTGGTAACAGCTCTACCCCTGGTGAGCTCCTTTAGTTTCTCATAGGGCTCCGGAACACCGTACCGTCGCATGATCTGCAGCAGTCAGTCAAATAGTGAGATGGGTAACACTTAAAAAATAAGAATAAAAGAAGCTAAAATGCAAGCTAAAAACATTCAGATACTTGAGGTAAGAAGTATATCCAAAGATTTGAAAACAAAAGGAACATACAGTTTGTATTGGTTCAGCAAGCACCTCCCACGATTGGTTCAAGTCTTCACTCAAGCGTGTTACATTCACCTAAATTATATATAAGAGACAATGAAGTCATAAAGTAATTAATTCTGCTAACACATTTCAGTTACTGAAGTGCCCCTCAAAAATTAGTTAAGATTTGTATGTCTATACTTTAAATTACATATCCAAGACAACCCATAATCTATAAAATCAACAACAAAATAAAGGAGCTACATTGACTTGACATCCAGCCGCTCCTGAATTCTTATATTCAATGGCAGTTTCCCAGACCTTGCAGAAGATAGAGCTCATTGCATACCTGGAGCTTTGATATTCCTTGCAATGCGCTTTTGTAGGCAAGAAGAGAATGTCCCAATCCTTCACCCGTGGTCCTTAGAACAGTTGAATCAGTCAAATCACGCTGGAAACAGAGAGTAAAATGAGAAGCTAAAATTGCCCGCAAAAAGTTGCATCACAGCTGGGTACTGACGATCTCAACAACAAATACATGAAATTAGGAAAGCAAAGATAATCTAAAATTTATACAACAATATAATAGCATCATGGTCCAGTCAGTCAATACATTCTGGTGGTTAGACTCTTGGCTGATCTATAGGGACAATAAAAGGGAACACATTTTCAATAAGTAGGTTCTCAACATGACTTCCATTCAACTACGAGAAGAACTTAAATTAATAAAATTACCAAAAGGGTTTGTAGAAGTGAATTAAACATGAAAATAAAATAGACCAAGCTTCACCTGCCAACGTGAAACAGGTAACTTATCACCAAGATGAGACAAAGTTGCATTGGCTTTGCCAAGATTTCCTTCACTATTCTCAAAATCAATAGGATTAACTTTGTGAGGCATAGTTGAGGATCCGATTTCACCAGCCTTCGTTATCTGCGTGGCATTATGAACAAGCAGTAAATTACTTGTGTTACATAAAAACCATTGAATAGTCAATTCAATCCCAGAACACTTACCTGTTTAAAATAAGATAAGGATATATAGCCCCATATATCTCTATTGAAATCAATCAGTATTGTGTTAAATACGCTTATTGCATTAAAAAGTCTCGCCATGTAGTCATGTGGCTCAATCTAGAAAAGGTGAACAAAGTCTTGTAGTCAAAAGAATAATCATATGCTTCCTAATAAAATTTATAAATGAATATTGCAAATCGAAAAGATAGGCAGGATTATGAACCTGAGTAACATAAGGATTAAAACACAGTCCAAGAGATTCAACAAATTCTTTTGTAACTTGAGGCCAGTTGATATTCGGATATGCAACTAGATGAGCATTGTAATTTCCAACTGCACCAGCGAACTTCCCCTTTATCTTTACTTGAGAGATTTCTTGCCTTTGTTCACCTAGCCTGGATGCAAAAACTGCCATTTCCTTTCCCAAAGTTGTTGGTGAAGCTGGCTAAAAGTTGATGAAGAATAATACACTCTTCAACAGATTTGCATATAATTTATATGTATGTAAAAAGAGGTAAGTTTGCTACAAAACTAGCAAGATGATCTGTAAAATTAATGTAATAGACTTTTGCAAGATTTAGTCATGTGATGGCAATGAAATGTAACGAAAGAAACTTGTAATGACAAGGAAATTTGGTCCAAATAAGAAAATGCCATTAGTACAGTAATTAAGTAATTATCTCGCTTACCTGTCCATGAGTACGAGAAAGCATTGCAATTGAAGCATTATCTTCAGCCATGTTACTTATTCTTTTGATCAGTTCATCCATAACTGGAAATATAACCTGGTCCATTGCTTCTTTCAACATCAATGCATGGGCAAGGTTGTTAATGTCTTCAGATGTACAAGCAAAATGGAAAAATTCAATCACCTGCAAGATGGAGATAGAGACATTATTAGAAAAATAGTTGTTTCAGCAGAAAACAAAATGGCGAACATTTACAACCTTTGCAATCTCCGGGTGTGATTGGCATTTCTTTTTCAGAAAATATTCCACAGCTTTTACATCATGGTTTGTCACTTTTTCAATGTTTTTAACTTCCACGGCATCATCTATACTAAACCCATCAATCAATCCAAGCAAATACGATTGTGCTTCTTGACTGAAGCTAGGGACCTCAATCACTTCTGGGATTTTTGAAAGCATCAACAACCATTTAATCTGAAAGAAATGTGCACTTTAGAAATAATGGAAGTTTCAGCATACTTACATACTCCATGACAAAATAATACCTCAACCAGAACGCGGTAGTAAATTAGACCAAATTCACTCATATAAGGAGACAAATCCTTCACTTTACTCCAGTATCTACCGTCAAGAGGGGACAGAGCCGTTAAACTGGAAAGTTCAAAACCACCTCCAGCCATCTTCAACATCCAGAAATAAAAAGAAAAAGGAAATGAGTCTATCGTTAAACATCAGAGCAACCCAAATAATAAAAGTAAAAGAGACAACCTTTGGAGTAGAGATATGGGATGCGTCCTTGAGAATTGATTTGCAGCAAAAATCTCTCCGAGCTACCAAAGGAAGTGAAAAGGCATTCGAAAGCTGACCAGTGAAGTCTGATTTTCGTATTCTTGAGGATGCGAATGGATTTGTTAAGAACTGGTTGCTACTTATAACCCTTGACGAACAGGCCGCAAACTCCATTAGTGCTTGTTCAGAAAACCTGCTGTTGGAGAAAGTGAGAACTGAATTGAACGATTAAGAGTTGAAGTGGAAGAACAAGTTTAGTTTTGGGCCTGGGCTTTGAATCTCTTTCGGCTTGAGTGTTTCTATCATTATTGAATGACCTAACGAAAGAGGCCTGTGAAAGGTCTGCTAAGACCTATTTCTGGTGTCCCACGGTAACAATTTTTATTTTTTATTTTGTCGATACGACTATTTTATCATGTTCTTCGTGTCTCTACCCTATCACCTTCTCCAGATCTTTTCGTTCCTGTGTTTTATTTCCTGGAAATAAAACCATTTTAAAAAATAGTTAAACGCTTTAAGTTGTAATTTAACTGACCACAATGAATATGTTCGCATAATTATGTTATGTCCTAAGACGGATGCTGGAGAAGCTCTGCTTTTATTTGTAACATGTTCCTTAAATTGACTTTATATAAGTGAGAGAAGTACCGCTAAAGCGTAATGTTTGTGGAGCTCCAATAATACGCAGCCTTACTCATATTTGGTAAAGAGATTATTTCCGATAGATATGCAAAATAATTATAATATATAATATAAATAAATCTTTATAAAAAATATAAAAATGTAATGTAATACATAATACAATGGAGGGAAGTGTTACGTGATCAAAATATTAAGGTTAAATATAAAACAAAAGATTTGAAGGAAAGTGTTTAAAAGGTCTAAGAGAACGAGAATGATCTCTTCAAGTGGGATCATTTATTCGTATTCTAATACGTCAAAATTTTTTGCTGTGAGTCATTTCCTATATATGTTCCAGCAGAGTCATGTTATTCTTAATCACTTCTTCCAATTCTTCTTGAGCTTTCTTTTTTTCTTCTTATAGGCTCTAAGTACTATTTTCTCATATCTTCTCACTAAAGTGTCAAAATGTCTCCTTTTAACATGTCTGAACTAACTAAGTCTCTTCTATCTTAATTTTCATTAATCATAGCCACCTTTAATATTCATCTCTTACCATTCCATTTCTAACCTTATCTCTTCTAGTAAGGTTATACAAAAAATGTAGCATTCTCGTCTCCGCTACTATTAACTTATGACTATGTACTTGTTTGATGAGTACATACTATGTCCATATAACATGGTGAGCCTAATCGCTAAACGATATAATTTACCTGTGAGCTCACATAAAAAAAACCTAATGCATTTCTCAATTTAAGCCATTCTGATCTTATTCAGTAGACTTGTCATCATCAATCTCTCTATTGCTTTGGATGATCAATCTCTCTATTGCTTTGGATGAAAGAACTTAGGTACTTAAAATATTCTTTATGTAGTATAACCTCTGAACTAATCTTTACTTTCATATTGGAAGTCATCCTATAGCCCAAAATGTTGCACTATAAGTACTCAGTCTTTGTCCTACTAAATTTACAACCTTTTAACTCTAACATATCCCTCCAACATTCTAGCTTGATATTGACACCTTCTTTTGTCTTATTTACTAAAAGAATATCATCAACAAACAATATACATCAATGCACATCTCCTTCAATATTCTTAGTAAGTTCATTCATCACTATTGCAAACAAAAAATGATTCAATAATAATTGTATAAGTGATTTTTTGATCTCTAAAATATCTTATATAAAGATTTCTATGTTTTGATATTACTTATGATATTTTATAGTTAAAAGTGGCTTAACTAGTAGTCATTGAATTTAGTATTAATTAACCATATAGAGATAATTAAATGATCAATATGAGATTTATCACCCTAAAGTAATTTGGGAGAATGTTATATTATTTTCATATTATTGATTCAAAAAATCATTGGTGAAAGTAGAATGACATTTTAAAAATAAATTTTAAATGTTATTAATATAATGAACTACTAATGTTGGAGAACTGATATGATTAGACAAAAATATAGTAAACATGATTTCCATATTATATGTCTAATTGAAACATTGTGTGATAAAAAAATTTAATTATATAGGAAAATCAAGAATAAAAAGGTTAGTAAAAATCACTTTAATGCTTCTCATATTTTGGTAGTTATGAAATGTTGCTAAATGTTAATCTTGATCTAAAGATATAAATTATTTAATTAAAGAATTAAAGATAAATTGAAAGAGTGTAATTTATATAATAGTAAAAATGATTTAGGAATATAATTTATATTCATTACCAACATATTTAAAAACTTAATGGATCACACACAAAGTATGGTTGATAAGAGAAAAATGTAATTTAATCAAGTTGGACTTGATTATAAAATTTGATAAATTTTATAATTAAATATGAGATATTTAATAAGGATAATATAAGATATTGGATCTTATTTAGTTCTTATTGGTATATAGCTAAAATTAATTATAATAAAATTAAAATTAAGATTATATTTGAATTAAATTACTAAATGATCTAAACTATATAATAACTCTTCTTGCTTAACCCTTTGTACACCACGTGCTAAGTTCTATCAATTAGTTTGTATCGATAGTGTTATAAGTCAGACGTGTGTTCAACTACAATGGTTGAGATTAATCAATTTTAAAAATAAATAGAGGAAAATAACAAAAACAATATCAAGTTACATAATAAAGTATTATTTATGTTTATAATTATTATATTTATGTATTAATCAAAATATAAAGTTTAAATAAATTTGAATTTTGAGAAACCAAATAAAAAAGTTTTATTTTTATTTCACTACGTGTGAGCCTACTTTAATTTTTCAACCATATATTATGAAGCTTGTTATTTGACTCTTTTTATCACCAATAGAAATATAAAAATAAAATTAGTGACAAAATTTTGACGAAAAATTTCTAATAAAATTAGCAACCATCACTTCATTACAATAATTTAAAAATAGAAATAATTGATATGAGGAAATTTAGAGTATCAAAATATAAATAAAAATATTTTACATAAAATTAATTATAAAATAATTATATTTTATTTAAAATTTAAATATTAGCTTTTGAATACATAAATATTGTTTGGTGTCCCTACACATACCTTCAGTTCCTTTCCTACAAGCATTAGTGAAACCAAGTTCATTGACCAAAAAATTATTGAACCTAAAGCAGAAAACCTGACGGACTTCTGGAATAGCTCTTCAATTTTGATTAGAGTGTGATCCAAGAATAAGAGCTCTTTGAAGCTAGAAATACTATTGGCAAAATGAACTAGCCAGCTGGCATTCACAAAAGCTATATCGAGTTTTTTTTCCTGATAAACCAGTTAGAACTTTGTTTATTGGACCAAGTGAATTGCTGCCTGATATGTTTCAAGTCTGTTAAACCTCGATTTTTCACACAATTCTTGAAATCTTCTAAGAAATTTCTTAGATTGTAGTTGCCTTATGCTTCTAATTTATACAACACCACATAACAACCACAGTGTATCAATGATATTGTTGAAATTTATGAGGTTGTTCGAAAGGTCCCTTCTTTGAAAGCCAAAATTGCTTGTATAAATTAAAGAGATGATAATGTCTATCTTTTCCTACAAAAAAAATATTCAGAGATGAATAACTTGATCAATTGTATTAATAACTTCCACTTGAGTGAGATATGAATTATGGCAAATGATGATTCTCCCAAAGGCATGATGATAATGATTAGTGATCATAATTCATCGAGACCCCAAAATCTTCAATTTTTACCAATATTTTTAGACTTTGTTTTTTGTTTATAATAACTCTACTATTAGAGGCTTCTCCCTCTTGACAAAGTCCTTAAAGCAGCTTGCTTTGTTTGGAAATTTAATCCTCTTACATTCCAAACTATTATTCACATTTAATGCTTACTTTTAGAGTCATACCCCCTGCTCCTTTGGGTCCTTCTTCAATCTACTAGTTGGAAATGATCACTAGTTCCTTCATTGTTATTTCCAATACCATTCTTGGGCTTATAGAGGGGTAATATCCATTGTGGATATTGTTAACTCAAGAAGATTTCACTTTTATTAATTTTGATGACAATTAAATAATAATAATATTAGAAATGTATGAACTGTTTTGATAAGTTTGTTAAATGTGCAGAAAAATGTAAGTAATACTTAGTCAAACCCAGAAGATACGTGGTCAACAACAGACGATATATCTACAACAGACGATATATCAGCAACAGACGAAGCACAATAACAGACGGAGCATAACACTAGACGAAGCGCAACACTAGACGATACGTCAACATTAGACGAAGTGCAACACCAGACAAAGTGCAACACAAGACGAAGTGCGATCCCAGACAAAGCTCAATAACAGACAAAACGTGATAACAGAAGAAGTATTATACCAGACAACAGCAAAGGAAGCTATTCTAGAACGTTAGTCATTAGGTTAGTTGGAGTTAGTTACAGGACTCAACTAATAACGGTTTTTAGAAGATTTAAGAAGCAATTTCTCAAAGAAGATAGTTGAAGACTTAGGCTATAAATATTAGTTCTAGTCGAAGACTAAATGAAGTTTTTACAAGAGAGAAAATTTGATTGTATAATATTTAGAGAAATTCTATATTCAAAATTCGAAAGAAGAGAGCGAATACATGTGGCGCCCCCTTACCACAAAGTACACACCGAGATGCTCGGAGGTCATTTTGGTACATATCCTACGATAAGGGCGAGCCACATTTGATCCCTACACTCATCCAAACACCACTTTGATGATCATTCAACTTCCAACACATCTCTATAACAATTCATGGGTCATTAAGGATCATTCACAATTAAAAAAACAAAAAATTTACATAGATTTTTCACCATCCACGTCACACACACACAACTCACATAATCAAGTCCTCAATCCCACATTTCTCGTCATTCTAGTTTCATTTTAACAATACCCATAACATTTAAAGCATAACTTACTTGATTTAGCTCTAAAATCTTCAAGAATATCAAAAATCCCTAGCTTTACCAACAACCCACGTATCATCATCTTCCAAAGGTGGTAGGGATAGGTTTATGGTGAGAATGAAAGAGAGAGCAAGGTGAAAGAGAAGCAAGCTAGGTTTAGTGTTGGAGGAGGTTAGCAACCAAATGACTTGAAGAAGAAGAGAACCCACGAAGAAGAAGAAGAAGATAGTCACGAAAATGAAGAAGGAGAGAACAAAAATGCAAGATCATTTAATTGGTCTTTCAATTTAATGAAGGAATAGTGACTTTAGAGTTGGACACCTGTCCAATTTCTACGAATTTCAAGAAGCTCTTTTTAATTAACTAGTCCAATCAATTTCAATTTCTACTCCAATTATCTCCCAATTTTCAATGACACTCGAAATGAAATCCTAAAGTCACTTATCGAAATTTCCATTGCCACTTGACAGTAATTTATACTATCATTTATTAATAGTTTTACTACTTGGCAATTTTTCTAGTCCACGAAGAATACCCAACAATTTTTCAAAAAAATTTCCTAAGACTTCGAAAATTCTAAATCAATAAATACAATATCCAAATCAATTTTCAACACACAAAAACCATAATTCTCAATAGAAATTGCATTTAGAAACAATTATACTCAGAATGTCAATGAATGCATGTACAGTCATTTTCTTGTGTAAAAAGTCAATATTCAGGTGCAAAATTTCACTATTTACGTGTATGTGCATGTCATATTATACGTGAATATGAAATGTATTTCTAAGCTCTCTTTAATCACTCATATTTACTATTCTAACCTTCCCACAGGTAATGGGATGTTACAACTCTCCCCTCTTTACAAGAAATTTCGTCCTCAAAATTCTTACCTATTTGCTCCAACAAGTGGGAATATTGTCTCCTCATATGCTCCTCTGTCTCCCATGTTGCTTCTCCAGTTGAGTAGTTCCTCCAAAAGACTTTTACCAATGGAATGACCCTATTTCTCAACTGCTTGATATGCGATCCCACAATCTTGATCGGCTCCTCAACATAACTTAAGTTACTAGCAACCTCAATTTCCTGAGCCGGTATCACATGTGTTGGATCCGATCGGTATTTTCAGAGCATACTTACATGAAACACATTATGCAATTGAAGAAGTTTAAACCAATTTCTTTGGTTTAAACCAATCTCTTATTATAAGACAATCTATAAAATTATAGCAAAGCTCTTAGGCTTAAGACTCAAAGTTGTATTAATGCCTCTCATCAATCAAACCTAAGGAGTTTTTATGAAAAGGGGATAAACATGAAATAACATTCACCTAGCTTAAGAAAATTTGAAGAATTAAGAAAATACTCGTTAAAGAGTTATGCAATCAAGATTGACTTTCATAAGATATTTAGACTCAGTTAATTAGAAGTTTAACATTAACACCCTGAATGCCTTTGGATTCCCTTCAAATTCACTAGTTAGATTAAACAATGTTTCCTATAATATACTGGTCAATGGTGTTACAACAAAGCTTACTAAGGGGTGCTAAAGGTTTGAGACAAGAGGCTTTTATTCCCTTATCTCTTTACCTTAATAATGGAAGTAATGTCAAAAATTATGAAGTATTTGATTAGCTTGGAAAGTAACTTTGAATTCCATAATAAATGTAAAAGACTTGGAATTTATATTCTATCATTTGTAGATGATCTCTTACTACTCTTAGGGGCAAATTCTCGCTCTATAAGTGCCCTAATGATAGTCATAAGAACTTTTAAATAATTCTCTAGTTTAGCGATGAATAAAGATAAGAGTTAAATCTTTATTTCTTTAGTTGCTTCTCAATTATTTACTTGGATCTCCAATTTGACTGTATTTATGTCAATCAGCTTCCTTTAACTTATCTTACGATACATATTTCTAACAACACACCTTCATACAAGGAATTTTTACTTTTTATTACAATAATTCAAAAGAGAATTAATAACTAGTACATTAAGTGCTTCTCTTTACAAATAGAGTCCAACTAATAAACTCTATTATAAAATCAATGCATATATATTAGCTAACTCATATTGTATTCCTTAAAAGCTCGATCAAAACTACTAGAAATTGTTTAGAAGCTTACTCTAGATAGGAGACACTAGCAGGGGCTATATTGTAAAAGTAGGATGAAAGAGTGTTCGCTTGCTTGGAGATGGAGTACAAGGCATTGCATCATTAAAACCTACCAATAGATTCATAATAGTTAAAAGAATGTGAAGAATTTTTGTTAATAAGGAATCCTTATGAGATAAATTCCCATTACCTTAAGCATCAAAAGTTTTAGTCTTGCTCCACTAACTACAACTCCTCTTAGATTATACTCTACATTTTTTAAGTCCAGGGATATAATTGAGATAGTTGTTCATGCATTGATAAGGGGATAACTACCCCATAAATTTTTGGTTTGATAATTAAAGCTCATTCGGGCCTTTAATAGAGAACAATGCTTTCTCAAAGCTAAAGAGAACAATCCCAGAAGAGGCTATAAGTAGGGAGGTATTGAAGGAGAACATATTCAAATTTAGCTAAAGTTCCAAAGAAGAAATTTTTATCTCTTGCTCTTAATTTCAATACTAATTTTGAATAGCAGTGATTCTATCATTTGGTCTAACCAACCCTCTAGTTTGCTTTTCAACTTCTTATGTAGCGAAACATTAAGATGTAGAGCCCTTATAGTCCATTGGTATAAACTAATTATGGTTCATGTTGTATATTTTTGACTTTGGTGGCTCTTTGATGTTTTTTGACTTTAATGGCACAATATCTATCCCATATTGGGAAGAGATGAAGATGGGAGGAGGTTTTGAAGTTATAAAATAACTCCTCCCCCTCCTAATCCAAACTATCCTAAATAAATTTGATAAATACTCAAAATTTATATACATATCAAATTTAATATTCTCTTCTTAATAAGAGCAGGCTGCCTTAAGTGGTACTCGAAGAAGTAGGCAAAATTGGCCGAACTCTGTTATCAATTTTCGGGTGTATTCTTTCCTTATCTCTTTTATTTATTTCGC
>JANIJH010000005.1:26180646-26194853 GCA_024520975.1 Erythroxylum areolatum | reverse complement strand
CGTTATCAATTTTCGGGTGTGTTCTTTCCTTATCTCTTTTATTTATTTCGCATTTATAGTATTCAATATTATTTGTCGGGTATATTTGTAGTGTTGTGTTTAATTTATTTGGGTGTATTTATTGTTCGTGTGTGTACATGGGTTAAGTTGTGATAAATACACTGTGCACGTAATTTTTGTCTAGGAGGCCGGGTTTTAAGTGAGACCGTTTGTGACCCTTCCGCCCTTTTCTGGGATCTTACGTGGAATGCTAATACTGTCTTAGGAGTCCGTTTGGTGGTCTTTCCTAGGTATTACCGAATCGGTTCACTTTACTAGTTATTTACCTTAAAAGAAAAAATACCTGATTTTTCCAACAGTTCAAACAAGCCATTCCAAAGATCTCTTTCACCCTTTAGTTAGCCATCAAAGAAAGATTAAGTAACAAAGATACAATTCATAGTAGCATCATCTTCTCCAATAAATGCTCCCTCTGCCATTCAACTCTTAAAAGCGTTAAAATTTACTTTTTCAATGTAGATTATCTACTCATCTATAGCATAAATTCTATATAATTTTTTCCAATCTTACCCAACTCAAACATGGTTAGAAATTATAGGGTCGATCACTTGAATAAAATAGAGATCCAAAGAAGAATCCATTAATTTTAGGATATCCTCTGGCAGAGTTATGGATGCCATTTGGAAGGAAAGGAATCATATGATCTTCAATGGGAAGCAAAAAAAAAATATATCAGATTTTAATAGAGATGATACATTGATAAGGGAACAACAATCAGCTTTTAGTTTCTTTTGAAGACTAACAACTCTCAAGTTGAAGCAAAACTAATTGATACTCTCCAAGATTGTCATGCAATTCAAAGAAGCATCATTATATGAATTGAAGACCCTGATTAAGAAGCAATTAAATGTACTTAAGAATGCATAAAATTATAGTTAACCAACTATAGGATTCAATGAACATCTTCTAGAATTTTGCATAGTATATGATGCAAAATGGAATCTCTATGATATGACACTCAATCGTATTGCAACAGGAGAAGTTTTGTTTAGTGTTAAAGAAACCAAATTTGAACGTCCTTGACTCCTTAGGCCCTTACGATGTTGTATTCTGCTTTCAATTTTTATGAGCTTGGATTTTGATCTTGTTTGAGTTTAACTCCTCATTTGTATCATCTTCATTCATTCAATGCATTTAATTTCTCAAGAAAAATAAATAAGATGAAAAAAACGTAAAATTAAAATAGCTTCAACTTAAACACTTTCTCTTATAAAACTAGAGATCAAACATACAACTTGATGTATGCATACCTTTTTCTTAATTTTTGATTTTAATCAAAGAGCATGAATATACATTCTTCCTCCAAGTTCCTCATCAACAATTATCTGAAGGACTTTGAATTTTAGACATCAAGACGAAGACGAAGAACTGTTTGTATGCAATGCAACGAGAGAGGCGTAGCAGCCGTCTTTGATATTCATCAAAGTACAGTGCTTTCCTTTCTCTGCAATAATCCCATTTTTAACAACAGCAATAACATCTGCATTCTTGATAGTGGACAACCGATGTGCTACAACTACTGTGGTTCGGTTGGCCATCACTCGGTTTAATGCATCTTGAACCACTCTTTCAGACTCTGCATCTAATGCACTTGTAGCCTCGTCAAATAGCATTATTTTTGGACATTTCACTATTGCACGAGCAATGGCCACTCTCTGTTTTTGTCCTCCTGACAATTGAACACCCCTCTCTCCCACCACCGTATCATAACCCTGCATTCTCAATGGAGGCATGATTAATTTTGTAGCATTTACTTTTGGGTTCAATGAAACTGAATTTTGTACAGGATATAGTATTGAGACGGCTAATTCTTACCTGTTGTAGGCTGCTGATAAAATTTTGAGCATTGGCTAACTCTGCAGCTGCTATGATTTCTGTTTCTGTAGCATTTCCGCCTTTACCGTATGCAATATTTTCACGGATTGTGCCGTTGAACAATACTGGTTCTTGACTTACTAAGCCCATTTGTTGTCTCAACCACTTGAGTTGTAGCTTTTGGATTTCAATTCCGTCAAGAGTTATATGACCTGAATCAGGGTCATAAAATCTCTGGAATAAAGATATTATAGTTGATTTCCCACTTCCACTTTCTCCAACTAGAGCAACTGTCTGAAAGAATAGTTTCTTTAATTAGTTTAAATTATCAATATCATAAGCTTGAAATGGAAGGTGCATGACTGGTCTACCTGGCCGGATTGAATGGCCAAATTGAGGTCTCGAAAAATCAGTGTCTCTGGTCTTGATGGATAACTGAAACTTATACTATGAAGTTCAATCTTTCCGTCCACCTTTTCTAATATCAAACCTGATTCATCACTTGGGTCGATTGTCGAAGTCCGATCAATAATTGAAAATAGTGAGGCCACAGCAGCCTTTGCTTTAGAAGAATCAGGAGCAAATGAACTTGACCATGAGATTGCACTAGCCATCATGGATAGTGCAAAGAAAACCTGAACAGCAGACGTATGAATCAATCTCCTTTAAACCTTCACTACTATGAACAAAAAGTTGCTCAAATGAGGAAGATGTGCATACCTGAAAGATATCTTGGAATTTTGCTTTGCCATGTTCAAGAAGTCGTGCTCCAGCATAGAAGCTGGCAGCGTTTGAATTATACATCAATAAATATGAGAGTCCGAACCCTGCACCTGCTATCAGCCCCTTTCGTAGTCCTAGATCTAGAAGCCCTACCTGTTTCTCTTTGTATAATGTTATCACTTTCTCTTCTGCGCAGAATGAAGCTATGGTTCTTAAGCTTGCCACTGCGTCGTAGGCAAGTTGACTTGCTTCCTCGTAAATCAACTGCAACCACCATCTCACATCAAAAAGTCATAAAGCAATATCTATAGTTGACCACTTGGACATAGAGTCGAGACAAGAAAGGAAGCCAAATGTTATGGTTTGACATACGTAACAGGGATCAGTAGATCATCATAAGAAATTGAAGCCTACCTTTCCATGAGCTCCTAGTTTCTTAATTGACTTCACTTGGATATATCCATTAATTCCAATCAAAGGTAGTAAAGCAAGGACTATAAAGGACAATGTCCAATTGGCTGTAAAGGCAATAACAAGGGCTGCAATTACTGATGAAGTGATTTGGACCATCTGAGCTAGGTTATCTCCAACCAGACAACGTACTTTTGTTGCATCTTCCGAGAGCCTACCACAAATTGCTCCGCTTGAATGTTCAACTTCGTCGAACCATCCAATCTCCATGCAAACAACCTTCGCAAAACACAGAGATCGAATCCGTTGTACTAATTTACATCCTGCCTTCGCAAATAAATACGATTGCAATGGATATACTACAACCGATACTAGACCAAGTATCAAAAACATCAGTGACCAAAATTTTGAATCCTTTCTCAGTTCATAAGGTGATTCATAAACTATTTTGATTACTTTTGATAGTAATATACCATAAACTGGGAAAATTACGCCATTTACTATAGCAGCCATACTCCCAGCTACAAGTAGTGAAGCCTCTGGTTTGTTAAGATTTGCCAGTCGAAGGATTGGGATATTAGGAGCTTCTGGCTCAGGTGGAGGAGCTCTTTCGTCTTCCAGTCCACTACCAAGAACATCAAATCTGGTATGTAAATCAAGTATTACAGACAAGGAGTGGTGACTGCTGTTTCCCAATCCAGATGACACCCGACTAACAGACCTTCTAAATGACATTCTTTCACTCAATTGTCTGAATGATTCTATTCGTTTGTTAGACTTTTCATCAACCTCTACTACTTGGCTTGATTCCTGCATGCTTATGAGCCGAGAGTATGCTCCGTCGGGATGATTAAGTAGTTCTGTATGGGATCCTAACAACAAGATAAGAAATTTAATGAATCGTTTACTGATGAAAAAACACAGAAAAGAATTTAATGGATTTCTTAATGATGCATAAGTGTGCAGGCACAATATTGGGATACCTTTTTCTGCTACCTTCCCCTGGTGAATGACTGCAATCATGTCAGCTTCTTTGACAGTGCTCAATCTATGTGCAACAATGACTGTTGTTCTGTTAATCATGATTCTTTCTAGTGCATCCTGCACTGTCCTCTCAGAGTCGACATCAAGGGCACTTGTAGCTTCATCTAAAAGTAAGATACGTGGATCCTTCAGGATTGCTCTAGCTATTGCAATTCTTTGCTTCTGTCCACCTGACAAATGAGTTCCATGTTCCCCTACAATTGTGTCCAATCCCTGGATACAAAATTAAGAATGCGAATAGAATTTCAACTTTTCATGACAGTAATTTAAGGAAAGATTACAGCAACAGATTTTAGTTGGGAATCAATTGGAACCTGAGGGAGTTTATCGATGAATTTAATAGCATTCGCCAATTCAGCTGCAGTTCTTATCTCTTCAATGGTTGCACCATGTTTTCCATATGCGATGTTGTCCTTAATGCTGCATGTAAACAGAATAGGTTCCTGGCTGACGAGACCAATTTTCCCTCTAATCCATTTAAGTTGAAATTCCTTGAGGTTAATTCCATCTATGAGAACTTGGCCCCCTTGTGGATCATAAAACCTCTCTATTAGACTAATAACTGTTGATTTGCCACTCCCTGTTTGTCCAACCAATGCTGTTGTTTTGCCAGAAAGAAAAGATAAAGAGAATCCGCAGAATATTTGCTCATCTGGTCTAGCTGGATAGCTAAAAACTATGTCCCTCAACTCTATATCTCCTTGAATGTCATCCAAAACTATTCCCGAGATATCATAAGCGTCTATCTCTGACTTTCTGCTTATAGTCTCAAACATCTTACAAGCTGCAGCTTGGCCAGCACCAAATGCACTGATGCAGGAAGGTATCTCACCTAAGGACCTAAAACATCCACAAGTAGGGGAAAATATTAGCATAGGATGTCAAAAAAAAGGACATTGCACTCAACGTAGAAATGCTACTTGTATGGATGCCGCCGTGTGTATGTGCTTGTGTTTGGCTTAAAATGGACCTTACATGGAACCGTTGAATAGCGCGACAATAACAGTAATCACTGCACCTCCTTCATACCCATTTTCTAGTATCATCTTCGAACCAAACCAAAGTGCCAAAGCATAACTGCAGAAAGACATTAATCTCATTATTCCAAGACCTATTCCAGAAGCAAAGCCTTCATGAATCCCTGATCTGTAAGCACCAACAAGAAACTTTGTATAATTCTCTTCTGCGTCCTTCTCGCCGGTAAATGATGCTACCTATACCATGTAATATGACTCAACCAGTAAGAATAATTTAGTTATTTTTCTTGTCCAATCATGGATCTACTAAGGAAGTCAAAAACTGGAAACATACAGTTCTGATTAGTCCGATCGTCTGTTGAGCAACGGTTGCTGCTTTTGCATAAGCCTTTTTTGCAACAGATCCCATCCTAGCTATCATGCAGGACATGGCTGCACCAGTTAGGATTACAAACGCAGCAAATGGTAATAGGATGAGCGTCAGAAGCCACCCATTTACAAATGCAACAATAAATGCTCCAACAAATGCTGATGTCAGTTGTAGGAACTTCCCAACCTGAGTGCGATAAGCAGCCTTGAAATTTTACAAAAGGTATTCTGATTGTCTTCAATTTCAGAAGAACTTTTGGAATTGTAAATTACCTTCTCACCCATTGCTTCCTGAATAAGAATGCTGTCCCCAGACAGTCTATCGATGACCTCTCCAGTGTTCATATTTCTATCGTAGAAACCAATATCTTGTCTCAGTACTGCTTCTAAATATAAACATCTTATTCGTGAAGCCTGTCTTTCTCCTGTGACTTGCCAACAAGATACCTCTAGAAACAACAAAACAAGAATTTAATGTCTGAAAAAGTTTGTTAATTACTGTCAAATGGACATTGTTATGTATTTACATACGTAGAAATGAAGCTAAAGCACTCCCAACTGCGAAGTATACGATCTTTAGACAAACCTGAATTTCACCAGGATAAGAATCAGTACAATTCTTATAAATGTAAAGCAAATACAAAAATTTAGAAGAAAATAGCCAGATTGAAAACGGTTGTTCAACAATGACACTGATTACTGTAATTTAGAATGAAGAGAAGAAACCCAATGGAAGGGTATTCACTCGGGGTTAAGTCATTTCATACTTAAACATTCTACCACTTTTTTTTTTTCTTTACCTTGGCAACAGTGTGCAAGATTTCATTGTAATGTTGAATTTGGCCAAAAGAATCAGTCACTTCTCTCAACAAGATTGTCATAACAGGTACACATACTCCATTGCCAACAGCTCCAATAGTCCCAATGATCATCAAGAAAATATCTGTCAAGTCCGAAAATGAAAAGAGCTTGTGAAATGGCATCGTTTTATATTGCCCATCTCCTTTACCGTCTTCAGGCACTGCCGCTTTATGGTTTAGACCGGAAAATTTCTCCTCCAGTTCAAGGCTTTTCCTTGCACCATCATTTATCTCGTTCTCCTCCATCTCATGGGCCATGAAAACCACTTCAAGGTAGGTTGCTTGTCAGTTGTTTTAGGACAACTAAGACTTAAAGCATTGAGAACTGTAGGCTTGCAGCAGCAAAAAACTTGGTGAAGTCGGAAAGTGAAATCCTTAAAACCAATATACCTGTAATAAAACCTGAAATACGTAGTTCAGTTTCTGCAAAAACAAATATATCTGATGCAACACTTGAATAGTAAGTAGTTAAGAGGTCAGTATAGGAAAGAAGAGAAACATTGAAGCAACTTAGAGAAGGGAAACACAAAGTTGCATCCGGAATCATAAACTTGCCAAGAAGACAGGGGCTTTCTGGGATCTGACTGGGTAGTCTTTTTTCAACTGCTGATCTGCTTGTCACAGTTGAAAGACCCAAATTTATACAATTTTGTTCTTCAACAGCTTGCATAGAGGAGAATGATCAACAACGAGGGTACCTCATGGTCAAAGGCATAATATTTTATTGGTTTACAGCCAAGTCCAGTACCGTTTACAGATTGTTGCGTATATACATATAGATAAAATAAATATTATACTTCAGCACCAAAAATGAACTCGGATACTTAAAGATATGAATCTCGTTTAGCTGTCAGTCTGCTAGGAGATAACATGATTATACATGTATTAACGTGAGGAAGGACAACCTTTTGTTGTGTGGTAGAATCTGTTTCCAAGTTAATTATAACCAACTTCAATTATAAGGAGGGAAAAAAAAAAAAGAGGTCATTGATAACATGGCTTCAAATATTCATAGAGAATATAACACGGAGAAGGGAATTTAATAAATATATATATATATACACACATACTTGGGTTCTTGTGAGAGGCTTTATCAACTATATATATATATATGTATGTATATTTTAACAGGTCAACTTACATCGCACGTGTTCTACGAATATCCAACTTCTGCAAGATACGGAATCTTTTCATTGCTTAGGTTAATAGATTCCTTGACAATTTTGGTTTGCACAATCTTACGAGTGGATTTGCCTTCCTTCAAATAATGACTTTTATAGCAAGACAGCAAAGCCCTAAGATTAAGACTTAAGATGTATCGCTATTTTTATGTAATAAATGGTAGACAACATTTGAGATATAAAACGATAAATTAGGGCCTCGTTCTAAGTTGGCACTATTGTTTTAATTAAGATATACTACAATATAACATTTCCAGATATAAAATTGAGACTTTCCTTTTGTTTAATCTCTAATGTATCCAAGCTACATTCCTACTTACTTATAGACCTTAATTTACCTTTTCTTATCCTAACAAATTGGGTGAACTGGAGTGATTATGAAAAAGTTTATTCCCTAAGCATCAAGTAGTACGTGTCAATGGCAATATTATACGAAAAGGAAACACGCAAGGGAGTGGCACGTAGCCACCTTACCAAGTAACTAGTTGAGTGATTAATTCGCTATCTCCACTCTTTATCCACTATTCAAGGTGCCTAGTTTTTCTAAATTCACTCTCTTCCTAAAATGGATTTGATGTCGCCCGTAACTTTATATTCACTTTCAAGATACCTTTTCTCCAGTATTGGGTTTACTATCTTCTTGTTCTAAGACACATTCTCAAACTATAAACTTGTAATTTTAAGTCATTGCTTTCTTTAATAGACTCTATATCTTATCTATAAGTCTAGGGAATACGCAAGATTACAACTTCTATAAGATGTAGGTCAAGGGAATGAAGATATAAGTAATGCATGGTTTACGTTGGCTTGTTATTAAAATTATCAACCAGCCTTTTTAAAATAACTATTTTTTAATTTAAACCAAATCAAAACATATGAAAGTTTAAATAAATTTAAATACATTTTGTTTGAATTAAATGGTTTGAGTTGGTTTTAAATTTAATAATTTATTAAAAATATGTCAATATATCTTTGTTCTTTTAGTAGAATAATATTTTTAACAAATAAGAACATTAAATATAAAATAAGATGAATTTCAATTGTGTTACTCTAGTCTTTTAAACAATATTTATATATAACATAATTTCTTGACTAAACGAATAATTTAAATGAAGTATAAATTTTTTTATATTGGTATGACAAACCAACTAATTTCATAAACTAACATGATATTTAATTTTATTGTGAATGATCAAGCAAGTAGGTAGTTGATCAGATCTCTTGCATTAAAGAGTAATTGGTAGCAATGATTTACACAAAATCTACATTAACAAAGTAGCCTCAACCTAGGGAATATTGGACAGTCGATTCTTAATAGAAAGCTTAATGTCACAAAGAAGCTAATAAGAAGGTTTAAGTAGCATAATTAGATAGCTCATCGGTAGAATAGTTGAAGACATTCTGCTTCAACTGTAGCTTACTAGAGTGAGGGAAATTTTGCAACAAATGTCAAGCTTCTAGGAGTATAGCTCAGTAATTGAACATAAACATTAATAAGGCGAGTTGGTGTGAGTAACCAATAGCTGTTTAGAATAATAGCAGGAAAAATAATATTTCTAATGAAGCTTGGCTGAGAGAGAAAATTTATGCAGGAGCTATAAATGCAGCCTGAACTTCGTAAAAAGAATTTAGATCAGAAGTTAGACATAATTACCAAATCTTGGAGCATAACTTTGTAAATCAGTTTCTAGATTAGTAGTTAATATGTTCATGAACTTAGTGCCTTGTACTTTCCTATTCTCCTCATCTAGAGACTAGTAATAGCTTCTCTGAGTTGGTTGTAAGTTATGCTTGTTATCCTCAAAACTTTTATAAGTTCAATTTTAACTTAAAAAGCATGAGATTTTACATTACCATTTTCTTTTCACTTTTTTAAATTTTAATAGCAAAAAAAAGTAAAGTATACGGATTATAAAGTATTTTATACTATATTAAAAACAAACATCTGGTTAACTTTAGGTTAGTTCCTACGTAAAACTTTGGAGGAGGTTGTTTGGTGTATCTGAAATTTTTTTACCTCTTTAAAAATAAATCAAATAATTATCTAAGAGATTTGATGAATACCATTGCAGATATATAATTAATTAAAATTTAAAAATCAATACATGCGATGAAGTATATCATGTGAAGTAGCATAAAGATGGGGAATTCCCATAATAGATACTATACCTCCTTGAACATTAGGATGAATACGTGCAATGATTAAGCTTGTCAAAAACTAAGTTTCCAATAGTATGAATCATATTTACCTTGTGAGGGTGTAATCTCTCTTACTGGATCAGCCTTATTTTTAGAATAGAACATTTCTTTTATTTTCAAAAACCATTAATCAGGTCTCTTAGACAAACCATTGACTCATTTTTCAAAAAGAGACAAAATTCACACACATAATTTGCCCTTTCTTGGGTGTTATATTCTTCAAAAGAGATGAAATTTTCACAAAGTGCTAAATCGGCTAAAAAATGATCACTATATATTATCAATATTCTTCCTCAACATCTTAAATTGCTATCCTTTTGAAAGGAATTTCCATAAACATATCTCAGGGATTAAAATACAACTCTAAGCTCCCCAACATTGTGAGTTATATGTCAACAAGAAAATACCATACGATTGCTAAAGATCCACTGCATCTTAAATGGATTTGATAAGTCGTTGTTTGCCCCCAGTTATTCTTATCAATTCTAGCAAGATGATGTCCTTTTGGACTGTTATCTCTTGAAAAATCCTTAGTTTTCTTTCCTTCAACAAGACATAGTTGTATTGCCTAAGGAAATTTTAAACACCAACCTATCACCATTTTTCACATTATGCCATTGTTAAAGCCAATTAATCAAACCTTAGATAGCTAAAGTTAAAAAGAGTTGAACTATATTCCATATATAAGAGGAAAATCTACATTTGAAGAAAAGGTATTTAACTAAGTCATGATCTTCATTGCCCAAATTAGGGAGATTTAGGAAAGCCCTTATCCTATTTAACGTGCTCAACCTTTCTCTTATTTCTAAACATATAATGAATGAGGCTTAGGGTTAGCCTGTTTTAACTGAACCAAATTGTTACATTTCATCATTAGTGTATGGTCTCTAAAAAATCTTTATATGATGCACTGGATGAGATTATAACTAAGAATATGATAAGTGATAGAAGTTCTATTCAATTGCTTTAAGGGCTTCAAGGTGTTGCTCATAACCTAGTCTACCAAATTAATTTTTAGGATAACACTTTTAATGGAATTGAGCTTTAATAACCTAAGGGCCAAATTTTGTGCAGAACGTTATAAAGGCATCCTTTGCTATCTTTTCCTTGAATTCTTTTCCAACTTTCTCCTTTAACTTGAGAATATGAGCTATAGTCTAATATAAGTTGTATTTAGGCTGTATACACTAGCAATTATCATTGCTCAAGTAGTATGCATGAATTTAATTAATCTAAAGGGTTTATATATTAGTGAAGATTCTCAAAATCCTTTTGAGCATGAGAACTTTGTTTGTAACTTTTATGGGAATTATTCTAAGTTCACCTTCTTCATTTGGAAAGCATAGATCACTCTATATCACTTTTGCTAGAGTGTTCCTTGAAATGTCACTAGACAAAGCATTTCCTAATTAACTACTCTATTTTCTCAATAATATTTTTAGGGAACATTACATGGGAAGACTAATAAGCATGATGGCTAATTATCATGAAATTGATTAGCTGTACCTTACCTTCTATAGATAAAATCTTATTGCACTATATCAAAATTCTCATTTGAATTCTTTCTATTAATTGATGGAACTCTTTCTAAGAAGTTCATTTGTATGATATATGGATATCTAAGTAAATGAGAGGAGAGTTCTTAGTTTTCAAACCTATCATTGGAGAGAGCTAGCTAAACATATGTTATGCACTCAAAGAACTTTGGTTCTTTTCCTTATTTATGGAATGGCCTAAAAGCTCTTTGAACGAATTCAAAGTTGACATTAAGGCACTAACAAAGAGTGCATCAACTTTAAAGAATATAATAAGATCATTTGCAAAAAATAAAATACAAATTTTGATTTTTATATATTTTAAAATTAAGAGTTTTTAAAATAAAGAATTATATTATAACTCAAATAGCTTCAAGGAAAGGGCCATACATCTTAAGTTCTTAAGGAAAAAGCATTATGCTAGCTAACATCTTAGCTCTTATAATATTACTTGAAATGAAAACCAAAAAATCATGGAACTTATCATCCACCATTCGGTAGTTTGCATCTAGTGGTTAGTACTACTCTATATCTAAGGTGTACTAGGTGAGTGATGAAATGCATGTTTATCTTTTCAACTAGATGAATACAAATTTTATTCATTTTTATAGCTTATTTATGAAATAATGTTTGATTACTCTCACTCCATATGTTGTAGACTGCATAGCCTAAGGAAAGTTTGAAAACAAATAGGTCACCTTCATATACCGTATGATTTTGCCCCATTATATAATCCTACCAGTCATTAGGTGGAGAAATTAGGTTATGTATCTACATAATACCTTTCTATATGTAGGAGAAGTAGCAACACTTGAAAAATAGGTTCTCCAATGTCTCATCATCTTGTTTGGCATTGGACATACCTTGGGATGTTTAATAATCTTGTTATCTTGTTAAAAGTGCTTACCTTCTCCTTGATTATAAGCTACAAGATACAAGAGCACGAGGATTAGCTTGTCTAACTACAATGGACCATGCCATATAAGTTTTAGTGGCTGGTTCTTTAATAGGGATGAGCAAGAAAAGTTAATGTGAATACTTGTTAAGGTTTTACACCAAATGATGGAGTCCTCCCTATTGGAGTTAAGGACTAAGGTCAAAATAGGATTAATAAATAGGAATTTTTAACAATAGCTTCAAGAGATTGATCTTTTTCAAATAATCTCCTTAATAGAGGCATTTTGCGGAATTACATTTATCAAGGGATGAAGTTTTGGATTACTAACAAAGGGACAATAATGGCACTAGTTTTCATACTAGAAGAAAGAATTTAAGTCATCTCCTCTTTTATACTAAAACCCCATCATTACCTCTTCAATAAATTTTAGGATGTTGAACATGGTTTAAGAGGAGTTGCATTTAGGTTGAATGCTTTAAATGCTTTCCTTCTTCAAATAATATGCTTGCATTACGTATAAAGGTTGTTTTCACTTAAAATTCTCTATAATTTTTTAATCATGGGAACTTTATTAAAGGTTTTTAGTGGAATTATTCCCAACCTCCTTAATTGTTTGGTAAGAATATATCTTTCCATTTAACTTTGGTCAAAGAGCTTTTAGAAGTGTCACTTAACCAAAAAAAACCTTATTAACTTATTAATAGCCCTAACAATACTAATTGAGAACATTATGTATGATGACCAATATACATGAATGCCATTAAAGATTGAAACTATAAGTTAAACTCTAACTACCAATGTTAAACTCTTATTACATCAACTATAAATCCTCTTTTGAATCTTTTCAATCAATGGTTGTTTACTCAATAATGCAAATAAGGTATGCATCAATCTTGTCAATATATCATGAGCACATAAGCACATCAAAATGGTCTGGAAGGTCCATGAACAGAACGAACTAACACATTTTCATATAATGATCCTGTGAAGTCGTGAACAGAACAAACTAACACAATCTCACATAGTGATTTTGTGTAGTCGTAAAAATGAGAGAGTCCATAAAGAAGCTCCATGCCACTAGTGAGCAGGCGGGAGAAGCCTTTAGTCAGAGTGCACTTGACAACAAAATGGACCAAACCAAACCCACATAAAATGTATTTCATAATCTTGTAAACTTGTTAGCAAAATTTTGAAACTTGATCTTTTTCAAACATAATATCTTTTCAAAAATCATTTTCATGTTCTTGTCATAAATCATCAGCACAATAAGCTCATACCAAACACATAACACTTTTTCAAAGCATTCAAAGAGTTATAAAGTATGTTCATGAAGTAACTGAAATAGTTTATTTCCATCATTTGAAAGAACACATTAATGGCCTATCACTTAATCATAAAACTGTAACCCACCTTGAAATCCTTGCTTGTTACTTGCTCAAATGTACCCTTCCTCTTGCTCCTCTTGCCTCACTTGTCTCACTTGATTTCCTTAAACAATATCCAAAATTCCATTCAATTCGGTTCAATAATCAGAAAGTTACTGCCTAAACAATTTTGGACTATCCTTATGCATGAAACAAAATTCTATGCTCAACTTCCATCCAAACATTGAGATTATTAAAGACTGAATTTAAACTTTGTTCTTTCATACAATTTGTAGTCCTATGTCTCTAGTTTACACCAAATTAAAAATCATCTCATTTGGATATCTACATAAAAAGTTATGCTCAAAATACCAAAGTATACTCGGTGTTGGAAAGTTCGTCGCGGCGAACTTTTCCAGAAAGGGAAAAATTCGCCCAAAACAAGAGTTCGCCGCAGCAAGGAATGTTGGTCAGGGCGAACTTTGATAGAGGTATCGCAAACACTTCATTTTTTTAGATTTTTACTTCCCATCTACTACTACTATCACATCTTAAACCTCAACCATTATTTCTACTTCATGTTCACTTCATTCTCTACTCAATTTCAACTCAAATTCATTCACAAATACATCATAATTTATCTTTGATCATTAACCCTAAAAGATTAAAACATTTTTATAAACCATTTATCCACAACTTCCTACACACATTCAACCATGTTTTCACTTCTAACTAACCCTAACTATGCTTCATCCAACAATCAAGAAAGGT
>JANIJH010000005.1:26144605-26155186 GCA_024520975.1 Erythroxylum areolatum | reverse complement strand
GGTACTGATACAGTTGGATGCATTAGAATTCCAGCAGCGTTTACTGGTATTCTTGGGTATCGGCCGTCTCATGGGGCTGTATCTACGGTTGGTGTTCTTCCAGTTGCACAAAGTTTAGACACTGTTGGTATGTAATATCTAATAACATAATCATATATGTTGTATTAGGGAGCAAAGCTGTTCATGTCTATTAGCTATTCCACTTGGTTTTCTACTTGTGCTTGCTACAATTCAAGGGAGTGATTGATTGACGAGCTCAGATTTTATGCTTATGCCTTGATAAGGTGCTTCATAGATATGCTACCAGGACTGGAAATGCCACCTCTTTAAATGCAAGTCAATGAACATGGTTGATGGTTTTCATGATCTATCCATCATTTTACTTTTGAAGTTGAGGAGTTGAGTATGTGGCCCCTACTGAAAATATGGGTGTCTAGTTCCTTGCTTGTGAGAATGAGCATAAACAGAAAAATGAAAAACTAAAGAAAGAAGTCATCTTATATTAAATACGAATTCTCTTAATGGCACTCCCAGTGTTTATTTTCAAGGACAATCCATGTTAAAGGTAATATTGATAGAAGTATCTCCTTAGATTTGGCCAAGCTACATAACCATGTTATAGATTTGGCCAAACTACGTGTGCACATTCTAGGACAAAAGTCTATGTTTCATCCCTATCACTATGCATCTTTAGATGACTCTCTATTGTTTGATCTTCTAGTATAGTATTGATGATCATGGCATACTCTTTACTTGTATGGAAACTATATACATTTATCTTGATTTTAGTTAGTTGTTTTAGGCAATTGTCAAACTTTTTGGGTGTGTTGAAGTTGAATTGATGCTACCTTTTTTTGGTTTCACGAGGAGGTGTGAGCCCCTTGAGTAGGGTTTTAGGAAATAACCGTTTTTTTGTTCTTTTAACTTACCAAATAGTCAAGATTTTACGCTTCTGCTATAGAAAATTGTGAGCCCATAATGCCTTTGTGGGCAATAATAATATTTGTTTTCCAAACAAAGTGTGCTCGATACATTCCACGTGCTTGTTAGCCAAACAACACTACTCACTACACCTTAAATGTCGCTAGCTAAAGAATACAACTCACTATTGAATTTCTATATTAGTAATGTCAATGGCATCTTCAATTAGGTGTGATGCAGCCAAGTCTGAAATCTACCTTTTACTCATCTTACCTATAAAATGGAAAGGTTTTGACAAGTAGAGTTGGAATTTGGAGAAGTGATTGACCTCTTAAACTCTTTAACTTTTTGATGTTACATGTCTACTGGTATTCCTTGATTTTTTGACCTTGCTGCTTATCATGGGTTTAGAAATCTTGTTGGAAGAGTATTTAGACCTTTGCAATTCCTATGTCTCCTTGCAATGCTACTTGTCTATTGCTTTATTGCTTTTTTTTCTTGAGACTTGCTCAATTTATGTTGTTCCAGCTGTACTTTTTATATCCTTCCTTGGTTATTTGTTTATCATCAGCAACCTTTCAGGATGGTTTGCGCGTGATCCCTCTGTATTACACCAAGTTGGATGCACTATACTTCAGCTTAATGTTGTAGAACCTAGAAGGACCAAATGTCTTCTCTTTGCTGATGATCTCTTTCAGTTTTATAAGGTTCCCCAGCACAAGACTTTTTCTGTTATTACGAAAGTAATTGAAAAGCTCTCTGGATGTAAGTTGCCTCAAATTTGCATTTTTCAGCCTTTACCTACTATTGTTACTTGCTTGACGATTGATATATTGTCACTTTCAGTGTTCCTTTTTCACTTCATGATGAAATGCTATTGATTTGTTGATAATAACGTAAAGGTGCTGCCATTGTATTCGTGTTGAAGTTGATATATAGTTTGTCGATTGCGCAGATGAGCATCCAAAGCATATAAATCTCAGTGAGCATATTGCTAAAAATGTTTCAAGTCTAAAAGGGTTTCGTGAAAACTCTACAAAAGTGCAAAATGGAACATCTGCTTTAAAAGCTTTGTCTTCAGTGATGATTTCACTGCAAAGGTACTTCACAACTGTAAATTAAATTACTATGTTTGGAAGAACAAGTTCCATGGATCATTGCATCTCCCCATTTTCTTAGTCTTTTCTATCTTTTGTTGTGAGTTTGAGTCTAGTGAACATTTCTAGTTAAGTTCCTAGTAACATTTTTGTCTATAGGGACTGAATCCAATTGATTTGTTTATCATTAGACACTTCAATTTGAATCATATTTTTGAAGAAAATATATATGTGCAAATCAACTAGTTAATATTGTAATTTTAAGCAAGAATGATATTCTAACATCATGCGTTCGTTTGAATTAAGAATTTTTAACATCATTCTTCTCTTTGAGACTTGTTGAATGTTAAAGTCCAAGGGTGCTAGGAATTGAGGTGCTAATCATTAGAAACTAGAAGATGAAATCATATTTCTGAATGCCAGGAGTATGCACTAGTTAATTGGTTTATTATGTAATTATAAACAACAATAATATTGTTGTTGCTTTATAAGAATCTAATGAGGTATAGTATGAAGAATATTGTGTTATACTGAATGTTTATTCTAAGATACACATGTTCTTAATTTCTACATACTTGGTTCTTTCTTATCAATTCAAACTACTTCTTAAGCTTTTTTGTTGGACCATTAATTGATTCTTTTGTCATTCTCACCCTTGACTAGGACAATCTCCAACTTATGCATTTAGAATGAAGCAATGATATGAATATCATATCGTATCATATCGAGCAAAAACTAGTACAAATTTGCTTTGCACTGTAATAGGTTGTATTAAAGAATTTTGGTTGTATCAGCCGATGCCAATATCAAAAATATTAGGTCGAATTTGTAACTTAAAAAAAATTGAAAGCTTAAAATGAAAAAAAAAATCCTTTTGTGTCTAAATTTTTAAAACATAAAATTATTGTTTAAAAACTAGTTTTTATGTCTGAAACATAATTTCTGATGTTAATTTTGAGTTATTAAATCAACATTTTAAATATTTTTTCAATTTTAATTATAATATGAACTAATTTTAATTATATATTGAGGAATTATTTTATAATTTTGCAAAAATTAATGCATAATGTTATTTGGTATTAACAAGTACTGATACTACGTCATACTAGTACCAAAATTGGTACAAGCTGTACTCTGAATTTTTTTAAGAACTTGATCTCTATATTAAATGCTTATTGGCTGCTTCTATCTTTTAAAATACTTTTATCCTTCAAATTTTTTATATTTCTTTTTTAATTTTAATATTTGTGTTTAATTTACTTATCAAACTTTCCTTATTTATTTGTCAGTATTTATCCGTTTTAATTATATAACATAGGCATGTAGATTTAATTTAGGTGTAATAAATAACTAGAATAAAATAGGGGTATAATTACTAAGGGCTCACCCTTATTTTTAATTTTCTATTTTTGCTTTTAAATTTTAATAAAAATTAATTAATTAATTATTTAATTTATTCCCACTTTTATAACATATGAAGTTTTAGTTTTTATAATCTAATTTTTTATTAAATAAATAAAAAGTATTTAACTATTTAATATTAACTGCTAATAAAAATTCTTAATTATTCAAGTTGTTAATGTTAAGATCCTTAAAAGAACGTTATATAAGTTATATCTTCTAAAAGATAAATTTTGTAATTGGGGACTAAATTTTAATTATATAAATTTGAGAGATTAATTTAAAAAATTATTTGAAACGGTATACAATATTGATCGATATTGGTATTATATTGTACTAATACCAAACCAGCATGAGCTTTGGTACGGCATTCATAATATTGGTTTTAAGCCTTGGTTACTGTTCATGTAACAGTTGGGTTTGTTTTGTTGCTTTTGCTTTCTAGATATGAATTCAAATCAAATCATGAAGAATGGGTTAAATCAGCATCACCCAATTTAGCATCTGAAGTTGCCAAGAATATCCATCTAGCCATTAATTCGACATACGATAATGTAAAAATGTTATATAAGGTCAGAACAGAGTTGCGGGCAACCCTTCAGGCCCTTTTAAAGGTATCTTCCCAAGAGGAGCTTTAAGATTTTACATTTTAGTTGCAGTATTTCAACTTGAAAATGTACTACGAACTTATTTGAAAAAATGTGATGTCATTAGGTAGGTCTACTTTGAGGCAAAAAAGATATAGCAACTACATTTTTTGGAACTTTATAAATGCTAGGAAAAGAAACCAAAATAGGAAGGTTGTGTTTCATAGTCTGGAATATATTGAATGGCCAAATTCATTTTGTTCTCATGTCCCTAACTCCTTTCCCTTCTTTTGCCAGGACAATAAAATACTAGTGATTCCTACAGTTGCAGATCCTCCATCACAACTCAACTCAAAGAACACATATTACACCGAGTGTAATGAAAGAGCATTGATGCTGTCAAGCATTGCAAGCATATCTGGATGTTGTCAGGTAAATTGGTGGTCAACTTTTAGCTTTCATTCTTGGGTTCAATTTGTTTGGCGGATGATGTATGGTTTAAATGTTATTGTCAGGTTGCCATCCCATTAGGAGAGCATGGCAATTTTCCGATTTCTGTTTCTTTTATTGCATACCATGGAGGGGATAAGTTTCTTCTTGATACATTGTTGGATATGTACTCTTCACTTCAAGAACAAGCCAGCATTGCTTCTAATTCAGCACTGTTGCCAGATACAAATGGAGACATAGACACTTCTGAGATCTTGAAAGAAAAGGTTGGTCGCCAGCAATATCTTAATGTGACTGGCGGTGCTAATTTAGGAAACTTTTTGCATAAATGTCTTCAATTCTTTATTGTTCTCAAAGCATTTACCCCCCGGTTTCTTTCTAGTTGGCTGAAGTCCTTGATTTGTTTGCCTTTTCGGTATCATGTATAAAATGTGTCTTCTCAGTGTAGCAAAAGCCCTCTATTTTTTTTAATGTTAAATTTAAAATTACATATTAGAGTTTCATGGGTGTTTTACTATTTTAATTTTACTTTTAACTGTACAAGTATTTATCGGAAACAATCTCTCTAACAATTAGGGTAAGGCTGCATATTATTGAACCTCCCCGAATTTCACGTTTCAGTGAGACTTTTACTGGATTTTTATTGTTGTTGTTGTTTAACTATCAAGTATTTAGGAGTTGGGAAACAATGTATTTTTATTTTTTGGAATATATACTTTTGGCAAAATTTTTAATATATGAAGGGAATTGAGGTTTTTATTCCCATAACCTTCTTAGTTCTATCCTCAAACCCATGATATTTGGTACAATGTAATGGAAGGTGTAATGTATTCATGACTAAATTGCGTAAGCAATTCATTTGTTTGGCTGGATAGTTACTATGGAATGCCATGCCCTATTGCTTCATGTTAGAAATCATAATTTCTTTAAACAATCTAATCGTCATTACATCAAACTTTCATAATCCTCATTTTATTTCATCATTCCACTGCATTACATTATATTCTACCGAATATCTTTTAAATTTCCTCTCTTTCCTCATTTCTCCTTATCTATCTCTCTTCTTTTCACTTTAGCTCCTGTTCTCTTCTTCCTGTTTCTTTTTCTAATTCCATTGTAACTCATTTCCAACATGAAAAATTAACTGTTTTTTCCTGGAGCACTTTATTAAGAATTTCACATTTGATAGATGATGATCTTTTTGTCTAGCTTGTTTGTAATACATGGTTCTTGAAAATCAACATTGATGCAAGCTTTGAAGACAGTTCTCTGGTGTTGGCAATTTGATCCTTGTGACCTTCCTTTCCTGCAAAATTTTTTAGTTCAAGACACAGTGGAAGCCATGGATTTGACTGATGATAGAACGCTTTAGGAGAACACATGCCTTTTTATCTTTTGATCTTACTTATCAGTAGATAGCCTTATTGCAGGGAAATGCTGCATTTAGACAGAAGCTCTGGAACAAGGCTGTCAATTACTACACCGAGGCCATCAAATTGAATAACATGAACACAGTCTATTATTGCAACCGGGCTGCAGCTTACTTAGAATTAGGATGGTCTGATATTCTCTTCAACTTTTTACTCATCCTGCATGTAAAGTTTTTGCACATTACTTCACCAATTTGTTTTAATTTTTGCAGTTTTCAGCAAGCTGAAGAAGACTGCATGAAAGCAATTTCACTTGATAAAAAAGTAAGTAGTTCAGTATTATTATATTATATCATGGCATCCTTTTGATTTATTAAATACATTGTCAATTGCAATAATTGGGCTAACATCGTCCTAGGTTTCCTATTTCATAACTTATCACATTGTTCTATTTTGTTTTCATTGGAATAAGACATTGGTTTTTCCATGTTCTCTTGCCCTGCCATATGATACCATGAGGAGCTTATGGAGATTTGCTTGAAACAAATGAGCTACAAGCTTCTGTTATTAATTTGAATTATTTTGTAATCTAATTTAGGCGTTAAAAGTATAATAGTGCATGATGCTGAAAGTCTTACAGTTTCCTGTTGAAAGAATTACATGAGACGGGTTCCTATGGTCGTGGTTGGTAGGCTGATATGTGTACTAAGAAACTATGTTTGCCTATAGCCATTTCCTGAGTCTTTTAGATTTTAGGAAAATAGCCTCTTATCCAGTGCATCAAAGACCTTGTCATGCTTGTCTTTTCGGACGTGGATTTCTAGGAAAATATTATGTTGGTTAACCACCCCATCCAATTAAATGAACTTGATTGGGCAAAGGAAAAGGTGATAAGTGCAGTGAAGGATTTGGGTTGTTGTCCTTTATAATTCGTCCATGGCCAACCAAAGAGAGAACCAACAGAAACCACCTTATAATCAAAGAGATCGTTTGTTCTTGGTTGTGAGACAATTCTGGATTTTCTGTGCTTTGATGGGGAGAACGTAGCATGGGATCAGAAATATTTTTGAACAAAGAACTTGATTGGATCAACAAAGTAATATTGGTTGGATTTAGAATAAAGGATTTGGTGAGCAAGGGTGACTTGAAATGACTCACATTTTTAGTTACATAACAGACTAGGTGATGGTGATCAGGCAAAAGACTTCTATTGTCCATGCAATGTTTATGTTTTTTTTTTAATCAAGTAGTACACTAGATTAGTTCTAGTTAATTTTTTGCAGAACTTGAGTATAATTTTAGTTAGTTTAACTTCATCTCTCTTCCTGATGAAGAGATTGTAAATGATAGGTCTGTCTTTTTGGGTATTGGCGGTGAGTTGATGGTATAAGAGCTTCTGACAAGGCTAGGTTTTGAAATTTCAGATTGGGGTGTTATTACTGCAAAAGATGACTTTACTTGGTATTCATGCGGCCAACAGCTACTATTAAGCAGATTTTTTCTGATATTAGTGAGACCCTTATTATTTGGATTTAGCTCTAAAAATACTTAAGTTTTTCTGATTTGCAGTAGTTATGGTAAATAGAATCAACAATAATAAGATATCAGTTTATTGATATGCTCGCAATCTTGTAACGTCAACTATAAAATACCAATAAATGGGTTTGCCAGTCATCATATCTCCATATTAGAGAAATTCAAACTTCATCATGTTGTTAAACATTGCTAAGGCTCCAGGGGTCTTAAAATGAAGTTGTGTCAATCTTGCAAGCAGGTTGATTAGCGAGGTGGATACAAGCCTATAGCTATGTTCATGTTTTCTTTACGTACTTGACCATTTGGTTGAACTTGTGTGTATACATATATTCACAATAATTTGTTGAAACTTCGTAGTCTAGAAGCTTAAATAGTCTAGTTAGTTTGCTTTCGATCCTATAAAGTTTTTGAATTGCTTAACAAGATTTCCTATTTTCCACGCAGAATGTGAAGGCATACCTTAGGCGTGGGACAGCTAGAGAATCACTTCTACATTATAAAGATGCAGCTCATGGTGAGCACTGTTCTTCACTGATCCGAGTGAATCTAGCATGTGAAATAAAGTGCATGTGATACAAGATTGTGAAGGATTGCACCAGTTGACATTCAAGTAATTAATAAACAAAATAGAGTCTAAGAGTTCCATAAATCATGGAGAGGAAAGTCAAGGGGGGTTCTAAAATAAATGATTAGCTTCTTCCATAGGGACCAACGATGTGGTAGGCTTGTTTGAAAGGGATGTTTCCATCTCATGATCCTCCAAGAATTGTGGAGTGTGTGGTGTGCTAAGCCCCTGTTGATCCGTCTGTTTGTCTCTAGGGAATGGGGAATGGCATAAAGCACCCCGAAGAGGGTTGTTTATTCTCTTAGCATAGGATGAGATCTGCTAAAACTGAATAGTATATATATGAATGAGTTACTTGAATGGTTATATCTGCAATAGTGATTGTGCATAGACCTCCATGGATTAAGCAACCCTAAGTTTTTTAAAAATTATTAATTGAATATTGGGTTCAACAATTATTTGTTTGTCTCACACATTCATGCACATGGATCTGCAGAGCTCTTAACTTGATACGTTATAGTACTTTCTTCTATGTTAACCTTTTATGTGCATGCAGATTTCAGTTTTGATACGTTATAGTACTTTCTTCTATGTTAACCTTTTATGTGCTTGCAGATTTCAGTTTTGCTCTTGTTCTTGAGCCACAGAATAAGGTGGCTAGTCAGGCTGTGGAAAGACTAAAGAAGCTAATGAGTTGATGGCTCTTTGTCCTCCCCGTTTTTGACAGAAAATGTTAGTGTTTCGTGAGTTAATCTAAATTGTATTCTTCTCAAGCTGGACCTTTTGGGCACTAAATGTAAATTTAGTTTAAAAAAAATGTTATTCTTATTAATCTTTTGGAAGTAATTTTTAAAATATAATTTATATTATTTACAGTTGATTTAAATTTTTTTTTGGTAAATCAGTTGATTTAATTTATTTCGAATGTTTTTAGACTATAATCGATATATTTATGATATATTTTAGATGTTCGTTTGGGAAACATTTATGTTCAGCTCGAAGATGAGTTTATTGATATCATAATGATAGTGTAGTACTGGAGTATTTAAAGTAGCTACACCAAGAAAGAAACCCAATTGCATATTTGTACTATAGCATCAGCCTTCAATGTGCGTATTATAATTTTAATTTTGCCCGATAAATTCTTTTAGGAATATATGAACAATAATAAAATTATAACTTTTATAAATGAATGCAATTAGACTTTAATTTCTATTAAATTTTACATTGAAAATGAGCCTATAATGTTGGTGTGATCATATTGGGAGATTTAATTATATTTAATTAATTACAAAATAATTTTGTTTTATCCCTAACTTAAATGATTTAACTTAATTTTAACTAGAATTTTACAACCCGTTAATTTCACCTATAAGTTATTCCCCTAAAAGTACCAACATTCAACTTCACAAACCCTACACTTTGGTTCAATTTCTACTTTCAATACCCCACCTTTCCTTCCAATTTCAAGAATCTAGCTGAGTGTTTAGTCCAGTAAAACATCGAAAATGACGGGGAAAACCCACCTCCAAGGGACTGCTTGATATGATTCTATGCCCGTATGCAGTCACCAATCTGATTGTTTTCCCAAAACGAGCTGATAGTTTCTCTCAGAGATTTCAAGTAATGAAATGGTTATGTTATGTCTGGCAGGAAAGCTTAGATGGAGATATTATAGATTGCGTCCACACGTCTCATCAGCAATATTATAGATTTAGTAATTTGGGGATTGCAATATTATAGATTTGGTTAAAGTTGAGTTAAATAATTTAATTAGCTTAATTAATTAAAATTAAGGATAAAATAAAATTAAGTAAACAGTTTGATTAATTATAATTTTTAAAATTTTTTATAAACACGATTGACCTCAACGTCACGTGGTGCAGACGTGACATTATAAGCCTATTTTAAATATAAAATATCATAAATTTTTATTATATAGCAGATAACTAATGACATAAGGTTTAATTTGAATGTTTATAAAATAAGCACTACATTATTATATATGCCTTGTTTTTTTGTTTCGTAAAATAAAGTAAGAAGAAACTACAGGACAACAGTGTGATATGATCACACTATATAAAGTCATTCACTATAATGGATGTCAAAAAAAGCATAAAACAACTATGTAAGTATAAAAGTTTGTTCAATATTTATGTTTATTTATTAATATAATAGAAAGTAATAATATGTGGATAGAATATTTTGTAAAAATTTTAGAATAAGATGTAGGAGTTATTAAAAAAATCTATATATGAGAAAAATGAGCTTAGTGTATATGACATTTATGATACAATACTTGGTACTCATTCCGATTATTTGAAAGGCCTTGAGTATGACTCTAAGCCAAATGTTTCAACATCAACATATAAAACTAACATTAAACACTTTTAAAAGAAAACAACAAGCTTCAGTGTAACATCCCGTCACTGATGGGAATGTTATATTGGTAAATTGGGACGGGATAGGATTTTTACCGCATATTATTGACTGAACATTCTTTTGACCTCTAATTGTAGAGGAATGAGTCTTTTATACATGCATATGTAGGTGAATGCATTCATGACTTTTTCCCGACTTTTAATTGTGATACTGATATGAATTGTGAAATTGTGAGATAATTAGATTTGATTATGATTTATTGGGAATTTTGG
>JANIJH010000005.1:26124572-26135058 GCA_024520975.1 Erythroxylum areolatum | reverse complement strand
ATACAAGATAACTTTGATGACCTCAAGTCAAATGATCACTTATACAATCATCACAATGAGAATTCCATAGACATACAGGTAATGTTCCAAATGAATTTCTCAAATCGGGTCTATTCAGTGAACTTGTTCTCTAGCAAGCACCCACATATTTGTTTAAATATCTCTATACTTTAGCCTATGAGATTGACTACTTCCTTCATAAGGACAAACAAAACGTATGCCAATCTTTTTTCATTCTATTAATGTCCAATCTTAATATAACAATGACTAGGAATATTTAGGACTAATACATAAATGCAATATGAATCTTATAATTATAATCTCATTATAATTTCATTTGCAATGTACAATTATTCCATAGACTTTATCATATACATCTAAACATGTACAAAATAAAGAATGTCTTTAAATAATTTGTTACTAAACTACAACCAAATCGATTGGCTATAGGGCATAGACCAACTTATAGTACATGTATGATTGTTGCCACGTGTATGTTGATATCAATGCTCTACATGTCAAAAAATCCAAAATTATAGAAATTATAAAATCGCTTCAAAATTATTTTGGATCATTTTTTTAGTCTAATGAATTAGACTTATAAATGAGTTATGTTAAAATGAGTTTAGCTAAAGTTCAACCTAAAAATTTTCAAATTTCTTAGAATCATATCCATCCTCACTTATAAAATAAGCTTAACTTTTAAACTTGAATCCACCCATTATAAAAATTTTAAATTAAAAACCAAACAATAAGTCCAATTCATTATAACATACTAGCATTGATTCATGCCTTAGCTTATTAAATCATGTAAATATTGAATAAAAAAACTTAATAATTTTAAAATAAAAACCATAAAATCATTCAAAAATAAAAATAAAAATTCTTACAAATATGTAATTATAATTAAATCAAATAAATAAACATAAAAATATATAATCATGGACAAGGGAAACCCATCTATTCTTATAGCTATTAGTATAAAAGTTTTAAAAAAATCATATACGACTTGTGAAATATTGAGTAGAATGTGTTATTTGAGCAACAAAAGGTTTAGACCTAAACATCTGCTTAATGAACTATTAAAATAACCATAGCAAAAGAAATTTGAACAATGTTTGATAAAGGTATAGAGTTTTTTTCAACGCTAAGATTAAAACTATTATGAAAGAAATATATTTTACTGATACACTAGGAGTTAGGAGAGTGAGAGAATATATCACTAAAATGATCCATTTATAAAGTAAACTCAATGCCCTAAATATAATCATTTCTTATACTTGCATTGTTTACTAAGATCCAAATACACTACCATCATAGTTTGGTATCCTTGTTACCTACAACTTACAAGATGAAGTTTGGGACATTCACTTCACCATTACCTATTGTGTAACAGTGGAAGACTAAACCCATAAATTTCAAAGGTAAATCTCCTAAACATCCTTGATTTGAAGAACCTAGATAAATAAGTGGTGTAAGGAATCCTCATATATCATAAAGAATATTAGATACTTCTTTTGAAAGAAGAAAAGTATTAAAAAAAACATGATTGCATAGAATACAAGACCTGAAAGGAGAAATAGGAACTATTAGGTAACTTTTTAAGCTTTTGGCATTCTTAAGTGTAATATTGCTATAATCTTATCAAGTTCTAAATTGCTAAATAATATATTTTCTTATCATATTTCTTCCATAATGCAAAGATTAATATCTAGGAGATAACCAACCAAGGACGAGTCAAAATTGATAGCTAGCAATAATGAAGAAGTGAGTTTAGATTTTGTAAAAGTTATTTGTTCAAACCTTAATGCTAGTTTTAAACTTATTTTATATAACACTTTCTATATACGTAACACCCCACTATTATAGATTACATACTAGAACACCTTGTGGACATTCCTGTACATAACCTATAATAATGGCATGTTAGAGTAAACACGTATCCAACTTAATCATGGCATCAACATAAAAGTCACCCAATTTTAAAACCAAACTACATTCCACGTTTCATTTCATAAAAACCAAACTTAACATTGTAGCTTTTCAAACCATCCAAATATATATATATATCATTAAAACTAAGTACATTACACGAGGAATTTTTTATAAAAATAACTTTAATCTAATCCTTCAGTCTTAGCTGACCAACCTTTGAGCTATTTCTATAAGTACAAGAATTAATCTTCTTGTAGCATCTCCCTTTCACTGGTGTTCCCTTTTGGACCTAAAAAATCAACGTTGCAATTTTGATGAGTTTTGCGAACTCAGTGATGTAACCATCCTAGATGATTCACCCAATTCATACCACATAGCAGATCATATAAGCAGATAATTTCACATCTTTTCATTTAGCAAATTGCATCACATATCATTACTTCACATACTCATTTTCATACAAATACAAGTCCACATTATAATTCAATCAGGCAAACACACTCAATAAGTGTATATGCAATGTTCGTGTGACCCACTTTCAATTATTACATTGTTGTGACTGAGTGTCTAAACTGTCCCATATCTATTGTAGATATCGGGCTCCTTAATATTGTCCTTTACCTATTGTGGATACACGACTCATTGTACATATCGAGCCTTTGGCTCTATACCACATTATGAAGCTTTAAGCTCATATTCGATGGCTACTCATGTCATAACTATCATTATCTGATCATGCATTCGTGTATGAAATGCATCACATTCATATTCAGTCATTCATTGTTTCAAACATTCCCATTCGCAATCCCATTCAAACACATTTACAGTCCTATTTTCACTTATCATTGGACCTTATTTCGATATTCAACAAACATGTTGAGTAATATTTATTTCACCAAATTCACATTCAAGGAACACTCCAATATCATATTTATATATTAGAATCTTCATACCTTTATGTCTGGAATTAGTACAAATAATCCACATTCAGAAAATAATTTCACTAAATTCACATTCGAGGAACACTTCAATATCACATTCATAAATCAGAATCTTTGGACCTTCATGTCTGGAATCATTACAAGCAATCCATTTCAGAACATAATTTTACCAAATTCACATTTAAGGAATGCTTCAATATCACATTCATAAGTTAGAATCTTCAGACCTTCATATATGGAATTAGTACAAACAATCCACATTCAGAACATAATATATAATAGATAAATATTAAGTGAGACCATCTAGGTTACTCACAGATCGCTCCAGAAGCTATTGCCTCGAAGTTCCAGCAACGTCTAGATGTTGACGTTCCAAATGCTCCTCTATATCGTGCAAAATATACATTTACATAAATCACAAAGTTGCACAATTATACACATACTCATTTATGCACATATGTATACATATGGATTATTTACAAGGCATGTTCAATGATAATCCTAGGTATCTTTCCAATATTCTTGTCACATAATCAGTCATATATCAAAACTCACCTAAGTATAATTTGTACTTAGGTTTACACCTCACTAAAACCATTAAAATCAAAATTCATAACTCATTTGGTCAATTCAGATTTTTTCTTAAACATACTTTCGGGTCAAATTTGCATGTTCTTTCTGACCAAGAAAATGAAGTAATTTGGTAACACTTTCATCTAGAAAAGTGTTCCCTTATGTCTTAAGTTTCTAATGACACTAAGATCATATAATTTGATTCAATATTCTGAAAGTTATACTCAAAATACTTCGGATTGAGTACGTTCAAAATTTTGGCTAGTGTATGATCGCATGCACTCCAAGTTGTACAACTAATATCTCTCAATTAAAATATCCAAAAATTACAAACTTTATACCAATTGAAAGATAAGAGAATAATATACAACTTTTGTGGAGACAACTTTGTTTGATTTGGCATACATCAATACAATTTATTCGATAGCTATAGGGCATGATTTTTGTCACAGGTAGTGCTGCAGCCTAAACCAAAACTAAAATTCAAGCTAAATTTCAAGACCCTTAAGGACATAATTAAATGCAATTTCTTCTTAACAATTGTAGCCGTATGACTGTAGTTTAATCTAAATAAAAAATCATTCCATTTGGAAATCTACATATCAAGCTATGGTTAAAATACAAAGCTTTAATCAGTTGAAAATGTTATAGCTAACATTTTCCAACACACTCTTCATCACCATTTAGTCTCTCAATCCTCCATTAAAACAACTCATAAACACCATTAATACATTAACACAGAACATACATCTATTTATTGCAACATCAATGTTACACATATCTCAACTGCTCTATCATAATCATTAAACACTAAGCTATCATCATATATGCTTTATTTAGCAAAACCATGAAGATTACTAATAATACTCTTACTTGTTTTGGCTCCAAAGTTGAAGATCACGTAACCCTGACTCCCAAACATCCCAAGGTCATCTTCATTTATGAAGGAGAGATGAGGTTTTTCTTGTGTCAAGATGAAGAGCACGTTGAAAGGGTGAGAAATGAGTGTCATAGATGAGAACAAATGAAAAAGAGGAAGAAGCTGAGAACATTTGGCCAAAAAAGTCAAATGAAAGACCAATTAAAAGATGGTCTTTCAAAAGTTACATGGGTTTAATGCTTAGCTTGGCAAGTGACACTTCTCACTTGCCACGTGTCTAATTTTTAAGGCTTTAAACTAAATTCTCTTATTTAACTAGTCCAATCAATTCTAATTCCTACGCTACTTGTCTCCCAATTTTCGATGACACTTTTCAATAAATCACAAGGTCATTTATCAAAAAGTATATTGTCATTTGATAGTACTTTTTACTATTATTTATCAATTGTCTTGCTACTTGACATTTTTCTAGTCCAAAAATACCTAAAATTTTAGAAAATTTTCAAATTTCACCAAAAAATTCTAAATCTGTAAGTATACTCTTCACATCAATTTTCAATACGAATAAACCACAATTCTCAATAAAATCACATTTATAAAATTAATTATACCTAAAAAATGTCAATGAATGCATATACAATCATTTTAATGTGCCAAAATTCAATATTCAAGTGTATGTGTATATCAAATTATGCATGAACATGAAATGCACTTTCTAACTTCTCACTAAACTCATATATACATTATGTGGGCCTTAACATGGGTAACGGGATGTTATAATTCTCCCTTCCGTAAAAAAAATTTCGTCCTTGAAATTCTTACCTGAATATTCGAACAGGTGGGGATATTGTCTCGTCATATGATCTTCTGTTTCCTAGGTTGCTTCCTCAGTCGAGTGATTCCTTAAAGAACTTTCATCAGTGGAATTACTCAGTTCCTTAGCTACTTAATTTGAGATCCCACTATCTTGATTGGCTCCTCAACATAACTTAGATTACTAATAACCTGAATCTCTTGAGCCGGTAACACATACGTCGGATCTGATCGGTATCTTCTGAGCATGCTCACATGAAATACGTTATGTAACTGAGACGTCTCATTTGGTAAAGCTAACTTGTATGCCAATGGTCCTATTCTATCAATGATCCATAAGGATCAATGTACCTAGGGCTCTGTTTGCCCTTTTTACCGAATCTCAACACTCTTCCTCAAAGTGATACTCTCATTAACACTTTGTCCCCTACACTGTATTCCATATCCCTTTGATGCTGATCCACATAGCTCTTTTGTCTATCTTAAGCCATTTTAATTCGGCTTTGAATCAGTTTCACCTTATTCACGGTATCTTGAATCAATTTCAGGCCTTTAACCATTCTTAAGCCCTCTTCATCCCAATATAGAGGCGATCGATACTTTCTTCCATACAATGTCTCGTATGATGCCATTCCGATACTACTGTGATAGTGGTTATTGTAAACAAATTCTATCAGTGCTATCTAAAGCTCCTTGAAACTCCAATACATAAGCTCTAAGCATATCCTCAACAATCTTGATTATCCTCTCACTCTGTCCATCTGCTTGAGGATGAAATGTCATACTGAAGTTCAACTTTGTGCCCATAGCTGACTACAAGCTCTTCTAGAATACCGAAGTGAATCTAGGATCCCTGTCTAGTGCAATAGACACTGGAACCCTATGCAATCTAACCACCTCATTCACATATCTTTGGGCCAATTGATCTAGTGAGTTCTTTTCTCTCATTGGTAAGAAATGGGCTAACTTAGTTAATCGGTCCACTACAACCCACATAGCATCGTTCTGCCTCAGAGTCTTAGGCAACCTCATAATAAAATTCATGGAGCCTAATGCTCAGCCTTAACCTATTGGCATGTCATACACTTAGAAAGATACTCTACCATTTGCTTCTTCATTTTGGGCTATTAGAAATGTTGCTTTAGCGTGTTAAATATCTTGGTGGTACCAGGATGCATAGCATAAGAGGCCATATGAGCTTTCTCTAAAATTTCCTTCTTCAACTCATCCACATTGGGTACACATAGTCTTTTCTTTAGCCACAATGTCTCATCTCTTAGTTCAAACTTAGAAACCGGATTCATCTTCATTTTCTCTATAAGCTTCACCATATTAGGATCTTTCCTCTGGACTTTTCTGATTCTGTCATGCAGCATCGATGTCAACTTTAGCGTGGCTATCAGTGCTTCATTATGCTATAGATTCAACCCCACATTCAAAGCTCTCAAATGAAGATGATTTGGTAACCCCAATAACTAAATCTGAGATGTACTGATATTTATCTTTATACTCAAAACATCAGCCACCACCTTAGCTTTCTCCAGATGATACTTAATCGTGCAGTCATAATCCTTTAATAACTCAATCCATCTTCTTTGTCTTATGTTCAACTCCTTCTAACTCAACAGACACTTCAAGCTCTTACGATCAATGTATATCTGGAATGTCTCTCCATACAAATAATGTCTCTATATCTTTAGAGTAAAAACAACTACAGCAAGCTCTAAATCATGTACCGAATAATTAATGTCGTGAGACCTTAGTTGTCTCGATGCATAGGCTATCACCTTGCCATACCGCATCAATACACATCCTAATCCTTAATATGAAGCGTCACTGTATACTACATGTCCTCCAGTTTCTGATGGAATAGCTAACACCAATGTCGTAATTAACCGATGCTTCAACTCCTCAAAACTTTTCTGACATTCATCATTCCATCTGAAAACTACATTCTTCCTAAGAAATTGTTAGAGGGGTTGAGGTCAATGAGCAGCCCTCAACAAACCTTTGGTAATATCCGGTCAATTCTAAGAAACTTCGAATTTCTAATGCATTCCTCAGAGCTTCCCAATTAATCATTACCTTTGTCTTCTTTGGATCTACTTGTATGCCTTATCTAGTCACTATATGCCCCAAAAATACTACTTGATCTAGCCAAAATTCACACATACTGAAATTGGGGTACAGTTGTTTCTCCCTCATAATCTGTAAGATCACTCTCAGATGCTTAACATGTTCTTATCTACTCTTTGAATACACTAGGATGTCATCAATAAACACAATCACAAATAAATCCAGGTAGGGCTAAAACACCTTATTCATCAAAGCTATAAATGCAGTTAGTGCATTAGTTAACCCAAACGACATTACTAAGAACTCAAAGTGCTCATACTAGCTCCTGAATGCACTTTTAGATACATCAGCTTCTGTTATCTTCAACTGAAAGTATCTAGATCTCAAATTCAACATAGTGAACACCTGAGCTCCTTGCAACTGATCAAGCAAATCATCATTTCTAGGCAACGGGTACTTATTGTTCACTGTCACCCGATTTAGTTGCCTATAATTGATGCATAACCTTGAGATCCCATCTTTCTTCTTTACAAATAAAACTGGAGCTCCCTATGGTGATACACTAGGTCTAATAAAACCTTTTTTTAGCAACTCTTATAGCTAAGCCTTCAACTCCTTTAGTTCCATAGGTGTCATCCTATATAGAGGAATGGATATAGGAGCAACACCCAGAACCGGATCAATTGTGAACTCTGTTTTCTGATCTGGAGGTAAACTAGACATCTCAATGGGAAACACATCCAGGAATTCCTTAACAATAGGGATGTCCTATACATTTTGCTTAGCTCATGTATTAATAACATGGGCCAAATAAGCCTCACATCCACCTTGCATCAACCTCAAGGAACTCATAAATGAGATTAGCCTGACTGGCACTACTTGACTAATTTCTCTAAAAACTACTCTTGACTGATTAAGAGATTTTAATATCACCTCCTTAGTATAGCAGTTTATGATATCCCTATAAGTAGCAAGCCAATCCATGCCTAGGATGACATCTATCGCCCTTAACTGTAATATAATCAAGTTTGCCTCCAAATCTTCCTGTTCAATTCTAATCAAACACCTCTTGCATACTTCTCTAATTACTGTGGTACTACCTATCAATGTACTCACCTCTATTCGACATTTCAATTGCTCCTTATCATAATGCAACTTAAATGCCAGAAGTGGTGCAATAGATGAATGCGTAGATCTAGGATCTAGCAATGCAAATGTTTCATAATCAAAGATACACCTATAATAATATCTAGAGAATCTTGAGCTTCCTGTCTAGTCATAGCATAAACTCTAGCCTGAGACTGTAGTTACTCCAAACCTTAGTCCTAACAGAAGGATTTCTAGAACTCACTCTGCCTCTGCCTCGACCTCTCTGCCTAACCCTACTAGCTTGACTCTACTGAATAGTAGTCTCACTCACTGATCACCCTCTCATATCAGGCTGAGCCCCAATGGTACCAAGACAATCCTTAACTTGATGGTCAAAGGAGCCTCATCTAAGGCAAGCTCCATATAATCTCCAGCACTCACCATTGTGCTTCTTCCCATAGTGCTCATAATTAGGTTTTTGACCTGACACCACCCCCTTTCCACTGTTAGACTATGTGAAACTACCCCTTTGTCTAAACCCCGACTGTCTTAATCCAGCCGGTGGTCGAAAAGATCTATTATAATGCTTATTAAACTTCCTAACAAAACCACTCTGAACTTCACTGAGCCTCTTCATTTTATACTCTTGCATGTGTTCACCTTGATTATCTCTCAACAATTATTCTATTCGGATCGAGGCACTTTGAGCTCAGGTTGGTGATTGCTAGCCTTGTCCAAATTTTCATATTCAATTCGTCTTCAAATCTCCTGCACTTGTCTTCCTTAGTAGGAATCAAGGCAGAAGCATACCCCATCAACTCATTAAATCTGATCTCATAATCTGCCACTGACATTCTGCCCTACTTCAGATCTAGAAATTCCTTCATCATTCTGTCCAGGTAGATCTTGGGCATATAGTTCTCCCTAAAGACCCTCAGGAAGTCTTTCCACTTCAGATTGCAAAGCCTAGTGGTATTACCTGGAATAATCTTCCACTATTGCTATGCTAGGCCTTGCAGTAAAGATACCACATAATCGAACTTGTCGCTCGACTTGCAGTTCATCTAGTCGAAAACTCTCTCTAGCCATCCCTCGGCCTCTGCAGGGTCTATACTTTCATAGAAGTCCATACCCCCTGCTTTCATAGCCTATCATACCTCATCTCCCTTCTCTTGGGAATTATAGGAAGACAAGGTATAGAAGACTCTCTACTAGCTTGTGCCCGATCCTAGGTCAGCTGATTGTCCCTCTCGATCCCCTACGTTGAATGACTTATAATAAATAATAACGTCAATTATTGTTCGTATTTTTCACGATATTTCATGTCTAATATTCCTATATGTCCCTATAGATGCCAACCATGCTCTGAAACTAAAATGAAACACTCTAACCATAGATTATATATCGAAACACCCTATGGACATTCTTGTACATAGCCTGTTGGCCCCCAAAATTTTTCTTGATGAATAAGTATGATTTTCGTTAATTATGAGATCTTTATGAAAGTTTATGGAGTTAATTATTATGTTGATGTTAGAAAGATTACATGATATAGGTTGATTGAATTAAAGTGTTAAAGTTATAAGAATATTCAAGGGCATTTTTGGTAAGAAACTTAAGGATAAAGAACATAAGGCATATAAGGAAAGGTTTGAATTAAGTTAGAGCCAATATGGTGTTTAAGAAGATTAAAGAGTTAGGAGGAAAATGAAAGAAGGGGCAAAATGGGAAGACCAAAGGAGAGGAAGGGTGTTTTTGAAAGGACAAGACCAAAATATGGTCTTACATTTAAGAGAAGGAGAAAACGTGAATTGGGGGATTCTAGAAGAAGCTAGATGCGTGGATGAGAAAAGAGAGAAGCACGAAAAAAAAAAGAAAGAGAGAAAGAAGAGAAAACAAGCTAGGGTTTCAATTTCCTTAACCTTCAAGAGAGATTTTGAGGTTATTCAAGAAGGGAGAAAGGTAGAGAAAGAGAAGAGCTTTTATTTGAGCCAAAAATCTCTTCATTTGGTGAAGAACCAAGGAGATCAAAGAGGCCTATTTCAGTTAGATCATCTCACGGAGTACACATTAAAGATACAACAGGAAAGAACCTTTGGTAGCTCAGGTTGTTTGCAAAGAGAAGAGGCATTTTGAGCAAGTCTCTAAGCAAGGAAATCAAGGTGGGTACATGTTTATA
>JANIJH010000005.1:25957973-25972390 GCA_024520975.1 Erythroxylum areolatum | reverse complement strand
TACCCATCATAGCAAGCCCATGAACACAGGCCCAATGACACGTTAATGAGAGAATTACAATTGACATCTAATTAATCAGGATTTGTACAAATTAATTTCAATTATGCTAGTCCACAATAATGATAAAATTCTATCATTAGAGCATAAACTAACACAAAATTGTGTAAATATTGAGTTTTGTATTTTTCTTATAGTGATAAAATATTGTTATAATGAACTTTACATTATCTTGAGATAATATTGTTGTTGTGAGGCTTAGGAGTGTGTTATAGATAAAGTTTGTCTTGATATTTAAAAAAGAGTTTGTAACAATTTTCTCTTCTTTAATCGAAGAAGAGTTATAATGAATTTGCAATTCACGAGTGAGCTTGAAAAGTGAGTGTAGGTCAAAGAGAACTGAACCACTAGTTAAAGTATTTTTTTCTTCTCTTTTCTCTTTAGATATTGTAATAGTGTTGTGATAGTATTATCGTATGTGTTACATAAAACTTCTCTTACTTCATTATATTAGCTTAACACCCGAAATTGCAGGGTTATTGACTCTAAAAATGTGATGAATATTTTAATATTGTATTTGTAATTATGCTATTTTAACAATAATAAGTATATTATTTTTACCATTATTATGTTTATTTTATCATTTTCAATATTATGAAGTGTTATATTTAAAAGTTCCCGTTGCTTTTTAAGTGCCTTAAAGTAACATACTTTTTTTGTAAACTCTTTACAAATATTAAAAAATTAGACAAAATTACGACTGTTGATAGATTTATTCATTTAGGCCTTAATATCTATTAGCAGTGAGAGAACTAAACAGTAATAAATTAGAGAATCAAATTTGAAAATGAGGAGTATGATGATTCACTGTAAAATTCCTACTTATTACACATATTTTCCTTTCATTCAAGGGCATGTTCACATTAATAGAAGTCGAATTTATTGCGGCACCAACTAATTTTAAAATTATTATTCAAATTTGGGCGGAGGCCATTTACTTTTCATTACCTTCTACAAAGAGAATGATATTGAAAATTTTCTTTTGTATCGACTTTAACCTTATGTCATGGAAGATGACAGAATGGCAAACGTTTGATAGAGAAAAGAATAAGCATCTCATAAAACCTAGTTGTTAATATTTATCACCACAGATACCAACATTACAAAGAAAAATAGAAAAAGACGACAGTGAATTTTTTTTTCCCTTTTAGAAGAAGACAATGAAACGTTGCTAGATGATTAATACTAAGTTGAAAATTTTAGCATTCGACTTATTTCTTGTGAAGTCAAAAGGAACTAACCACGAAGTATTAAATTAGAAAAAATTAATTTAAAGAGAGAAATTCTTAATCTTTTATTTTCATACCTTATAAATCACTATAAGAAAAATGTTATTTAGTGACGAAAATTACCAATGAAAAATTTAAAAATTATGTCGGAAAGGTAGTTTAGCGACGGAATTTTCCAACTGATCAAGGCGTTGTTAAAATAGTCGTAAATAATAATTTTCCAATGTATGTCGATAAATTTACAGATGGATAGTTTATGTACCGTCAGTAAATATACCAACGGTTGTTTGTGAGGTCGACTGTCGGAAAATTTTCGACGGTCAAAGTTTGTCTCTCTAAAAATTTATAGATGATTTTGGTTATTCCTTCGGTAATTTTATTACAACATTACCGACACTTATGTTTTTCTATCAGTGAATATACCGACATTGTCAATATTACTGACGATTTGTTATTTTCCATCAATAAATAGAGTTGATTTTTATCGACACAATTTTGTTTTATGTCGGTAAATTAACAAAAAAAATTTAAAAAAATTTCCGTTGATCTTATGGTTAATACATAATTTGAACAATTATGAATTATCTGTGTATAATATTTTGATTTATTTATACATTAAATTTTTTTAAACAGAAAGTTGATTGATGATATAAAATTAAAATTATCTTAATTGATAATAAAAATATTAAATTGTACATAATAAGTATTGTAACTCAAATGAAATGACTATAAGTATACTATTGATTTGGTGACCGTGGATGTTTTGTTTGCTATGATGAGGTGCTACTATCTCCTTTAACTTATCCATCTCATTATAGAGCTAGCTAAGTACTCGATCAACTGTTGCAACTAAGTTGCCATTGTCTGCACTATGCTCCAAAGCTCGTGAACTTCATTGGTTGTCGAACGTCTACTAGATGTTGCTGTACTGAACTTGGAGGATTGCGAATAACATGTATTTGCAAATGAACCTCAATCGAATATATTTCCACGATAGTCCCTACTACCCACTGCATAAAGATAAGTTTGAATCTCATCATCATCTTCAGACTGCTGAGACTGTCGTTGAATGCCTTCTTATATTTGGTCCTAGCAGAAGGCAATATTTATATTAGTAAGTGATAATTATTAAGCATTAATATTAAACTATAAATTTCATATGCATTTAATTCTCTATATCGAGTGTTGACGAATGTCACACTGTCATGCTTTTTAGTGTGATTGTGCAAAAAAAGCTAACAGGATGTAGGTCTCATGCCTATAGACTTTTCCTGCATAAGAATAAAATATTATAAGTGAATTAGAATTTATAAAAATTTCAGCGGATTTTTCTCTATTTTTATGATATTTACGCCCTGTTGAACAAAAAAAATAACTCAACGCAACCATACATGACACCAAACATTTATACCATTATCATTATCCATAATATACATATTTTCATTCCAAAATTTACACATCAATTTAAATTGAAATACAACAAAGTAAAACAATCAGAATATAAATGTATAATTTACATACTTACAAGTCTCTCTGTATGCTCGTGATGATAATAGATCCTCCCATATGTACGGGAAGACTCTCTCCCCTCCAGTCCTCCACTTCTATTAGTATAATTATGCTTTGAAATAGACAATGTTTCAGGTGATGTCTAATACTGCTGCCAATGACTCCATATTTGTTTAAAATATAAAACAGTCATACACCAGCCTTATGTATTGCACCAATAAAGTTCCAATAATGTATACATACTTGTCTCTCCCATACTTTATTAATGATCGTGTCAAATTCAGAATCCCAAAAAAATTTATTATGAAATAAAAGGAAAAATATTTGATAAATACTTATAATGTAATAATATTGATCTAATTAATATATAAAATTCAATTAAAAAAGATAATAATATTTTTTTTTACCTCAAACTCCATATATAACCCTCAAGATCAATCTTTTCCTTGAATTTAGATGCCATCTTTCTTAAGCACGATGCAGACGGAATCAACCTAATATAAAAAATAATTTTATACCATTTTAATAATTTAAACCTATAACTTAATTATAAACATATAGTGTTTCATGTATTTTCACTTATAGATTATTGACAATTATGATGTAAGTTATTCCGTCAAATCCCCAGCTCCAAGCTGGCGATCGCTTTCTTCATCCACATCATTTACTCCTGATATCTCTGTCGCTATAAGAGTAGTGGATGATGTAGAGGTGGTGGATGGTGTAGCAGCAAGTACGGAAGGTGATGTCTCATCTGCAAGTATAGTAGCTGGAAGGGGAGGAGGTGATTCAGTTTTAACTGCAGAATGTGATGCTTCACCTAGACAGTAAATACCTCCGAATCATTGTCTGAATCTTGATCGCATTATATTCTGTTTTCTCTTTTGTGACATATTTCAATCTGAAATTCATATTTGATTGAATTTTCTAGAAATATAAAAATTTGAATTCAATATTTTACACAATATATTGAAAAGGAAATAATTGATTTATTCAATATAATATTCAATTACAAACATAAATTATTCGCTATCATCACTTAATTGTAAATCAAATTTATAAGCAAAGTCAGACTCCTTTTCAAATCTATGGCTTTTTTCATCTCTCTAGATATTAATTCTTTCTCCTATGCTATATCCATAACTTTTTGTCTATGCTATAATTTTATTTTAATACTTTTTCTCGAATTATAGAATTGATAAAGATGCAATTGTTGACTAGTTATGTTGTTAATGGTAAAGTTATGTGGTGTATGCTTGATCAAAACCAAGTACTTATTTTATGAATGCTCTCGCAACATTGTTAGTTGATTTTAAATCGAAGCTTTTTGGATGATTACAAGTTTATGGACGTGGACAACATTAGTTAGTCATTCGTATTATAATTTAATATTTTTGTAATATGATTATATCATATTAAAATTTATAAACTAATCTTTTTATTTATTGTTTTATCTATAATAATTGTTCAGGTTGTCATTCATATCTTGTGTAGGAAGAAATGATCATCCTTTAATGTTATATTCTTTATGTTGATATAATTTAATTATTTAATTTTACTTTATCAATGTTGGATTTTTTGAATTAATAATATTTTTATGATTTAATATAATAATAATAAACAAATAATTACAATAAATAACATGTCGATACATTATATAGAAAACATATTGTTAAATATCACGAATTAAAAAGTAACAAATAACATATTTTGACATTGTTAAAACAAGTAGCAAATAACATTTGGCTATAGTATATGAAATGTAAGAAAAAAAAAACATTTGACTACTTTATGAAAATCGTAGCAAATAACATTTGACTATATTATAAGAAACGTAACAAATAATATGTAACTACAAAGACAAAGACGTTGCCAAAATCTATTAACTACGTTTATTTTTGTTATCAATCATTTGATGCCAAATTTTTCCTGCCAACATTCAATTTTTAGTTATATTTTTTAAATGTTTTAGGTACAAAAATTTTTCATAGCTACTACTTTATGGCTACTTTTGAAAATATTGGCTGGAATTAATGATAATTCGTACGACGAAACAGAAATATTACAAATAACTATAGGCGATGTTTTTTAAAATATTTAGCTACGTTTTTTTGTAGCCAATACTCATTTTCCAAAAAAAAAATATTTTTATTTCCCTTGCAATTTAATTTTTTTAATGGCCTAATTTATTCCAAATATAAGAACCACATTCTTTATCATCATCATTACACTTAATCTAAAGTCCCGCAGTGAAGCAAGGTCTGGAGAGGTCTGATAGTATGTAGCCTTACCTTTACATAGTAGAGAGGCTGTTTTCGGATATTCTTCATATTCATTCTAAATTGCTTCCATATAATATTTTTTCATGCACGTTAGTATTCTTAAGTTTGAATTAAATAATGTTAAACTATTTAAGGTTTTGACTGTGAGTGTTATATCGGACCCATGGAATAACCAGACTTGAGCAGATCCCAATCGTCAAATAACATTAGTTTAAATGCTAGAATAAATAAGGAATAGAATAATTATTCTTAGGAATATAAAAGATGAGGAATAGAATATAATAAGTATTACTTTATTTGGTTTACTACTAAACAATTTCTATGTCGGAATTTGGTTTAAAAATATAAACTTGGAATGATAAAGGAATAAGTAAAAAAAAGATCAAAATATCTTTATCTTTATTATTTTTTTAATTATTATTATTATTGTTATTATTATTATTATTAAATTCCTTATTATTATTAATTTCCTTATTATTATTAATTTTCTTCTTATTATTATTAATTTATTATTCTTATTTTTATTAATTAATAATAATAATAATTTTCTACTTACTATTATTCTTATTATTATTAATTTTATTAACAATAATTTTCTACTTACTATTATTCTTATTATTATTAATTTTATTAATTATTATTATTATTAAATTTTGTATTATTATTAATTTTCTACTATCTATTAAAATTATTATTATTAATTATTATAGTTATTATTAAACTCCTTATTATTATTATTATTATTATTATGACGATGATGATGATGATTATTATTGTTGTTGTTGTTATTATTATTATTATTATTATTATCTTATTAATTGTTATTATTATTAATTTTGTACTTGTTATTCTTATTATTATTAATGACTCTATTCTAGGAATAGCTAAAACTATCTTTTATGATTTTTAACTATTCCTAAAAATTGAGGCGTAACTAATCTTAAAATTAAGTATCATGATATTTTTATCTAAAAAATACAAAATTATTTAAATTTTAAAAATATATCAAGAATAGAATTCCTTTTCCTTTGTACCTAAGCTTGGCATTCACAAGTGGAAAAAAATAAGGAACATTGTCGGAGGAGTTTCTTAATAGAAAACTCGTTCCTCAACTTTGCTTAGGCATATGCCAGAGAACTTGGCATTATGAATTTATTAACACTGACAAAAGCTAAATTCGTACATTTAGATGGAAAGTCAAGTTGACTTTTCAATTTTTCTCATAAACAACTTGAACAATTACCTTCACTACAAGAAAATAACACAATCTGCGACGTTTTATTAATAAAACATCGCAGATTGTGAAGATTTTTTTTGTGACATTTAAAAAATGTCACAAAAAGTTTGATTTTTTTGCGATCTTTTATAAAAACGTCGCAAATTTGTAACATCTTTTGCGACGTTTTATCGATAAAATGTCACGAAATAAAAACTGCGACGTTTTATTGAATGAAATGTCACAATTGTTACTACAAGAAAAATACCCCTTCGGCGATATTTTAAAAACGTCACAAATGATCAATATATGTCATAGATTGTTATTTGTGATGTTTTTAAAAACGTCACAAAAAATGTCATTGAAGATGGAGTAAGGAAACGGTTTCAGCGACGTTTTATGGAAAACATTGAGGAAACCTTGCCGATTCAACAACATTTTGGAAAACATCATAAAAGGTGGATGGAATGGGCGACGTCTAGAGTAAATGTCGTGGAAATCCTAAAGCTTTATGCGACGTTTATTAGACGTCGATGAAGGTTGACAATCGGCGACGTTTGGGAATAAACGTCGCCAATTAATAGTTAATAAATTTATTTAATTAAATAAATTTTCAATTTTAAATAATAAAATTTGTGTGATTCATCCAAAAAAATATTAATTGTGAGAATTATTAAAATTTAATTTGAATTTTTCTTTGAATCTGAATATGATTTTAAAATTTAATTTTAATTGAATTATTATTCTGATTTAATAATTAATATTTGAAAACAAATTTATTAAATCTTATTTATTTAATAACTATTTAATATTATATATGGAATTTTTTATTTAATAATTCATCAATTTGTTGAGTACATCATTAATTTGCGAATGATTAATAATGTATAACAAGAATTTAATACATGTAGACAATGAATTATATAATTTCAATTCCCAAACATGTCATAATATAGTAATTAATATAAACAATATGTCATAAGTGTTTAATATATCAGTATGAGTACTTATCTATTCTAAACGAATATTATGTGTAGAACATAAAAGTTTCAAGATCTTTTTTTGTTGTTCGATTTTGGTAGTTAATTTATCTTGCATTTCTTTAAATTTTTTGGTCAATTCATCGACTTTAGACTGTAAGCCATCATTAACCTTCTTCGACGCCTCTAATTCGTCTCGAAGTCTCTTTCTGACCGAAGTCTTCCCTTATAGTCGAGGCCCCATTTTCATGCCAACAATGTAATCTGATCTAATGCACAAGACTTTGTCGTACACTTCATCCACTCTCATCTGATGACTTTGTTATGTTGAATGTGTCAATTCGTGACACATTAAGTCCTGAAAAAGTAAAGAATTAATTATATACATAATCTTATTTAAGAAATATTTATAAATAAACTATGTACTCACCCATTTTTCTTTGCATTCGAGAGTTATCCATTGACCTTTACTTTCATCATAATGAGTGTGATACCATAACTTCATCCGATGACACTCTTCTTCGTCTCTGTCACTCTGTTGTATAGAAATATATAAATATTAATATTTATTATCAAATTTGAAATGTCAATAAAAGAAAAATATAATTAAAAAGATAATAACTTACAATCTCATGTCGTATCGCTACAAAGGCCTTGGAACTAGAGTTTGGTCAACATTTGACCTGACTCCTAGCTAATTTTGCTTTTTAACTTTTTTCCTAATCGTACACGTAAAAAAATGTATTATAACATCTATAAATCATAAATCATAAATACTAAAATATAATAATTTGTCAAAAAAGTAGTGATCAAATAAACTAACCTTTGTAGTTGATTGCTCCCAATATTCGCTTAAATCCATCCACTTTGCCACTGTGACATTATGCATCTTAACATCCTTTCCGTGCTTGGTAAAATACTTTTTTAAACTGTATCTTTGATCTTTGGACCTTAAAGCAAGAAACTTCTTCACAGTAGCATGTACTTCGTTGTCAGTCCTCATTCCCTTGACTTCTAACTTTTGCTGCAGAAAATTATAAATTATTGGTCAATGTTATAAGCATATGGAAAACACGTACAAATTAGATTGGTTTAGAATACTTACATCTAACTTATCAAATGCAATGTCCAATTCCTCAGTAATAATTTTTGAAAATTTTGTTCTTACATGTAAAGAGCTTCGAGATATCACACCAATCTCACTCGAGAATTTCGCAGATTATACGGAGTTGGGTTATCCTTCAGTTGGGGAGATCTCTATCTCCAATCTCTTATCTATCGCCTTGTTAATCTTTGCCAATTCGTGTCCTTTTGTGACACTCTTTGTTTTTCTTGCATCAGTCGTGGATCCTAAAATAGCAAAGGAATAATTTGTAATGAGCATATAACATACTCTTAATTGGTTAGATAAGCAAAATAATTAAACTTAATAAATTTCACTAATGTTATGTGAAAGATCAAACCTATAGTGCTTGTAGAAGAAGAGTTCACAATGGGGGTAATTGTCTGATTTACTGGTGCCTGATAAGCAAAAGCTGGAGGCATCTCTTGAGAAGTGAATGGAGAACTAATATTACGTCGCAGATTCATAATTTGTTCATACTTATCTCTAGGATGAGTAATAGGCATAGATGTGACTTCTCTTGATGTTGGAGTAGGCTCACAAGATGCAGGTGTGACTTCTCTTGGTGTTAGAGTAGGCTGACAAGGTGTAGGTGTCTGATTTTGTGGTTGTGTACAAGAAGATGACTTATTAGCTGTGTGTCCAAGAACCTGACGGTACCGCGACTGCAATTTTGTCAGTACTAAGCTACTTGGTGCAGCCTTATTCTTCTTCTTGAGTTGACCAGGTCCCATGTGAATCACCTGCATTCAATTTGACATTAGAATTCAAAGTACATATGCATCAACCATATTTAAAGACATCATGAAAAACCGACATGCTCTCAATAATGGAATTGTTTTTAGTCAATTATCAACAATTCAACAGTGACAAGAAGTTATTAAAAACCAAATGCATTTCCATTTTTCACTTGAAAGACAACAAGAAAATGTTACTTAAGATAAAGTTTATTGAGAAAACATATAGTGACCAAGAAAGATTCAATCTTAATGTTGAAGAATTAAATCCCTAAACACTACAAGTGACTTCTAGAAACCTATTAGTTTGATTTGTGTGTTTGTTTCAATTCCTATGTGTTTCATTTCCTTTCATTATACTTTTTATTTTCACCAAATCAGTTTATAGTACTCATAAGTAAGTGCTATGCCACTACGTGCCTCTCTTGTAAACACATTGGTGATGATTAGCATCTATCATTTATAAGGGTATACATGTCCTATCATTTATAAGGAAATGTACTAAAGTATATGTAGGAGGGCTGAAGTGAGTAATAAGGAAAAGTACATGTTCTGTCATTTATCAAGGTATACATATCGAAGTTGGACAATCAATGTAAGAAAGTGCAGCTATGAACTCATATGGTATCTAAGACAAAATCAATTAATAGGATTGGTTCATTACAGTCCCCTTTAGACAATACCTGAATATTATTAGGTTTGAGATTCAATGCAACTGTTAATTTGGTGCTCCAATTATAGAGGTAATTGTCTACTAAATTGTCTACCAAATGTACAAACACTTGCATCATATTGACAATGAAAAGTTAATCAGCCTAAATGGAGATTTGTTTCAAGCTTTGTTTATTAAGTGACATACTCGACATTCCAATCAAATGCTAAGGACTTTGGAGGGTTGAGTGAAACACAGTTAAGATTCAAACAAATAAATTCAAGTTTACCATAAATCAAGTCTTCCTCTAACGTCTTACAAATCTCTAAATCTAAAGTTTATAAGATCATCAAAATATATTTGCAAAACAATTACCTTTCAATGTTGCTGAAGATGTCAATTGAAATTTCTTTATCTGTAAAACAAGTTACAGAAGCTATATATGAAGAAGAGGAACAGCATAGTTCTTGTATTGACGAGGTAAATTCATGATTTCAGGTTGAGAAATTCATAAATAGTATGTATCCATAAACAACAGCCACAAATAATCACATAATTATACTTTATGCACAAATAATATGTATCCATAAACAGCAGCCACAAATGATTGAACAGAGACATATCTGTGCTTTCAAAATATGGAGTGCATATGATATATGAAGTTGGAGGTTTGTAAAGCCACGAAGCTCTAAACCTCTTTTCTTTGAATGCCTTCCAGGATTATCTGAAACTGTCTTGAAAAGTTGGAGGTTTGAAAAACCCCTGTTGATGATGTGTTGGATGTGGAAGAGAAGAATATTTTTCTTAATGTTGCTTGCTTTTTCAGATTAGGGGAGAAGATAAACCATGTCAAAAGAATCCTAGAAGGCTCTTATTTGTCAATACATATTGGGATTAGTCTTCTAATTGATAAGTGTCTCTTATATATCTCAAATAACAAGCTATAAATGTTTACATGCTTTGTTATAGAACTGATAATGTGAGTAAGCACTATTCTCTTGTTCCATTATGGTGACAGCATATTAATCCTTATCTAAATAGAAATAAGATAAGATACTGATATTGATTACATTATACGTCCTCATTCTCTAATTTTCTCCAAGCCTTGTTCTTTACGTATTAAGCAATGACATCTTTAATAGAATGTAAATAACTATCCGAATGAAATTCTTATTAAGTAATGACATCTTTAAGGAATGACTAGTATTTAACTTATTTTTTAATGTTGATGATCACTTAAGTAAATATACACACTATAATTAGACTCTAATATCACTTGTTACAATAATTGAACAATCTTGCCATATCAACCTAATCATTCTGACATGTTAAATCTTTCTTTTGAACATAGTATTGAGATTCAAATTGAATGTAAGTACTTATAGTTGATAGCTTCATCAAAGAAGAAAAAGTTTTATAGGTTATCTAAATCAGTTTTGTCTTTATCACTTTAATTTCTAGGTTTCTATTTCAAGTTATTTTATTAAAGAGAACCTTTGAAAAATTATACAAAAAGTATTTTGTTGCCTTATGATTTGATTTGATTTCCCAAGACCTTCCTTTTTTCGAAGTTGTTTTTCTCATGCTCTTACTTATCTCCTCCTTGCCTAGTGATAACCCTCCTTTTATCTCATAAAGGTCTAACCAGAATGGCCTCCCCTCATTAAAAATACTATGGTTTTTGTCTTTAAGGCTATGTTAACTTTCCTTAGTTGAAAGTTGTTAGAGAGGTAAATTCTAAACCTCCTATAAGCTATATTGCTTCTTCACTTTCTAATGGTGAATCATTTATTAATCTTCCTTTAGATATATAGGTAATCAGACTAACTAAATGGTCATCTTCTTTTGGCTTTTTATAATATAAGCAACCTTAGTCATATTGCTAGTACAATTGTTGTTTCTATTGGCATGAATGAAATCACAACTCCAATGAAAATAATAGGATATACTAAAATCTGTGTTAAAGTTTCTTTTAAAAAAGAACTACCTAATGTTATCAAACTAAAGAAACTTAATGAAGATGGAAACTTAGTTATGACAGAAACCAATGTCTTATCAGTGGAAGCCTCTAACCAAAGTAGAAACAAAATATAGTAGCTAGTGGTAAATGGTTTGTTAATTAAGTATTTTGAGTTAATAGGGGTACATGGGAACTTATTTAAATGCTAAGCAAGAAGAAAATATGCAAGTTAATTTTAAAGATGACTTTGTGAAATGTACTTTAAAAGTAAAAGTTATCAATGAAATGTACTCTAAAAGTAAATTACCAATGGATGTATGGAATTCTAAGGTGCTAATTGGTCTCCCTATTTCTAATCAACAGTTTTAGCAAGATTTGAGGCTTGAATATCAAGATTACTTTAAAAAAAATTGATACAGGACCTAATCCTATGCAGAAAAAAGAAAAATGAAAATTTTTATTCAATTATTTGAATATCAACATTACTTTAAATTAATAGATGAAAGTTATGTGAGGGGGAGCTTGAGTGAAGGAATGTCATATTGAGTATTTCGAACCCGACCTAAATTCTAATTAACTCAAACCAAAATGGGCAAAACTTGTCATGCACTAATCCATAGGAACACATTCTCTTTTCTTCATCCTCCTTTCTGTACAAATTCCTTCCTTCTACATCTTTTTGCAGTAACCATTTTGGCCTCTCACTCTTCTTAGACCTTCTGATTGAGTCAATTAAGTATATGTTCTTGAGTCAATTAAACATATGTTCTTTAAATGCAGAGAGGCCTTAATCATTTAGAGAGGGGTTTAGGAAATTTTAAAGAGTTATTGTTCTGGCTAAATTAAAGGGGAGCTTTAGAGACTAAAGAATGTATGGTAATTTGTCTAACGGGAAATTAGGCAGGAGCAGCTTACTGAGGTACATGTAAGAGCCTTAGAGTCCTTCTAAAGCACACGAAAATTGAAAATTGTCGCCAGAAGTGTTCAAAAACCAGTAATGTACAAGTAATGTAGAGAAGGGTTATGTAACATGTGTCTATAACTTCATTTTCCATTACAGTAAATAGATAATGTGGAAACACATAAAGAATTTTAAAGCAACATAATTACCTTTAGATATTGTACCACAGGAAATGACACCACAAATGCAGGATCTTTTGAACTCTTAGGCAAAAATACCTGAAATGTAACAGTAATTTGCACTGTTAAATATCAATAGTTACAGATAGAGGGCTATAGGAACAAAATTCATAAACATAAAGTGCAGCTATGTTAACATTTAATTGAGTGAAGTGCAGCTATATTAACATAAGGGTTATGAAGTGCTCTACATGGTTGATGTTATTGATGAGTATGCAGTGGGTCAGTTCAAGGAATTTGAAGGTAAGAATACTCATAAACACAGGCTATTATCTTCCGTCGATTTATTAAATTAACAGTTTCTAAACAATAGGATACAAGATCATAGCTCAACAAAGGGGTTCCATTAGCTCTTAAAGTTTTGGGTTCATTTTAACATGGCAAGAATATATAGGAATGGGTATTCAGATTACAGAAATTGAAAAGTATTCATAACCAAATTGAAAAGTATTCCTAACCATGTCAAAAGAATCCTAGAAGGCTCTTATTCCAAACCAAATTGGGATTAGTCTTCTAACTGATAAATGTCTCTTATATATCTCAAATAACAAGCTGGAAATGTTTACATGCTTTGGTATAAAACTGCTAATGTGAGCAAGCAATATTCTCTTGTTCCATTATGGTGACAACATATTAATCCTAAGCAACAGTTTCAACTTTTAAAAAGACGGAGATAAAAAATCCAACTTCTTTTATAGCATAACAATAGCAAACAAAAAAGGTTCAATTGCATAATAAGAATTTATTCATCATCATTGTTGGTCGACTCTTAGAATACAATATCATATTCATTGTCACTACTACTTCTCTCTAAGTCATCCAAATTGTCATACAAATGTTTCTTGGAATTCAATACAACATTATTTATTACATCAAATTCAATATCATTTCTATCTAAAAACTTTAAGGAACATTCCTCAACTTCGACTGGAACTTCATTAGACTCTTCAACGTCATTTAAACCTTCTTCATTGCCACGCAAAGGGATATTATACACACGTCTAACTTTACATTCTTACACAATCCGCTAATTTGAACCGAGTATCAAATCTTCCACCAAAAAAACTTGCTTCGCTTGGTTTGCCAAAATAAATGGATCATCCTTGAACCAAAACTTAGTAACGTTGATGCTTTTTACAATGCCATTAACCCTCATATTCAAATTTCCAAGATCGTACCATTTGCATTTGAAAAACACAACACTTTTACCCCTAATATATTCAAACCTAATAATATCTGTCAGCATCCCATAAAATGTTATATTGTCTTCCCTATAATTTCCTAATACTGTAACACCACAATTTTGTGTAATCCTAAGCAGATCACGGGCTTTAGTGCGAAATCACATCCCATTAGTATTGCATACTATATACTTCTGCACCAAACTATGAGGTCCACATGCTAATGCATACAAAGACTCAAAGTTATTTCCTTTTTGGGAGCTAGCTTATGTCATCATCTATAACAAGAAAGGAAAATTAGTTAATAATATATAATTATTAGTGAACACCACGTTCAAACCTTCTTCTCAC
>JANIJH010000005.1:25875296-25891104 GCA_024520975.1 Erythroxylum areolatum | reverse complement strand
AGCCCACTTGGTTTCTTTCCTTTAAATCCTACTTCTTAACCTAACACTTTAACTCATACTTAAGCCCAAGACTCCAAGCCCAAAGTTACCTAATTCCATCTTTCTCATTTGATTACAATTGACATGGACCTTAGCCCATGTACTTCATTTACTCTTCATTTAAAACAAAAATATAATCCAAAGGCTATAAGCCCACCTCATATACCTTAAACCTTAAAACATATTTAACTTCCTAATGTGCTCTTTCAAATCAACTTATTTTTGTACTTCTAAAATTCTAACAATTTAACAAAATTCCAATTTAAACTTCTAAATTCCATCAATTAAAACAATTATCCTCAAACCTTCTTATTCATTTAATTTCTACAATCCATGCAAGCTCTAATTAAATCCAATCCCTCATTTAATCTCAATAACCTAATTTCATAGGATCCTCAATTCATATAAGTATTTTTAATACCAACAATATATCACAAATAATAATTTATCAATCAACAAATCACATGTCACTAAATCCTTTCATTTAATAATCATAACCTATGCCATAATAAAATCCTCAATTTATTCCAACCAAATGAAAAATTATCAAGCTAAAGTCTCAAAATAATTCAAACATGCTTAACGCGAATCGGGGCCCAACATAACTACAACATGTTTTCGCGCCCTGTTTATGGCAACATTCATTCACCGACTATTGCCAAGGAAAGAAATTTAACAAAGATTTTGAAAGAAACAAAAAAGAGAAAAAATCTGTAAGTCAAAAGTTTCATGAACAGAAAATATAGGAAAGCATTGTATTGCAAATTTGAAAGCTTTTCAAATTGAAAATGAAGCATTTCAATAATCTGTGGGTATACTATGGGAATTTAAACTATATCCTTGTCATTATATCCAAAGAGACTGGAGATTCTAACTATATCCAAGGAGACTAGTGATTCCATCCTCCTAGTAAAAGATATTCATTCACCACAGATTTGAAAGTTTTAAGGTAATGCTCCCTTTGATGATGTTACAAACTTGAAAGATCTACGCTGTGCTTAGGCCACTAATAACAAACTACAAAATAACAGATAAGTATCATCTTTAACAACATCATTATTTTATTATCTATTTAAGGAATTATTCCTTTCTCCAAATTTCCTGCTCTTTGCTTAATGATGAAAATAATATCATGTGCCTAGCATACTCATATAATGCAACTATCTGGGTGCGCTTATAGGCTAAAGGAAGTGGCCATGCTCATTTTGTCTAAAGATTCATTCTTTAAATTCTAAGAATTTACTTGATACATGATAACAGTCCTCTTTTAGGAAAAAAAAAAGGCTCATTAAAAAGATATAACATCCTTTTTTACTAGTGTCATTGACGTTCAGCCTAAAGAGCAATTCAGAAAATTAGGAAAAATATGAAGCCCACAATTAGTTATTGCAAATTAGAGTTTTAAGCTTAAATTTAAGCATTACAAGAACAAAGAAAAAAAGAACAACTGAGACACTCAAACACTGGCACCAAGCGGAAATGCAGACAAATATGATCAATTACAAGTTGTAACTTCAAAATTTCAACGCAAGGCAACAAATCACAAAAACCTAAGTTGAATGCACCAAATTAACTATTTGACCAAGTTGAAATCCTCAATCTCCCTCGACCGACACACCAAAACTCTTCAAAATAGATTAATTTTCCTTTATTCAACTTTCCCCTAAATTTTTCACACTCAAATGAGAACTAGGGTTTCGAGAGCACTACTAATCAATTCTCCCATTCTAAACCTAGCCAAACATATAGAAATAGAGAAATTGAAACAAAATTACAATACCTTAGGAAGAGAGTAACTGTATTCAAAGAAGTAATCAAAACCCCTTCAGACATGCTCCATGAGCAAAGAATATCAAAATTGTTAACCCAAGCATATGTGATTAAAGAACGAACACCCAATTTATAGCAATGAACGAAAATTGAAAGAAAAAGGAAATTAAGAGCCATGAAGCTTGTTCTTAAGTTTGACAAGCAGCACATAAATAATTAAAACAAAGAATGAATCGCTGAAAATAACACGATTCCTCATCTCTATGATCATTATAGCTCCTCCTCCTCCTCAGTGCCAACCTTCTTTCCTCCATAAAAGGAAAATTAAAAAAAACTTATGATTAAAAAAACAACCAATCAATCTTTACTTTCAAGCTCATCATGATGTGAAGATAGCCAATCAAGCTTACCCAATCATCAACATTAAAAAAAAACAAAGATAATATAAGAAATTAAAAAAAAGATAGGAAGACGATCACCTTCTAGACATGTACAATTTCTTTGTCCATCTCCGTCCTTGTATAAAAGATATAGAGAGAAAGGGCGAGTTTAAATTAAAGACAGATTAAAAAAGTCCGAGAGGAGAAGCCAAAACAAAAGACTAAAGGAGAAAGAGAAGGAGAGGAGACAAAAAACATAGCAAATTTGAAAAGGCAAATCAATGGTTCTTTTAATTCCCCCTCTTCTCCCTCCAATTCTTACTGTCTCATAATTCAAAATGTTTTAATTAATAAAAAAGCAAATGTATTTTGCTACGTTTTATTCAATAAAACGCCACGATTTCTATTTCATGATATTTTATTGATAAAACATCGAAAAATTTGAACTTTTTCGAAAAATCTTCACAATCTGTGACGTTTTATCAATAAAATATTACAGATTGTCTTATTTTCTTGTAGTGTATATTTATACGAACTAGGATTGTTGGTACAAGTTGAGGCTCCCAGATTTACCAACGAACTTGTGGTTGACTAGTAAAGGAAGTTATCACAGTATAAGTTTTAGTAATTACCATTTATGACCAACATATGATATTTGGGATACTTGCAGCAGTGGTTAAAAAGCTTTATTAGCACTGAAAGTATAACATGTCCTGCATAAAAGTCAAGTTTTCATTACAAAAGAAGAGATTGATCGTGAGATCTTCATCTTAACAAATAATGTTGCTAAAAACGCTGAAAACAATGCGAGTATAATGTAAAATAACAATATCTTTCTATATTCCTCATTGATCATATGCCTTATTACCAACCAATTCAGGGAAATTAGATAGAGTCATATAGTTAAAGCATAATTCAGTCATATAGTTAAAGCATAATTCAGGCCTATACTCTAACAGTTCTTATATGAAATATTTGTGGAATTGAAGTTTGTTGTTCCCTTTTCTGATTTGATTTTATATCATTTAAACTTGCCTAGAATTTCATTCATTCTACAAGTCCCAATTAAGAGATGCAAAGTATAAAGGATAAACTATTTTATAAATCCATAAACAACTTGGAATGCCTTCTATGCAATAGACGATATAAGAACCTTGATCATCTCTTCTTCAATTATCATTTTATTGAAAATACTTCGCTAATACTTCAGTTCTGCAACATTAATTATGGCTGCAATAATTGGAGACTAATAATTGATTGGGCATCCAAATTCAAGATGGAAAATTACATTAAAAATATAAAAATGACAATATCTACATGACATCTAAAGAATTCAATTAAAGTTGAAAAAGCAAGATAAGTTTGTATGTATATTACTACTATGTCATACGTTGGACTGCTTCTCTTTGGAAAATTGAATAACTTCATCTTGATTTACCTATGGATGAAGGTTGATACTATCTTAGGAATCTCATGAGTAAGTGAACCAATTATAGCTTGCCAAGAACAATCCTCTAGGATCCTTTTTTTTTAAAATCTTATTACACAATGATAACCTAAGAAGTGTGAGATAAATGAGACTTTGAAATTTAGGCAAGTAGTTTGATATGGTTTTTTTTTTCTTGAGAAGTTAAAATGAATTAATAAAAGGAAATAGAAAATACAAGTTTTAAGTACAAATTAGCAAAATACAGGTAATAGACTTAACTATATTAGGCAAAGCCATAGTATTACAACTTTTGCTATTACCTTAAAGATCAACTATAAAAGCATTAACTAGAAAGCTTAGCAGTAGCATTATCTTACTATATGTGAAGGGTTTGGTTACTTAGGTCTTTCAGCATCCAAGTCCATCATCTAGATAGCAAGTTATTCTTAGGGCTTATGTTTTTAGATTATCTTAGATTCTCTGAGAATGAGCAGCATTAAGATGGCAAGCTGTTGCATCTATATTGATAAGCAGATTTTCTCTAATCCAATAAATACATTCCTTCTGAATCCACTGTTTTGGTTTCTCTACACCCTTAAAGAACTTGTTATTCCTCTCCTTCTACATTTTGTATACATACAAGACAAAGCTCATTATATAGATAGTGAAGTTGTCTATAGATTGAAGGTAGTCAGTCTACAACCAGTTGATTACATCTTCATAGTTCATGACAGGTCTTTCCATTAAGTATAAGTCTTAGATATCTTTCTAAATTTCAATTGAGAAAAAATATTTAAAGAAAAGATTTATTAAATTTTCATTATCATCTTTGCATAAGTAGCAAGCATTTTAGAAAAATTAAGAAAATTTAATGTCTATTGTATCCATTTTCTATTGATAGCTAGCTAAAGTAGAATGGATACTTAAAGAGAAAGATTCTTTTTCTAGATATCCTTATGTCATGCCTTAATCTCATTACCAGGTCTTAAAAATAATTTGTAGGAATCAACAGTGAAATGCAAATGAGGTTCCAAGCAGTATTTTATTTGTCTTTCCTATCAATGTTAAGAGCTTTGTTGGATAAGATGCGAGATAGTAAGTTGCTCCATTGATCAGCCTCAAGTCATACTTTTACCTTAGCATTTTTTAGGATGTATTATAAAAGAAGTGAAAGCATCGATTGTTTAATGGGGCCTATTTTACTCCATTTATCAAAGAGTAAGGAGGTTAATTAACCATTATGTATCACACATTTGACGTTTGAGGCAAGGATTCCTCAAATTTTTAGCAGTTGAATTAGACCTCAAGAGAAGGAGGGCCTAATTCCTATTTCCCTTATTCCTTTTCCTTCTAAGAAATATGTGTGAATCCACTTGACGCACAAGTAATCCTTATTTTCCATATGTTTATAGTCTTTTTCCCTATTAGCACCTTATTGGTTAATCTAATAGGATTAATTCCTAGCACTCCTTCCTTTAAAGGTTTACAAACCTGACTCCATTTGATTTTAGCTTATCCCCTTCTATTTTCCTTACCTCCTTATAAGAAGTTACTTATAAGCTTCTCTAGAGTTTTGATTAGACTTTTTTTCAAGAAATATATGGGAGGACCAATATTTATGAAGTGAATTGAGTACCAACCATATTAAAAGCACTCAAGCTACTTGTGATAGGTCTTTGTTACACCAACTTCCAAGCATATTATGTATCTTCTCTATAAGAGACTGACATTCTTTGAATTATAGTCTTTATTGTTAAAGGAAGGCAAAGATTGTAAATGATGGTTGCTTAAGTTATAAACCAATCAAGTTGGATAATCACTGTGCTAAATGTGAAGCACTATTAAAGATGGTTAATAGTTGTAGATTATCTTTTTTTTTTCTAAGTGTTTAAGTGTGTTTTCAAGTGTTTCTTAGAAGATTATCATGTGTATAGACTTAGAATTATGTTCTTGTTAATTTTTGTATGTGTTCTAATTGTTTAATTGGTTTAGAGTAAGAATTTGATCTTAATTTTATGTTTCAAGAGGTGTTTAGTGTGTTTGTAAGTGGAGGGCAACAAGAAATTGAAGAAAAGATGAAGAATTTAAAGCATGAAATGATGTATGGCACGATTGTTAAGCAAATTCTATATATAATAAAACTCTCATTACCCACAAGCATACGAATCATATCTTGTAACATTAAAGTTATCATTCTTACGAGGATTTATAAGCACATAAACAATTTGAATATAACTTTTTCTAAGGTAATACGAAATTTATTTGAATTAAATTAAATAACAGAAATTGAAACAAATAAGCAAATAACAAGTGAGTTGTCAATAAAATTAGGGTTTGATCAAAGTTTAACACTTAGGAACTATTCTATCCTTATTTTGATTCCGTTAATCTTGATGATTCAATTATGTTTTATCACATATTTCCTAATGTTTTGACTATTCTGTCTCAATATCTAATCAATAAATCCTAATTGAATTTGATAATTATATATTTGTAATCTCTCAATTCACAAAACTATTCCTAACTTATTCAATTAGATCTGAAGTAATCTATTAGATAATTAAATTTACAACCAATATCTCTCTTAGATTGATTGTTAATTTAATAATTGCATGCCTATTAAGTTGTCAGATCTCATTGTACAACCTAACACTAATGACTTTGACTCACTTTCTCGATTTATTGTCAAGTTAATAAATGAAAATTATCACAAACATTCAACTATGTATTGAACTAGAAAATAATTAAAATTTCACAAAATAATTCCAAAATAATTCTTAATCTAGATTAACAAATCTATAGACATGTTAAACATCATAGAAATCCAACTGCACATAAAGGATAATGAAGAAAATAAAGGAAAAAAATAAAACATTGTTTGGCTCCTTAATTTGGAATGCTAGAATTTCCTGAAGCTCTTTTTTGATCAACTTTGATTTGTGGTTGCTACCTTTTTCTTATGTCTTTCATGTTCTTATATAGTGTATTAGGATTCTGGGGTTGTGTCTCGAGTTCCCCTACTTTTTTTTGTTCCAAAAATAGCCCCAAACTCTAAAGACACAAAAAAATCTCGCACCTGGAAAAACCTTTGTCACGATCATGACTTTGGACTTACGATTGTGCCCCCTTAATTCAGTCTCTTTATCATGATCACAACACTCCATACACATCTGTCATGATTGTGCTCCTTGTGCACGATTGTTTCTTTATTCTTCAATTGCTTGATTTCAAACACTCACAAGCACAACAAACAACTCATGAAACATAAATTTAAGATTGAAATCATGCTTTAAACTACATAAACACTTAGAACACAATAAAACAATAACAATAACCCAAGTCTAAGCTTATACACACGACAATCATCTAAGAGCTTAATTTGTGGAATCTTTGAGGTTTTAAGATTAGAGCAACTCCTAACACCATTTCTTTTAGAAGAAATCCACTTAGTTTTTCATTCAATGCAAGAGCAAATGAAACGAGCTTTGCATACACTATGATAGTACCTACTAGAGAGTTCTTTTAGCCTTCATCTTTTAGCTTTCAAAATCTCTAAAGCCTTCCCTATTGCCTTCGCAAGCTAATCTAGGTGCATTCTTTAGTATCCTTAATACTAGGACAACTACCATATCTCTAACTAAAGGTGGATTTGGCTAACTAGAACTAATTAGACTAGGAGAATAAGTGTTAGAATCTATTCTAATGTTGGTAATGTTGTAAATACTTGTGGTACTATACTTACTACGGTATGTAATAATATAGTATTGTAATATTTATTCACTGAATAATGATGAATACATTTATTGATTATGTGAGAAAACGGTGTTTGGTGGTTTTAAGAGTCAACAAAGAGGTTACGGCTTCTTTGCTTTTTGTAGTAACATAACAAGGAATGTGTGCTACTATTGTAAATAAAAAAATATCACATGTAATTTTTAAACATAAAATTTAGAGTTTTGTTTGATAGAAATTAAGTATAAAAAACCTAAAATATATCTATTTTTAAATTTTAGTTTAAACTATTTTAAATAAAATACTGAAAATTTTAATTTTTCATAAAAATAGCTTATTGTTGACTCTATAATTAACAATACTAATGTGGTATGCCATATTAATAAACTTATTTGACACGTGACAAGCATATAGGCACTAAGATGCACATAAGATTAATACAATAAAAAATAAAAAACAAGTTAAACCCAAACCCACATTTTAGTAAGACTCTTACTGAATGTTATTGTTGTGTCTTTCAAGAGCTACTATTGCAAAATCAGCATCTCCCAACTTGCCACTAATGCACAAATTGTGTCTCCTAACCCACCACCACTACAGCAGTAACTTCCTACAACAACCACCATTACATTACCATTTCCATTTCTTATCAATATTCAAAATCCCTCTTCTTTACATTTTAATACCGGAATTACTTTTCTAAAAAATAAACATCAGTAGACATTTATCCATTTTATGTGTTTCAGAGTTATAGGGTTTGCTAATCCCTCTTCTTAAAATATATGCCTAGTAGATGACGCAAGTGGCACTCAACTATTAGTAATTCTTAATGTTTCTGAGGTTAAGAGATTGCTCTATCCTTACAAATTTATTAGTAATTACACTTTATTTGCTTTCTAATATTTTCCATCCATATTTTTTTGCAATAAACAAGGTTTCTAATGAAGTAGTCTCGTAGGTCTAGTTATGAGTATCTCTTTAATCTGGTTGTGAAGTTAGGAAAAAGGTGAGGCAATAACCTTTTCCCATTCCTAAGTTTCTTTATTTGGAAATTGAGTTATGATTATTTGAATAGGATGATCAACTTAATTAAAAGAAGCAAAAACTTGATCTTTAATGCCCTTTTTAGGATCTCGAAGACTAGATTCAGCTAAATTCTGAACTTTTAGAGTTCCAATTATAGTTGTATTAGAGTGACAAAATTATGAAGCACATATGCTATGCCCTACATCTAAGTGATTTCTGTTTCAAGTTTTGAATAATAAATGAGGAATTCAATGCTTATGGTCCCATTAAAAAAATTATTTTTCTTTATTTTTTATTATTTGACATCTATTTTAGTGGCCATCTATCTATCATGTATTAAATAGATTTGTTGATGTTGCATATCACATTAGCACCACAGCATGGTAGCACCATTAAGTATAAAAATAATAACAAAACTATTTTTGTGACAAAATTGAATATTTGAGTATTTTTATTATTACTCTTACTAGTTATGTCAAAATTAAGTAAATTTTAAATTTTTTTACAAATTAAACAATTGATTGTGAGTTATAGTATCTTTTTGTATAATCCCTTTAATTTAGTTGATTTAGTTACTAACATATAGGTTAAATTAGTGCTATAGTTGCATCTAAACTACTTGTATATATATCGATGCTTCTCTTATGAATAAACATAATAAAACTTCCATTGCTTCTTTATGGTATAACTCTCCATATCACAGGTGATAATTTAGCTAGTGAAGTTTCTTACAAAGATTCACTTAGGTTCCTTGTTTTCTTAGTCCTTTCTTATTTCTCTGGTCCCAAACCTCCTATAAAGAGTATTGATAAACTATCAGCTCTAGTATTGATAAACTATCATTGTAATAACTAATTATACAAGATACTTAATAAATGCACTTGATAATTTGATTCTCTCTTAATGAATCCATGACAAAGCTTTAAATTAAGGTTGTATTATTAAAATTACTCAAGTTAACACCAAACATAACTCCTACCACATTTTTTATCCTTGAGGGACTCAATTCCCTCATCATAAAACATTTGATGTAGTGCATCCTAACACTACTCAAAATAACTAGATCTATAACTATAGCAGTGGTGAGTCTAGGTTGATCCCACATAGATTGTGTGTAAAGCTTTTAAAAATGAAATCAATCGGTGTTTAGATTATAAGGGGGGTTTGGTTTGGTTTTCAAATAAGAAAATAAAATGAAACTAAACTAATAAAATCAAATTAAACTAAACATTCAAAGATGATGAAAAGGGATGAAATCGTTAAGGACTCGTTCATTAGTTCTATCTCAGCCTACACTCAATTAAACATTCTTCATTGAATTATTGTTCTCTTACCCCTCCTAGCAAGTATTAATTGTAAGTTAACGATAAGCTCTATTAACCCTAATTTTTCTTTAGGTTGTGTTTAATTAGGAGACGCTTATTAATTAAACCTAGCTATCAAATAACCTAGGATATGATTTCTAGATTTAATTGGACAACCGTATTACAAATTAAGAAAACAAATTAATCAAGACAACAACCTCACAAGCTCGGGTCATTTAACTTTGGTTATGTTATCCCTAATGATTTGACACCAATAAAAAACATAACAATTGTAGAATGCATCCCTAATAATTTGAAATCATTAGTAGCTACAAATGAATCTCATTATAACAATTATGAATTATATTGAAGATTCTAGTAATACCCAAAAACAACAATTACAGGTTGTGCTCAGGATTCTAACAGTGGGTTCATACATAAACAATCTAATGATAACGAGAATAAAGATCATTCATATGTGAAAACCCAAATCCATAAGTGTAGGATAAAATAATCAATCCCTAAAGAGAGAAAGAAAAACAAAAACATTGAAATAAATGCTTAACCGGGTTCTTCAGCGTTGATATCACCTCCAACTGGATTGGGAAAGCCTAGCCCTCCATGGGTCTCCAAAAATGAGAGTTCTGCCCCTTTGTTGCCTAACAAAACCCCTAAATCATTTTCTCCAACCTTTCATGCCTTTTTCTACCATCAGACAATACTTTTATATTAAAAATGTAGGGTTTCGGGCGAGTGGTTAGCTTACAGTTATGAGAGCTATCTTCCGACCATAAGCCACCTTTCATCACCTTTAGAAACTAAGAAACCTAGAGGTAGACTTGGAAAATGTGTTTAAATAAGATGTATTCGTGGGTGCACTCAAATAGCATTCATAATTAAAACATTCCACAACTTTTTAAATCATTTCATTTCTCCATCACTAAGGGTTATATGCCAAATGATGAATCAAAGGATTTTTTAGGGTTATAATGTAGGAAAAGGTTAAGGTGAGAAGTATTCGGATAAAGTAACTTAAAAGCCATCAAAACTAGTGGAACAAAAGTAATACTTAATGCAACATCAAGCGCAAAAACCTAACATTCATTCAGAATTGGGTACCATTAGTCACAATGAATACAAAAACTATGTTTCATAGCTCAAATTCAAGCTCTCATACATGAACCATAGTATATCACTTACAAAAGTAAATCATAAAAAAGACGTAACTATAGGGAGTGACCCTTGAAAGAAACATCTAACTCATATGCATTATACTTAAGCCACCCATGTCATACAACATTAGGAGGAGACATTAATCATAAGTAACTTTGCAAAACAATTGCATTTCCTCCTTGGTAATTTTATTTATCCATATATTTTTTTATTTTTTATTTTATTTTTCTTTTTATTTTTATTTTTCTTTCTTTTCATATAAGCATTGAAAGAAGCTACATCAACATGGGAGATTCATTGATAAGCCATAAAATAGCATCACAATAATTATAACCATTCCACTCATATGTATACCCCCACATTTAGAACTTTATATATCCACAAACTCAACAATCAATAAATGCTCCACTAGCTTTATGGCTTAGGTAGGACATTTGGTTAGGTTTAATGCATGTAATGTGACTAGCACAAAAAGAAAGGTTAATAAAGCTCAAGGGGACTTAACAAATGAAAATTCATATCAATGGATAGGCTATTTGGTTAATGTATCTTAGAAAAACAAAGAATGCCTAATCATTTATATGTTAATAAATATGATAAAAATATGGACTTGAATAGAAAATTAAAACAAAGTTAGGATGTACATGTTATGAACGTAACACATAAACAAAAGACAATGAGCTTGATATGGATGAATCAGTCTAATAAGATTCAAAATCTCAATAGCTTTTGTCTACCATTAGTCACTACTCGTCTAAAGATGATGCATATTAACCAATCACATAAGTAAATGTACATGCTTAAGTTACCATGAATTCTTCTAGTCAATTCTCTCTCTAATCACGACTATGTAATCTTAGAAGTAATAGGAAAAAGATAAAATATTTGTTTGTTTGTTTGTTTTATTCCCTCTCTCATTTTGTTGAAAACTTAAAAACAAGTAATAGCAAACAAACTTAAAAACACACATGCATATAAGAAAGAAATGTGAAAATGTAAAGAAAAGAAATAAACTTCTCTTGGGTTGCCTCCCAAGAAATGCCTTTGTTTAGTGTCACTGGCTTCACTTCATACTTTCCTCCTCGCGTGAAAAATCACGGTCTTCAGGTGTCACAGTTTAAGCTTCGTCTACGTGAGGTTGTTTAAGATAAGGCCTAAGTTGATGATCATTCAGCTCCAACATCTTCCCTATCTTTAGATTTCCAATCTCTACTGAATCCATGCACTCTGGAAACATCTCGAATGTTTCTTAACCTTTTTCTTCTTCGTTTGCTTTCTCCAATCTACTATGTAAAGGTGAACGGTTAGTCTTAAAAATAATTATAGAATTAATACTCACCTTTGAGTTGAGTGATGTATCATTTTCTACTTCGAACTCCTTCTCCACTTCCTCTTCTTCATAAGCAATTCCTTGAGTATTTCTCTCAAGATGCTCAAGCTCTTTCTCACCCTATAAGGTTTCTCCACTAACATCCATTAGGCACACCTTGGGTAATATGGTTGCTCCTTTTTGCTTTGTGATGCTAAGTGGTCAAAAGTTTCCATCATTTGACCCATTTGACATGCCAAGTTCTGGAGTCTAAGTGTTGTATCTTGATGGAATTGCATCATTTCCTGCTAGAATTGCTACTGTTCACCCTACTAAAAATGCTAGAACTATAGTACACCCTATTGAAATTACAAAGTATTATCATTCATAATATTAATAAGTTCTTCTAGAGATGTAAATGAGTTTTGTTGGCTCTCTAAATTTTGGAAATGAGACCTAAATTGCCTTTTATCCTGTTGGAATTGTAAGGTTTTAGCAGCAAAATCATTACCCATTTCTTTCAGAGATAGATTTGAGTCGTAATAACAAGCTTCTGGTCTATATGGGAATTGTTATGTATCCTGCAAACTATCTTATAACTAATTTTGTTGATTATCCCATTGATAACTAAAATTAGTATGATCATTCCAAACTTGGTTATAAGATTGGGAATATGAGTTATTGAAAAATCATTTCCATCTATGAATGTATTAACTTTTTTCTAACACACAAACACCAAACAAAAAGTGAAAAGATCAAGAAATAACTAAACATAAACTAATTACAAATAAATATGTACTAAAACACTACACTACCGGTAACGATACCAAAATTTGATGTAGTACATCATAACACTACTTAAAATAACTAGACCTATAATTATAGCAGTGGTGAGTCTAGGTCTACTAGATAGAGTGCATGTAAAGCTTTTGAAATGAAATCAATCAGTGTTTAGGTTACGGTGTGCAGGGTTTGGTTTGGTTTTCAAATAAGAAAATAAAATAAAACCAAACTAATGAAAGCAAATTAAAGAAAACATTCAAAGATGATGAAAAGTGATAAAATCGTTAAGGACTCATTCATCGGTTCTATCTCAGCCTATACTCAATTAAACATTCTTCATTGAATTGTTGTTCTCTTACCTCTCCTAGCAAGTATTAATCATAGATTAGCTCTATTAACCCTGATTTTTCCTTAGGCTGTGTTTAATTAAGAGATGCTCATTAATTAAACCTAGTTATCAAACAACCTAGGATACGATCTTTAGATTTAATTTGACAGTTGCATTATGAATTTAAAAATAAATTAATCAAGGCAACAACCACACAAGTTCGGGTCATTTAACATAGATTATGCTATCCTTAATGATTCAAAACTAATTGGAAACACAATAATTACAAATTGTATCCCTAATGATCCGAAACCATTAATTGCTCCAAATGAATCTCAACATAACAAATACAAATTATATTGAAGATTCTAGCAATAACTAAACACAATAATTATGGATTGTGCTTAAGATTCTATCAATGGGTTCATACATAGAAAATCTAACAATAATGAGAATAAATATCATTCATACATTAAAACCCAAATCCATAAGCATCGGATAACATAATCAATACTTAAAGAGAGAAATAAAAAAGTAAAAGAAATTATTAACTAGATTCTTAAGCATTGATATCACCTACGAATTGAGTCAGGGTTTGGGTAAGATATCAAAAACTTATAGGGGCACCTTGCATAGGCATGAGGGTTGTTTCACGCCCGTATAAGGTGTGTCATGGGTGTGAGAAATGTCTCACACCCATAACACTTCCATGCATGGCTGTGAGCCATGTTCTACACTCTTCATTCTTCATGTTCTTCATTTTATGTATTTTCTTGTCTTCTTTTTGCGGTAATCCTTCTTCTTCTTGCTCCATGAAGACAAGTGAGTGTGAATCTTTGAAAAACGACTCAAATATATTGCTTTCGACTTACTTTAGCTCCTTTGCTTTCAAATTATACTAAAAACAAATATGAACTAAAGTTAGTGTTTTAAACATTCTAAAGCATTAATCACTAAGTGTTATAGATTAAATGTATTAATAATTAAGCACATATCAACATTACAAGCATAATGATCTTACTTAGCAATGCAATACGAATAGTTCCAATACAAATATAAGACAACTATCTATACTATTTGTGACCCTTTTGGATGAAGATATTGAATAGAATTTTAATTGCTTCAATAATTGAATTATATTAGGACTTCAGTCTTGAGAGAAATCAATGAGCATGGATTTATGAGAGGGTCAGCTTAAAAATCATGAAGTACTAGAAAAGTATGATATTATTAATTTAAAAGCTCATATTTTAATGGTTGGTCCTTAAAATTGATATGGATTTCAAGACTGTTATGAGGTTTAAGAGCTATAACTCTTTCTTAATTACTATAGCTTTAATTTCTCTAAAATTATTATGTAATAGAAAAATCTCAAAACTTGACAATAAAGAAAATAATAAAGTTCCTACGAATTACATAGCTCAAAATAATTTTTTTCCTATTAATGAAATTTTGATATCTCTTAATTTATCTTCTCAAATCCATTCAAACTTGTGAGGAATGATGAAAAATAATGTGTTTTGGAAGTTCAAAATCAATCTTCTATTCAACTACAAACTTTTTGGCTATATTGATGGAATTAATCTTTGTCCATCATAAGTTGATCTTAATATTACTTTTGGACATGTCAAGATTGCCTAATGCTTCTTAGTATTCAAGCTATTATCAATAGTAAAATTAATTTAATAATAAATAATTATACCACTTTAATTGATGCCTAAAAGAATAAGAAGCAAGTTTTGCTAATGATTCTAATTCTTAAATGCTCTCACTCTTGTTTCATCTTATTTCCAACAAAAAGGAATGTAAAAATATAATTACATATATGAGCAAGGTGAAAAGTGTTGTTAATTTTCTATCACTTATCAAACACCCTCTAAATGAAGCTCAAAATAGTTAGTACATATTGAATAGTTTGAATGATGAGTTTAAAAAATCAATAGTCGTAATGTTTTTATATACATATATATATATGTATGTATGTATGTATGTCCTTTGAAGAACTTTATGGGAAGTTACATGATGAATACAAAATTTAAAATCATAAAAAATTAAAGGAAGAAAATGAAGTACAAATCACAACCCAATTCAATTAGAAAGTTAGTAGTGGTTCTTAAGGATATTAAAACAATGGAGGAGGTTATCAAGGCAATTACAAACCTGTTATTTATAAGTCAAATAATATTATGATAGATAATCATAGTGTTATGGAAAACATATATGCTCTCAAAGTTCTTCATAATGGAATTATAATTTTTATTAAGGAAATTAAAGCTAATCTCACATTGTAGCATTTGATATAATAGTGGTGTTAGTCAAAGTCGAAGAAGGTGAAGTTGAAGTGAATCACACGTTAATACAATGATTAAAGTACGATATAGAATGCACGAGAAGGGGGGGTTGAATTGTGTATTCCCCTTTTTGAAAACTTTTTCTTAAAAAAAATTGTTAGAAATACAGTTTCTTTATAGAACTTCCGATAGATTCAAAACTTTGAAAACTTTTAATTATAGCTAAGTAACGATAAGAACTCGA
>JANIJH010000005.1:25864204-25875196 GCA_024520975.1 Erythroxylum areolatum | reverse complement strand
CTTTGCTTTGCGTCTGCGTCTGCTTTGTTTTTCTTCGTCTGTTTTGCTGCGTCTGCTTTTCTAACTACTTTTATTTTGTATCTTTTTGTTATACATCAAAATCATTCTTAAGTAAAGTCATTTTGACTTAACAGAAGTACCTACCTATGTTGGAGTACGTTAAGGAAAGATCGTGGATGAAGACAAAGTTGAGACAACTTTCAAAGTGGGAGTGATAATATACTAGAAATAGGAGTGTTGGAGATACAACGATGTATAAGGGTGCATGACAACATGGTCAATGTCATCATTATTAAAAGTTTTAACTAGATTAAGATATTATCCGTTCCCAAAGCTAATATTATAATTTAAGAAAATTTTTCTACATGCAAGTTCCTCAGTTTTTCTCCAAGAATAGAAGCCACTTCATTTCCACAAGCCAACAAACATCCTCATTAAATTTAAGCCATGAGCAAAGAATTTCTAGCCCTTCACTAATATAACAATTGGTCCCTCATCCCCTTCTCCCCTGAAAAAGATATTATCGGTTGTTAGTGGGTGTATAAAACCGAAAGGAACCCTAATGGTACCATTGCTCACCATAAAGTTCGTCTTGTGGAAAAAAAGGATTTCATTAACATCTTGACATTAATTATAATGAAACCTTTAGTTTTGTTGTTAAACTTGATACTATTTGTCTTATGCTCACTATTATAGTAAAACATGGATGAGTTTTTAATCAAGTGGATGTTAATTACACCTTTTTACAAGGAAATTTCTCTAATTATTGTTTTTTATGCTACAATGTCAAGGCTTTGTTGATCCTTGATATCCAACTTATGTTAAGAAATTAAATAAAGAAAGTTAAGTCCTTAATGAAGCTTTTATTGCATGACATAATAAACTTTACTCCTTTCTCATTGCCTATGGTTTCACCAATAATAAGAGTACTATATCTCTATTTATAATATGGGAACTTGTACTATGGTATTTACTTATACAGGTGGATGGCATTATAATCAAAGCTTTTATTGCATGACATAATAAACTTCACTCCTTTCTCATTGCCTATGGTTTCACCAATAATAAGAGTACTATATCTCTATTTATAATATGAGAACTTGTACTATGGTATTTACTTATACAGGTGGATGGCATTATAATCACTGGAAATCATTTACCATAAATTCAGGAGCTTACTACTTGTCTCTATAAGTAGTTATCTTTTAAGGATCTTGACCAACTTAGCCATCTTTAAGAGTAAAAACACTAAATCTTCTAGGTTTATTTTTATCTTAATAATAATATATTTTCAATCTTCTCAAGTGAACTGAAACATGTGAAATCAAAGAAGTTAGTGCTTAATTCTCTCCATTTGTAACACTCAAACTTAATGATATCTCTCCTAATCATGATCTAACTAGGTACCAACAAGTACTTGCTTTTCTTTAATATCTTTCTCTCATATGACCTAATGTTAGCTATGTTAGCTATGTTATCATGTCTTCCTCTCACCCTTATTCTTCATTTCTTTTCTAATACAAATTGGGGTAGTGATGTTGATACACAATACTCCACTTTTGCCTATGTTTTTTTAGCTCTAATCTTGTTATCTAGAACTCTAAGAAACAATCTGTTATAGTTTGCTTTTCCACCAAAGCTAAATATTGTACTATTCCAGTTGTAAAAATTGAAATAATTGTTTGACCAAATTAATTAATGAAATTTCTATTTCATTTCAAACACCTTCTACAATTTATTGTGGCAATGGTTGAGCAACCTATCTATGCTATAATCCTATCTTTTGTTCATATATAAAGCACGTTGTCATTGACTTTTACTTTGTACATGATCAAGTGTCCCGAAAACAACTTCATATATTTCATATTTATATTAAGAACCAATTAATTGACTCTCTTACTAATTCTCTTAGTTGAAAATAATTTATCATTCACCGTTCTTCGTTTAATTTCCTTCTTGGATCCTCACGGTTGTAAGGGCATGAAAGAAGTTGATTATGAAGTGAAATATCTTTGTATCAATCTCTAATTGTATAATCTCTTAAATTTAGTTGATCTAGTTTCAAGTTTATAGCTAGAATAATGCTACAATTACATATAACTCACCCCTAAATATTTCGATGCTTTTCCTACGAATAAACGTAACAAAACTTTCACTACTTTATGGTCATCATAAGGTTTTACTTAAATAATTTATAAAATATTAATATTTTTAGTACAATTAAATATTATGATATGAATTAAAATTTTATATAAATTATAAGATTGAAGACACATTTTTTAATCATCAATAATTAGTTAATGTCTTAGTTCATATCTTCTAATTGTACATAATCCTATTTCATATTTCAAAATTGTACAAATTCCTATTATGAGTTTTATTGAACACATACTCGTTGCCCTGTCGGGCATTTAATTTTTCAGTTGCAAGGAATCAAATTTGAGTTAACTTTGGCAAAGCTCCTAAGATTTTTATTTTAGATATTTTCGGATAATACTGAACCTACACATTCAATATACATCTCCATTTTAAACACATTTTGGTAATATTAGATTTATATATTCATGGTAATATACTTATTCAAACTTAAGAAAAAAAAAGTTTAAGCCAAAACATTTAAACATAGTAGGAGAATGAAATAAAGATAGATATGCAACTATTTAACTTGATCATTTCATTAACTGACAAAAAATATAGTTTCACCAATTAAGAATTTGCACAACCGAGCAGCCAAGTAGGACCGTCCAAAAATGGTATTGATTGTTACTGTAGTTGATTAGGAAGGAGCAACCACAGCACAGCACAGCACTAGAGACAACTTTGAAGCCATCCGCACAGCTGTTATATTTTGGGTGTAGGAATAATGACTATAACATTTGAAGATTCTAAGGAATATTTTGGGGTACTATTAAAGTGTCAAAGTTGAAGCAATTATAAAACTAATTATTCTCGTTATTATGAAATTATTATATTTTTCTTGACATTAAAAAACAGGTAATATAAATGACAGTTTATGGTCGATGACAAGGGAAATTAGGAAAAACAAGTAAGAAAATTTGGCGGACATGTATGATAAAATAGTAATCTCTTCTTTTTTTTCAAAAAGAAAAGTTTCGGTACATCACATCTCTTTCAAGAAAACAATATATTCGTAGTGTATAAATATTTGCCTTTTTTTTTTCCCTTATATTTTGTATATCTCGTTCAAGAAAATAACACTTTCACGTAAATAGGAGACTTTGAAAGACAAGCAGTCAAGGAGTAAAAATTTAACAATAAAAGTTTTATCTCATATGCTAAATTATTCTAATAAGAAGAAATGCTAATTTTATAAATATAAAAACATATTACTATTAACAATACAAAAAAATCATCGTCTTATTAAAATTAATTAATAAAATTAGTGAAATGGAGTGCGAAATTTCATCCCTATCCCTATTTAGATTATAATTGGAATACAATATTAAAGATATAAATGATAATTGATATAACTTTCCCGCGTAGGATTCTGTCCATAATAAAACGTGTGGCCCAAATTAGATTGGCAATTTCAAGACGACCAGGTTCTTATTATTATTATTTTTTATGAACTAAATGTCGATATATTTATCAATCTTATTGCTGTTCTGTGGTTTCTCCTAATGGCGAACTTTCAAATCTTCTCGTCGCCATCCTAATACCATCATCGCAACACCATTTTTTTTAACCTCTAAAGTATTCATCCACTTCTCCTCCACCTTCTATTCCCTTCAGTCCGCCACAAAATCTAACGCACACAAAAACAGGATACACATGGCCATGTTGGAAACCTCACCCTCCACCGTAGCTACTTTGCTTGTGCGTAACCTCGTGACCTCCGTGTTTTTCTACGCCGACAAGTCGCTTCTTAACTTATCCGAAAGGTTTAAACTCCTTGAACGTCTCCGGTATGTTATCGCAACTTCTTTTCTCTTCTTTCTTAGGCTGCTTCCTCCTTTTCTCCAATCTTTTGACCTCAACGACCTCGATGACCGTCCACTTAAGCACCCCAAGTACGTGAACTACGCGCCCGTGAACGAAGATTCAGGTATCGCTAGAGCGCTGTCCCAGTTGTTGACGATCGTTCATGATATTCCGGTCACCTCCAGAAAGTATGAAATCGTTAGATCTTTAACAGAGAGGCTTATAGATGAGAATCATAAAGAGAACGTTGAGGCCTTACGTGAAGTCAACCGAAGCGTTCTATCGGTGGCGTTTTCGAGGACTCTCAGTCAACTGGCGGCAGAGATGGCGGACCTAGGGTTGGACAGGGTGGAAAGTGATGGCAACACAGTTTCTGGACCCGTTCCGTTTCGGTTGAGCCGGGTTTTGAGGGCGTTTCGGTATGTTGGAGAGGGAGGGTTGTTTTGGGGTAGGAAATCAAGGGAAGAGATGAACCGGGCTGGGGGTTCTGCTGAGAAGATGGTGGCTGAGTTGCTTTGGTTGGCTCAGAAAATGGTGTATTGTGGGTTAGAAGAAGAAGCCATTAGTAGGTGGGCAGCGGCTTCTAATGTGGCTTGGCTCGCTCTTTCGGCTGAGCTGCGACTGCAGGGTTCTTTGGTGAAAGTTTCAGGTATCCGTCTTTTTCTGACGTGAAGGAGTCTTAGGTGCTCAAATATCACGTCTTTTCCTTTTTGTTTTTGTTTTTTTTCCGGTTCAGCTACATGATCTCCTTGATACGTAAGATGATATTAGTAATTTCCTTGTTTTGATGATCAGACGGACATGTCTTTTTTGTCCTCGCATATTCACATCATAGATGATCGAGGCAAACCATGCCATATGACTGCGGTGCCATATGTACATAAAATTATATTCCTTTATTTGTTACGAAAAACTCAAAATTTTAATTTTTTGTCTTTTCTCGAGTTGGATTCTAATATTAATGTTAGTTTCTAAGATGTTTACGGAAAAGTTACTTCTGCCTCCAATTGGCCTAAGTCAATGAAATGTGTTAAACGTCTTCACGTAATGGTCGGTCTTGGTATAATCTTGTGCCAATTTTCGACGCCTCCCCAACAATATTTCAAGCCCTGCAATTAGGTATAATTTTGGCCGTACAATTAACTTGGTACAGGTTGTTATTATAAACTCAACAATCTTGTATTATTTTTTTTTTTAATTTTTTGAATGGAAGGCCCATATTTGCTAATTCGTCCTTTTTATGTATACGTCAAGGTTTGAAGACTTCTAATTTTTCCAGTATGGGTTTCTAATTATTTATTAGTTATATTGAGTTACTATGATCCGCATGGTGTTCTTTATATAAGAGATAAGCTATTTAATTTCATGTAGCTTTCAACAGTTCGACCTAAACTGTCATTAGTATCTTTTCGACGGTCTTTCATTGTTTAAGCTCATGAATGCATCTTGTCGTTGGGATTTCATGTCCCATACAAGAGCACGAAAGAATTGCAAGAAAGAAGGCATTTCACAACATGTCCACTTATTCTCATAAGTTTTCTAATTGCTCAAGATTTTGTACAGCATTCCTGTTAAAGCAAGCTAGGAACCTGGGACACGAAGAAACTGAGGAAGGCAAAAGAGAGCAACAGAGGCAGACCAAGATGAAGATGTTAGTGTCCTGGCTGCCATTGCTATGCAGAGCAAGCAATGGAACAGATGCTCCGGTTCTCAACACCAGCGAAAGAAATGAACTAGAGGAAGTCTTAGAAGAACTAATAGAGACGCTAGAACGAGAAGAGGATCAAGAACAAGTGCTGTCATTGTGGCTTTGTCACTTCACATATTGTCCATCTTCTGACTGGCCTAACCTGTATGCCTCGTATGCCCGCTGGTGCACTGCTTCTCGCAGGATGTTGATTCTTCAGTGAATTAAGACCAGGAGATTTGTATACCGAAAGAAAAAACAGATTATAGTTTGTATTTTAAAATTATTATGTTTATTTGAAAGAAGTTGCAGCCGCCTCGAAGTTCCGCAGTTTGTGAGGTTTATAAACAATTCAAGTAGCACAGGAGCGATTTAACGTCAAACTCCTATAATACATCACGACCTTTTGAGAGAAATTATGTGTTCCACTTAATATATTATTGACATTTCCAGGTTTCATCATGCAATTTTATTTTAAAAGACAAATAAAAGCAAAATTATAAATTTTGAACAAAATTTTATAGCATGGGAACGGTTTAAAATGTGTGAAAAATAGTAGGTACAATCATTTTAATGTAAGTAATTTTTCATTGTTTAATACAATTTTCATAATAACAAAAATGTTTGCTATACTATTGATTAACAACAAAATAATTAATTGATTATTTAATTATAATAAAATAAATTTTTACTATTATAAAAGTCACATATGTGACTTAAGTGTCATGCCTGTGAAAAGATTTATTTTTTAATTCCTTAATTAAATAAAATTAATTAAAATATAATTCATAATAATCAATATGTAATTAAATAATTGATTTGTTGAAATCTTATTAATTAATTAATTAATTATTGATCATTATCACGTAAATATTACTAATGTTATTATTAATGCGTTTGAAATATTTTTTCCTATTTTTAATTACACATTCTTAAAAAATCTTTAATTAATTCAATTATAACTATTTAGCAAATTAAAACATAATTTCATGTAATTAAAATATTATCAGTTAATTAAAATATAATTAATTAATTGATTGATTTATGAAAATGTGATACTTGATTAATAATCATAGTCAGAACATAATAAATTAAATAATTTATTAAATTATACTTTATTTATAAATTAATTGTTAATCATTAACTGTTAATCTTATTCAGTTATAATTAATAATGATTAATGTATTATTAATTCATCATCATCATCATCATCATCATCACCCAATCCGAAATCCCGCAATGAAGCGGAGTCTAGGGAGGTCTGATAGTACGCAGCCTTACCCCTACATGGTAGAGAAGCTGTTTCCGATGGACCCACATGCAAATGAGACAATATAAAAATGATGCAAGTTACAGAAACAATTCATTAAAATAATAATAATAATAATAATCAAAGGGAATACCTGAAGGAAGCCAAATCTGCAAGAACCTAATAGGCTACAAAGTCCATCCCTCCTTGTCACACAGTAAGTAAGTGGACCTCCCTTAGAGACCCTGTCAGAATGGCCCCCTACTGTCCCCCCCGCACTTGCCGGGCAATCTGCACATGTGACATGATATCTCCTAGTAATTATTGTACCGATCTTGGGTAACTGGACGGTTAATCCTTAACCCTGATCTATTCGCGTCAAACTTTTCTATTTCTAGCAACTACCTTATTAAAGGCCAACTCTGACATATCCTCCTTGATCACTTCCTGCCAGTTCTTTTAAAACCTCTCTCTCCTCCTCTTATAGTCACTAAGTATTATTCTCTCACAGCTTCGTATCGGAGCATCTAATGGCCTCCTCCGCACATGCCTATACCATCTAAGCCTAGTCTCTCTCAACTTGTCGACAAAGCTGGCTACCCATAGTCTATTTCTTACCACCCAATTTCGGACCTTATCTCTCCTGATAATACCACACTTCCACCTAAGCATACGCATTTCTGCTACCAACAACTGTCTTATATGCTTACGTTTAGTAGACCAACATTCTACCCCATATAACATAGTTGGATGAATCACCGTTTTATAAAAATTCCCCTTGAGTTTTAAAGGAATCTTCCTATCACATAAAACCCCTGATGCACTTCTCCATTTGGCCCAGCCTGATCTAATACGATGTATAATATTAGCATCGATATTCCTATCACTTTGAATGACAGACCCGAGATACTTAAAACTCGTCCTTTGTGGTATGACGTCGGTGCCAATTGCTATCGCCACGTCATGCTCTACCTGGTTTCCTAAAAAGTTGCATTCTAAATACTCCGTCTTAGACCTGCTCATTTTAAAACCTTTTGACTCTAACACATCTTGCCAACAACCTAACTTGGCATTGATCCCTTCCTTGGTCTCATCCACTAGGACAATATCGTCGGCAAATAACATACACCAATGTGCCACTCCTTGAATATGTTTGGTAATCGCATCTAACACCAATGTGAACAACAAAGGACTTAATGTAGATCCTTGGTGGAGACCAACATTGATAGCAAATGCTTCCGTGTCCCCTCCAACCGTCCTTACGCTAGTCAATGCTCCTTCATAGATATCCCTGATTACTTTAATATAGGTGATAAGAATGCTCTTGGCCTCCAAACACCTCCATAAGAAGTCTCTAGGAACCCTGTCATACGCCTTCTCCAAATCAATAAAAACTATATGTAAATCCCGTTTTCATTCCCTATAACATTCCATAAGTCTACGGAGTAGATGTATCAATTCTGTCGTGGACCTATCAGGCATAAATCTAAATTGGTTGACCGATACAGAAGCAGCCCTCCGGATTCTCTTCTCAATTACCTTCTCCCCTAGCTTCATAGTATGACTTATTAGTTTGATGCGTCCATAGTTGTGACATTATTGGATATTCCCTTTGGCCTTGTATAAGGGGATCAATCCCTTTGGCATTATTAATTAATTGATGTATATATATATGTAAGTAGTCATGCCTGCGACTTAATATTCACAAACGTGACTACCATGTCACGTATGTAACTTTCTTTTTATGGGTAATTAATACCTATATAATTTTATAACACTTGTTATTAATTAATTAATTAAGTATTGATTTATTTAAATATAATTAATTTATTCTTTGATTAATTAAATAGAATTAGGGCTTACATTTTTTCATTTTTATCAAATATAATATATATAATTAACTGATTAATTATAATATATAATTAATTAATAACAAAATAATTAATTGATTAATTACTTAAAATAAATTTTTATTATTATTATAGGAGTCACGTGTGTGACTTAGATATATTATTGATTAATAAAAAATTAATTGATTATTTAATTAAAATAAAATAAAATATTACTATTATAGGAGTCATAGATTTAACTTAAGTATCACGCCTGTGAAAAGATCTATTTTTAATTTCTTAATTAAATAAAATTAATTAAAATATAATTCATAATAATCAACTTATAATTAAATATTTGATTTATTGAAATGTTATTAATTAATTAATTATTGATTATTAACGCATAATTACTACTTATGTTATTATTAATGCGTCTGAAATAATTTTTCCAATTGTTTAATTACATATTCTTAAAATATCTTCAATTAATTTAATTATAACTATTTAGCAAATTAAAATATCATTTCATATAATTAAAATATTATCATTTAGTTAAAATATAATTAATTAATTGATTTATGACAATATGATAATTAATTAATAATGGTAATTAGACACACGTGTTTCATATGCGCAGTAGAGAAAGCCCTAAACAGTTAGATTAGTTTCTATGAGATTGCTAAAATCTCTTCCACAATCTGTCACAAATGGGGAAGATATAAATTGTTCCTTAATTTTCATCATCAATACATGTAGCAAAGGAAATTAGACCATCCACATGCTCTTCCTTATTTGTATTTCAATGATGGATTAACCAAGATATGATATCCGAGAGATTATCACTATGTAAAATCCAATAACAATTACCTTTAGTCCAGGACCATTATGTTTAGGAGAAATCACATTAAAAAAATGATCCTTAGATTCCAAGGTAGAGTCATATATAATACATCTTGGGCCATGATTTATATAGGGAAGCCTGTTCATAGTACTTAATATGTATAGAACCATTAGCTAGAGAAGCAAAGAATTACCTAGCATTAGGGATTTATGTCAAACCATTTCATGCTAGTTCACCATTTGGCCTCCTTGTGTTGACCAATTTTTACGAAATTTGATGATGAATTTATTTTACAAAATTTGATGCTGAATGTACCAATAGACTGGTTATACCAAGAATAAGAGTCCTACAAAGAAATATTAGGTTGATAATTTGGCAGTAGATGTTGCAATTTTGTAGGAAAAGAGGTCCAACGATTCTTAACTATTATAGAATAGACTTTAGCATCAAAAGGGAAGTTGTTCTAACACCTTACTGCCTCAGGGATTCTAATAATAGTACCTAGACCACTCCAATTATCAAACCATAGTGAGGCTTTTTCCCCATTTCCAATGTGACAAAAGGTCCCATTGTTCTCTCAACTCTATTTGGTCTATTACCTTAAAAGACTCTCACTCATGGTACTTCTCTCAATCGATTATGAATTATCGAATTATTGGTCCTAGATGATCCTAGGGTTGATTACTCTCTCTCGAGTTGTAATCATTAACCCTAAATTATAAACCTTAATCAGACTATAGAAAATTGCAATTTCTCAATTTACAATCTATCCAAAACCTTAATTAGATCTAAAGTTGTCCAATAAACTATCAGGAACCTATGCAAGATCTCTCTTCACTCAATTACCAATTTGATTACTTTCTCATTTTTATTAAATCACCTAACTCTCTTTAGCCCAATTTAATTATTTTTCATTCATTCACCCTCACAGTCTAGTACCGAATTATGCAATCACAAAAATCAATCACAATAATTCCAATAAACATAAAACAATAAGATTTTATTAAATCAATGAGTATAGAACATCTCAACTTTCATAATCCTATCATCAAATTGCTATTCCGAATTCTATAAAATAATAAAATAGAAAATAAAAAGAAATACGATTCTAAATGGAGGTGGGAGGTAGTTGTAGCACCCCACTCCCGCAGGACATGAACCCGACATCGTAGGTGATATCCGAGTCCGTGACCCTTGCATGCTAGAGTACTCGAACACAGTCAAAAACTCAGTATAATTTTTTTTTTGAATACAATCATATGCGCGGAAATCAGTAGACAATTTGGGTCCGCTTTACTTTGTAAACATTTTCAGTGATAACAATACACTCGATAGTATTTAGAACAGTCATTTAATGTACACAAATCCATAACCAAATTGGGCCCAATTTTATTCATAAACATTTCAGTGATCACATTACAATCAATAAAATTACAATAGC
>JANIJH010000005.1:25831629-25843267 GCA_024520975.1 Erythroxylum areolatum | reverse complement strand
ACGCCACCCTCATAGGGCACGGACTCGGATATCACCATCGATGTCGGGTTCAGGTCATGCGGGAGTGGGGTGTTACATATATAGGTGGATGGATGGTAAAATGGTAAAAAAGACTTTAAAAATCGCATGCCTTCTTTTCACCCTACCACAGACAACGATCGTGGCCTGTAATTTTTCCACCAATTTTAATTTTTCTCTTCTTTTGTCATTTTTCACTTTTCCAAAATCACTTCTTGACTCTTTATGACCCTTTCACCTCTCTTTTGCTTACTCCCTCGATCATCAAATTCATGTCGAAGTCCTCTACCTTCCCAATTTTATTTCAAAACGAAATAACCTAACTACGAAGTCCAAACTTTCTAAAAATAATTAAAGGAAATAAAATCCCATGGGTTTCCTCTCATTTAGTGCTTCTTTTAACGTCGATAGCTCGATGCTCTTCTTTTGCTTATGGTGGTTCAAATGATTGGTGCAATGGTAGTTCAGTCCTTGATCTCACAATTTGCATATGAGCTACCATGCCTTGGATTCCACTTTTTTTGTGATTCTCCTTCCTTTGACTTCTTCTACATGATCGTTTCTTTTTGAATGCAATCCTAGGATCCTCAATATCTTCCCATTGTCCTCAATGTTCAGGTTCCTTGATATTAGTTGGACGTAAAGGAGAACTGTTCTCTTTCTTTGACACTTTTAAGGTTATTTGCTATTTTTCTACCCTCAGAGTTAGTTCACCCCATTAATGTTAATTATTGAGCGAGTAGTAGTTAGGAACGATCATCTAAGCACCATAAAGGTTTCCACATCTTCTCTAATATCTAATATATAGAAGTCTGTAGGAAAGATAAATTTATCAATTTGTACTTGCATATCCTTAATAATCTCCTTCGATTGATGAACTTTTATGTCGATCGTCTTTACTAACGTCTTTATGGGTTCTAACTCTCCTAACCTCAACTTTGACTAAAGGTATAGGACATCATATTGATACTTGCTCCCAAATTTGCGAACACCCTACCTATGTTGACTCCATTGATACTGCAAGGAATGTAAAAATTCCCTGGGTTCTCTTTCTTCTATGTTATGTTAGGTTTTTCTTTCGATATGCGCTCCTTAACCTTCTTCTTGACTGATTCCTTTAGTGTGAGGCTCGTTTATAGATGTTTCGTTATGTACTCAACCTTATTTGATTCAACCTCCTTAAAATTCCTCATTACCTTACTTGAAATTGACTTCCATTGAGTTAGAATAGGGCATGGAATTTTAGGTCGAGGTTTCTTGACTGGCTCAATTACGAGTTCACTTGGAAGGAATTCCATAATTATTTGTCCTTCTCCCTTATCTCCATCTTCCTTCGCATTTTCAAGTTTCATTTCCTGGGTCTAAGTGATGGCTATATTCCATTCCTTTGGGTTAGATTTGGTATTGCTTAAAAGGGTTCCTGCATTTCGAGTAGATATTGCCTTCGCTAGTTGACCTACTTAGTCCTTAAAATTGTGTATTGAAGAGGCATGGTTTATGGTGACTTGCTCAAATTTACTTTCAAGCCTCCTCTGTGCATCCTCCATGCCTCTAATTTTGCCTAAAGTCTTATCCAACTTGGATTCCATTAAGGAAGCCTGATTGTCCTTGAGGTTTTAACTGTCCTCCAACATTGTTCGTCTAAGAGAAGTTAGGATGATTCCTCCACTCAGGGTTATAAGTGTTTGAGTAGGGATTGTTCTCCTCATCCATATTAAGCTCCCATATAACTCACTTTCTCTGGATCGCTTTCCTTCATCAAGTAACAGTCTACTGTATCATGGTCCATTTGTTCACAGAGTTCACACTTGAGTTGCACGACTTTCATCAGAGTTGAGGATGAAGCCTTCATGTTGTTGAGCTGTTGAGTCAAGTTATCAATTTTCTATTGCATTTTCTTCATTTGATCGACAGCCACAATTCCTTTTTTCTATCGAAAGGTAGTAGTTTGTCTACTCCACTTGTTTGTCCACAGTCAACTAATACTCACCATCTCCTCTATCAGCTCTTCCACTTCATTAACCGTCTTTCTCATCTAAGATCCTCCTGAAGTTGCATCAATCGCGCCTCTTGTATGTGGGGTTAGTCCATTATAGAATGTTTGTAATAAGAGTTCCTTAAGTAAGTTGTGGTGCAGGTATTTCCGTTGCAAGTCTTTATATCATTCCTACGCTTCATATATCAATTTCTTGTCCTTTTGCTAGAAGTTAGTAATTTCCTTAATAATCTTAGTGGTCTTAGTCAGCAAGAAATACTTATCTAAAAAGGAATGAACTAGCTAATCCCATATTGTGACATTGGTTGGGTTAAGGGAATGATACTAAGCCTTTTCTCTATCTCTAAGGGTAAAGGGGAAAAGCCTCATTCTAACTACATCTTCCGAAATCTGATGGTACCAAAAGGTATCACATATTTGAAAGTTCACTATATGTGCATTAGGATCCTCATTTGTTAGTTTATAAAACTGCATGTTTTATTAAAGCATGTGTTGGAGGGCTAGTTTGATTTCAAATGATGCTGCTTATACGGATGGCCTAGCTACTACTTGGTTAGCCGCATTGAACCCTGGTCTTATAAAGTCCATAAGGGTTTGTTGTTGATGTCCTTGGTTCGCTCTATGGTCCAAATCTCGCTAAAATTCCCTAGTCATTGTTGCTTTTGCAATTTCCTCTTGTTCTTCAAGCCGAGCTTTCCTAATATATCATTCTAGTTGAATGATATCTAAATCTACAGTTTCAACTGCATGACTCGAACTTCTCATAACTCTTGTGTTCATGTAAGAGCATAATTTTAGAAATAAAAGTAAGAATGAAAATAAAAATTAAAAACTAACTAAACGCTTTAAACTATAGAATTAAACTAATCGCCTCCCCGATAACAGTGCAAAAAACTTGATCGTGGTTTTTCGATGTGTATAAGTTCTAAATAATAACCTAGATAATCTGTAAGCGTACGGTCATTTGCGTAGTAACTAAGGTGTCATTCCCAGGATGAGGGATATTCTAATCCTAAAATCTAAGGCCAAAGCAATTCGCAGTAATTCAAAATGTAACAAAGCTAAGGCAAAAATTTAATTCAATCACGCAACTCAATTATAAGAATCAATTATGAAAATATTAACAAAGCAGCAGTTGCAACATATACTCAGGAATCAACCTAAAGGAACTATTAATTGAGAGAAAAGAGAATTTTTACCTATCTTTACTGCTAACCTAAACAATTATGAATTATTAGATTATTGGTCCTAGATGATCCTAAGGTTCATTACTTCCTCTCGAGTTATAACCATTAACCCTAAATTATAAACACTAATTAGATTATGCAAAATTGCAATTTCTCAATTTACAATCTATCTAAAACCCTAATTAGATCTGAATTTGTCCAATAAACTATTGGGAACCTATGCGAGATCTCTCTTTACTCAATTACCGATTTGATTGATTTCTCTTTCTTATTAAATCACCTAACTTTCATTAGCCCAATTTAATTATTTGTCATTTGATTCACCCTCTCAGTCTATTACCGAATTATGCAATCACAGAAATCAATCACAATAATTCCAATAAACATAAAACAATAAGATTTTATTAAATCAAATATCAAAAACAATCAACATTCACAATCCTATCATCAAACTACTATTTCCAATTCTATACAATAATAAAAAATGGAACATAACAGCAAATGCGATTCTAAATAGAGACAGAAGGTAGCAAAGTCGGAAACTTCTGATCCGAGAAGTACGTCGATGTTGGCTTCTTCTCCACTTCTCTCTTCCTTCTTCTCTTTCTTAATCTCTTAAGAATTTTCTCTAAGGTTTCTCTCTAAAAGTGGCTAATGCAAAAGCTCCCTCATCTTCTTTGTCTTATTCTTTATATACCTTTTATGTTCTAGGCAGCCCTAGGGTTTTTTTGGAGTCTGAAAGTTCCAGAAACTCCCGCGAAATTTGATATTTTTGAGTGTTTGAGCATCTGCTCGATCATAGGCTGAGTCTAATGCTTCTGTCATAATAGTGGCTCATTGTGCCATTATTGTGGGCCATTGTTTGAGCCTGAGTGTCTCCGAAACTTTTTCATTCTTCAATGTTGACCCTGAAACACTAACAAACACATCAAGGTACCTCAAAAACATAATAATTAAGCTCATAGACTTGTACTAACCCATAAAAACATTTAAACATAATTAATTAAAAAACTAACACAATTCTCACCTAAACACATACTAAACAATTAAGTTAAGAATTAAATACATATCAAACTAATCCCTAAAACATGATGCAATTCATAGTTATCACTACTCTCCAAATACTCAGCACTAACAGATAGCAATAAGTGAATTTTATTATGATTGACTTCAAGGCTAGATAGTTCTTTAAATTGATTAAAGGTGGACATTAGGATTTCAACTAACTTGCACTGAGCTCTATAGAAAGAAAGAGGTCATTCGCAAAGAATAAATTAACCAAGGAAACCTTCTTACATTTAGTTTGGTATTTAAAAACCTGCCATTGTCTATCTAGTGCCTCAAAAGTTAAGATAAAATCACCATACAAAGGACAAAGAGAAAAGGAGAAATGGGATTACCTTGTCTTAACCCTTTAACTCCTTTAAAGATTCTTGTAGGATTACCATTAACTAAAATAGAAAAGGAGCTCATATTTATACAGGACTTTATCCACATAATGAAATGTATAGGAAAGTTCATAGCTTCCAGGGTCAAGAGAAAAAAATCCATTCAATATAGTCAAAAGCTTTCCTGAGATCAACTTTAATTGAACAATTTGAAGGTGATCCCTTCATATAGTAGCCTTTTAGGAGCCCCTTGATAATTAAAATGTTATCACCAATTAGCCTACCTTGTATAAATTCACCTTGCATAAATGCATTTTAATTATCACTGACAAGAGTCCTTAAGACAAACTTAAGTCTATTGGTAATAATTTTTGAGATAATCTTATAAACAATGTTTGTGAAAGCAGTAGGTATGAAATCATCAAAAGAGGCAGGACTAGTCACTTAAGGGTCAAGCTTATAAAGTCTTATAGATCTCCCTTAATAAGGTTCCTAACGAAAAAAATTCTCACACTACTTCTTTAACCATAAGAACAATTAGGGATTAAGATTTCTAAAAAAAGAAACCATTAAAACTATCAAAACTTGGAATTTTGTTAGTTTTCATTTGGAAAACTACATTTTCAATTTATTTTCCCCTATTTGTTTAATCAAGGAACCAATCTCAATATTAGTTAGCCTTTTCTTAATAAAGGAGCACATAAATGGAGAAGAGACAGTGGCGCTTTGAGAGAAAAAGTAGAAAGAGTTGAAGTACTTTTTAGCTTCCTATAAAAAGTCCTTTTGTTGATAGAGGGTATTAACATTAAGGGAATTTAGAGAAGAAACCCTATTAAGATTCCCTCCTGTCAAGATAGAATTGAAAAAGAACTTAATGCATCTTTCGTTTTGTTTCAAACAATTTTGCCTTCCTATTTGCGTTAGTAGGCAAGTTTGATTATTTAGGGCTTATAAATACTCATTTAAAAATTTTTTCTTGTTGCTTAATAAGAAGCTATCACTAGGATATAATTGCAAGTTGGTTTAAATGAACACTCGGTTTGCTTTAGCTATATATTAACTATAAGGAGAGTATCATGTCCTTTGTATGCTTTGAGTAACTTAAGTTTAAACTTAATTGCTTTGATCTTTTGCACACAGATGGATTAGGATGTTACAAAAACTCTATCATATGTTCCTTTTTTTATTACAAGGAAAAGAAACAAAAGTGACTAGCACTCGAACCCTATCCCCTTACGAACGTAAGGTTCTATGATAAAGAGTTCCATTCATACCTTGGTGTAGGACGTCCTTGACACTCGTTGGAGACTCCTAAAGGATATGCAGACCTGGTTCTGCTAAGGAGGCTAGATCAACCAATCTATCTGCAAACTGATTGCTTTCTCTATATGTATGCTTTAGTTGCACCGCCCATGCTCGAAGTGTCAGCTCTCGGATACCTGTCACCAAAAAATTAATATGTCATATGGTTAATGGATTAGGAGAGGATGTTAATAACTTCTAATGAGTCCAGGTCGACTATCACATAGCGATAGCCCCGCTCCCACGCCACATATAATCCCTTTTTAACTGAGTCTAGGAAACCTTCATTATAGAAAAAATAGTTATTAAACTTAAAAGGAAACTTCCTTTTTATCTGTAGAAACATATCTTTCAGCACAATATAAGTATGATGAAAAAAAGAGGATTTAAAAAGGAAGCTTTAGATTTAGGAAACTATTATGCCCATTCTAGATTAACCATAGTCCTATCTAGCTTCTTCCTCTTAAACCAGTCAGACGATTGTTTGTTGCTCCAAATGAAGAAATTTCCTAGGGATTTTAAGTCAACCACTACTAGATTTTTCACACAATTTTTAAAATCATAAGAGAAATTTCTTAGGGAGAAATGACCTTCAGGCTTTATTCTATATAAGGTAGAATTGAAGTCTCCTTACATTAGCCAGGGACCATCCACTTTATCTTGAAAACACAACAAACTCTTATATAATTCCTTCCTTTGGAATGTATAGTTTGAACCATAATAAATAGTAATGTTTTCTTTGATGAATTTCCATTTCATATAGATAACTTGTGCATTAGCCTTAATAAGATCTACAATGATCTACATTAACCACCTTAGGATTACGTATAATTATTATTCTACCTATAAATTGGAATAGACGGTTAGAGAGAACTCTTCATTTAGAGCTCAAAATTATGATATTCTTAGGATTCTCTTGTCGGATTCTAGTTTCTAAACATATATTCACATTATAGACAAAATCCATTAAAGACATTAGCTTTTTAGGGTAATTTAAGCAACTGATACACCATGTGAAAAAGGTCATTATTCAAAGGCTTATCATTGGAGTATTTGCCTTTACTGCTCCTACTAGCCTTTTTTTTGTAACATTATAAAATTGCCCTTCATATTTATTATGTGATCCATTATTAGCAGTGTGGACAAGGGATTGAGGGAGAATATTTGTTTCATTTTTATCTAAGATATCCTTCAAGATACTAGTCTAATTTATAGTCACTGCCTCACATTCTTTAGTCCTTCTTGCCTGGGATAGATCATCCAGATGGAAGTATTGAATGAATCCAAATTTTTCGATGGCACACTATCAATTCCTTGGGATGTACCAATATTTCCAAAAACACTAACAAGGTCAAATTTAACCTCTATCACTTACTTTTGCTCACTAAGTCTCATTAGCTCAAAATAATCTCGTCTTTTGACAATTTCCCTGTAGGCTTCCAAACCTTACTCTGTAACTTTAAAGAAGGCTTCTAATGATAACTAATAGATACATAATCCTCATATAGTTTCCCATTAGGCCCTATCCTTATTAAAGGTATTTCATGTGGTAGCTCATATGGGATATCTATATTGACACAACGATGAGCATATCCAATTCTTTTTCTCTAAACAATATTCTCATCCATATATATAAGTTTTCTAAGAAAACTAGCAATCATGCTTAACGTTTTTATTATCTAGTATTCTAAGGGAAAATTATATAAAACTGACCCATAATGTAATTTATTGAAAGCTAATTGAATTTGTTTAAAATCCAGGTTCCCAAAATTGAAGAAAAAGAGGAAAGTTTATCGCATATCAGGGGCCTTCTTTCATTACCTTAAGAGCCTGAGGTTAGATGCAAGGTGAAAATAACAAAGCTATTATCTGCTAAGAGCATATTTAGAAGGCCTTTATTCTTCCATATGGTGAATGCCCATTTTTGGAGGACAGGGAAGGGAGGTCTCTTCTTAAGGAAGAAGCCTATTAAAGAAGCTTCCCAATACTTCACCTCAACTTGCAGGATGTCTACATCCATCCTCTCTAGGGGAGTAATAAAGGGAGAGGTCTTCATCCTCACCAACGACCATCCATCCTCTCTAAGGGGAGTAGTAAAGGGAGAGGTCTTCATCCTCACCAAGGACCTGCTTCCCATTTCTCCTTATTTCCAGGGAAGAAGATGATGATTTTTCTACTATCGGGGATTGAATAGCACGGGGTGGAGATGGTTGTGAGTAAGAAGCAGGGGGTGGATATGGCTTGGAGGGCAAGAGAGGGAATTTAGATAAGGTGTTAGGTTGCTTTATTGTTTAAGCAGAGGCCATCCTATTATTGTAGGAAAATACTAAAGATAGAATAAGTTGTTTACAAGTTTGATTTTATTAACAAGAAGTTGGTCAAAAGGCGAAAAAAGGTAGGACTAGTAGATAGAAATGACCTTAGAGGATAAATCCAATAGAGAGCCAAGAATAGTAAGGAAGTTTTTAGGGGAAGCAAAGGGGATAGAGGAGGAGAAGCAAGCATGGAGGAAAAAAACAGGTAGGAGATCAGGGTTGAAGTAGGAACAAGGGTTTTTGGTAGAAGACCACTTGAAAGCTGAGGATTCTTCCTGTTTCATTTTTATATTTTATTTATGGGATGAAAATATTCTTGATAACATATAAAATACTATTAAACAAATTTTTTTCTTCTATCAAACTTAAAAGATAATGGTTAGAAAGGTAGTAACTTCTATCAACTTTATGGTATTATGATAATAAATCTTTACTTTCATTTTTCATCTATTTAAACTTATTATTATGGTGTTTTAATATAAAAAGAGTTTTATTCTTCTAAAGGACACTGTTTAATCGCTGTGTTGCTAATAATTTCATAATTTAATTTTTTTGAAAAATTAATTAATTATAAAAAAATAATGCAAAAGGTGGTAGAATTGGCAAATTAAGCTTTGAAGCCTATGTTACAATGTAAAGCTTAGAAACAAAATATGCCATAAACAAATCATCTTCCTTGTTGATGAATTTGAAGAATAGGTGAATGCATCATAATTCTAGTTATAGTAGGTTACCTAACATTTTATCTTAATTCCATTTTCATAGTAAGTTAAATGTTGATAACTTTACTTAAGATTATTTTTATAATAGATTTTTAAGTAGTGAGTTGCAAAAGTGGATGTTATATTGGGTATGTTGAAATATTTTTATGTCTTTCTTTTCATATTACATAAGCAAAGTAATTGAAAGTGATCTTGAACAAATTCTTATGGCTTTTGGAGTACTTAGCTTTTAATAAATCAATTATTTTATCCTAGTCATCTTTAATCCATTATTTATCATATAATTTTTGAGCTTGCTTCTATATGACAAAGGCATTGCTAGATTTAAAAAATAAATTCTTTGTATTTTTTAGTTCTTTGCTATAGAGGGTTTAGTAGCCATTAGTTGTAGTTCCTCTATTTTTATTATGAGTCTTCAATCTCTTTTTAGTTGCCATCCATTAGATGAATGAAGATTTTGGATTGTACTTGTTAAGCTAGACAAAATTTTATCAAGAATTCATTAGATAGATGGTTTTTAAATATGTTCAAGTATGTTTTATAAGTAAATTTATTTTCTGTCCATATCTCTGAATCTTCTTTAGTTCGATTGGAGTTATAAGTAGGTGGTTTATCCATTATAAATGAGAAGCCTCTAAACTTGCAACCATAATTTCCTCCCTGTATCACTTCACTAGCCTTAGAAATGTCTAAAAGTATATGCCCAAGGGTGTTGAAACCAAGGACCTTGTATATAAGTCTTTGACTATGCCAATTGTCAAACAATAAGTTATGTTTCCATTCCATTTTATGCACCTTATCTATTGAGACATAAAGTCTCTTAGTTTCAACATTTATAAGTAATGGCCATAAGGTTTTTACTTTTGGTTTGAATTTTCAAAAGTTTTCTCCTTTAAGAAATTATCTACTCATCTACCTAACCCGTACTCCTTGTCCATATGTATCTTCCATATTCTCTTTATTAAAAGCATTTTTTTCATAGCCTTAATGGAGTTGATTCCTAAATCACTCACATTTTGCGAAATAAAATCCTATTTATTTGACTTTTTCTTAAGCTACATTATTAGTTTCTCATGTCCAAAGGAATTTTTTAAATATTTCCTCAATGGATTTGTCTAAGCTTTAAGGGAGGTAAAAAGTGGGAGATCTAGTGCACTTGAAGGTTACTAAGTATATAGGTGATGAGTTACAATCTTCCAACATAGGAGAGGTTTTTGTTATTCTATTTGTCGATTATTTTTTCAATGATATCAAGTAAAGGTTTATAGTCTTTGTATGCGAGTCTTTTATTTTTTTTATTGGAATGCCAAAGTACACGAATAGAAGGTTTTCAAGCTTTAAAACCACAATGTTAACTATATGTTTTGCTTGATTTGAATTTCTCATTAAGACATAGATGCATCTCTTATTTTGACTAATTGCTACAATGGAAATATTATTAAACTTTTTTCATTGTCATGATAAGAGTTTGTTGATTTTTTAGCTTCACATAAAAGAATTATGTCATCTGTAAAAGATAAAGGGTTGAGCTATACCTTTTTCATTTATTGTTGAACTTGAAGGACCACATATTTCTAATATCCTTATTTGTAGCGCCCCACTCCCGTAAGACCCGAACCTGAAATCGACAGTGATATCCGAGTCCGACCCCACGAGGGTGGCGTGCTAACCACTCATTCAGAAATCGGTACACTATTCTTTTTAAAACATATGTGCGAAAATCCATGCCCAAATTGGGTACTCAATCAATTTCATCCAATTTTAATATACACATTTTCAATAGCCACTTAGGTCCATTTCATAAATACAAATAAACACTTTACTACATAAATAAAGACATGCAATGCAGACGCGAACTGATCCCGACTTCTGACCTTCACTTGAATCCTGCAAACGTACTCCCGTTTTACTAACAGGGTACTCTTCAATTCCTGAAAAATAGTTGCAATGTTGGGTGAGTTTGCGAACTCAATGAGAAACCATCATCGATGGTGTTGGACCCCGTCTCCGAGGCCCAACATTCGGACCCATACAAGCATGGAAGACCCAAAACCGAACAAAAACCGACCACAATTAAAGAAACTTTTAACAGAAAATTTGGGATTGGATTTTTAATAAAAATTTTCCCCTTAAACTCAAGATTCTAACGCAACTGAAAACGCTCGATTCGGATTAGAAATAAAAAAGTTATGGCAAAAATACTATTTCAAAGTAAATAGCCAAAATTGAGTACTACCGACTTCAAGTCAAAATTTGAAAATGTTAAAGGTTTAATTGCTGATCAGTTCCTTCATAAAACTTGTAGTTTTATGTCTCTAGTTTAATTTAAAACAAAAATCGCTTTGATCGGAGCTCTATAGCTCAAGCTATTTGAAAATTAGTAAAATACATTCGGACTTGATCAGCCGACCTCCACACTTTGTTTCATGTCACCTTTTTCAAATTAAAATAAAAACTGATAAATAAAGTTTAGAAAGTTAGAAAAATTTCTTAGAAATCCATCGCTTCGGAAATCAGCTCAATCGGAGGTCTACACAAAAAGTTAGGGCCAAAAGAAGGAAGAGGGGTCGGTCGGCCAGGAACCGACCCCAAATCCCCCAACTGCTCGGCGACCTGCCCTACCGCCCGACCAGTCTGACTTCTAACCCTCATAACTTTTGACTCCGAGCTCCAAATCAGACACGGTTAGAAGCGTTGGAAAGCTAGAAGA
>JANIJH010000005.1:25585562-25607252 GCA_024520975.1 Erythroxylum areolatum | reverse complement strand
TATAATTAATGATATATTCAAAAATTGATAAATTGTTAAATATATTTATTCATAAACAATATTTATTTTTTATTAACCCATTAATAATTTACAATTTTGATAAATATTAAATTTGCAAAAAAATTATAAAACAAATTTAAATTAAAAAATTAATTATAATTCAGATTTATTAAATTCAATTTTTGGGGAAATTGAAAATTTTAAAATTATTAATTAAAATTGATTAATCATAAATTTTAGAATCTCTAGATAAATGAAAACAAATTCATTAATTTTGCAAAATTATTTTAAATCAATTTATTTTCGATTAATTATTAATTATTTCACAATCTACGACATCTAAACAACAAGACGTCGTAGAAAGTCTCTTTTTCTACGACGTCTTCTAAACGTCGGTATAACAATTCCTTTCTCGACGTTTACTTATAATGTCGTAAAATATCCTTACATTCACAGACGTCTTCATACACGTCGTAGAATGATTGTTTTCTACGACATCCTTGGTACGTCGTAAAAACTTTTCAATCCGTGACGTTTATTTCAGACGTCGCAAAATGTTTACACCTTTCCTGACGTCTACAAGAACGTCGAAGAATACTTGGACCTTCAACGACGTCTGCTAACAGACGTCGTAGATCACTAATGCCTACCCTACCTTCCACGACATTTTTTGTGACGTTTTAATAGACGTCGTAGATAGTTTTCGACGACGGTTAATTTCCTTTTGCGACGTTTAAAAAACGACGCAAAAGGCCTCCTTTTCTTGTAGTGATACACCCTAAGGGCATTCAACAAGGTCTTAAGAAATGGAGTTCATTGATTTAGACGTTGGACTTAAAGAGTTCTTTAAGGTTTATCATTTGAAACTTAGTGAATTCTACCCCCTATAAAAAAATTGATTTCGAACTATGAAAGCCAAGCGCATTTTCAAGAGGATTATATAACATTTGACCATTGTCTTTCGATTTCTATTCCCAAAATCCAAAAACACTTTTTACACATTTTTCTTACAATTCATTTAATTTTGTTAAGATTTTCAAAGATCAAAACCCCCTTCCTTAACAATTTAGCTTACATTTAATGACATATAGGTTAGCTTAGATCCGTTCATTTAGGTTTCGATTAAGTGAGATGACCCAAGGTTGCATTCTATATTGCAATCCTTGGAATTAAATTTTTTATTTGACCTCTAAGGGTAAGAACAAAAAGGCTCGAATCAATGAGGAATAGCTTAGGAAACCCAAAAATTTCTTTCAGATTAATTCGAAATGAAAAATCTTGGTGAAGCGTCTTTCGTATTAGGGATCCATATTCACTGTGATCATTCATGTGGAATTTTAGGATTATCTCTGAAGGGTTACATTTAAAAGGTATTACTTTGATTTGGCCTGCAAAGTTGTAGACATCATGATACTCCGGTGTCTAAAGAAGACAAATTTGGTATAAAGCAGTGTCTAAAGAATGAAATAAAATCCAAGTTTATGTAGAATATCCCTTATGCATCGGTGGTAAGCACCTTGATGTACACACAGGTTTGCACTCGTCCTGAGCTTGCATATGTTCTTGGAATGTTTGGCAGATACCAAAGCAACCTAAAAGGAGAACATTAAGTAACAACAAAAATAGTCTTCAAATATTTACAAAACACTGAGGATTATATGCTCACATATAGGATGTCGGAAAAACTTTAGATCATTGAGTTTTCTAAGTTTGACTTTGCTAAATGCAAATACAATCATAAATCAACATTTGCTTTTATATTTCTGTTCATTGAAGGTACAATTTCTTAGAAGAGTGTCAAGTAGACACTTATTGGATCATCCATTATAGATTGTGAATTTGTTATGTGTTATTTAGCATCTAATCATGCTATATGGCCATGCAATTTAATTAAAAGACAGTGAGTAGTCAATGGTACTGAAAGGCCGTTCAAGTTATATTATGACAATAAAGCAACAGCCTTGTATTGATATAGCAACAAGAGGTCTTCTAGATTTAAACATAGAGACATTAAGTTCCTTGTTGTGAAAGAAAGGGTTCATAGTGGTTTTTTCAATACTGAGCTTATAAAAATAAACTCCATGATTGTGGATCCACTCACTAAGGAATAGTTGGGTGTAGCAGAATATTAGCTAGATAAGGTTGTGTGCATGTAATGTTTTGGGGTTTGAAAGAAAACCACTAACACAAATTTGTGTATATAGTTTAATAGACATTGTAAACTTTGCCTTAGTTTTCAATTGTGCTTGTAAGTTCAACCGAATCAACTAAAATATTTGTAATTTACACGATTGGTTTTTTGTTATCTTTTTACTCATAGTTGTAATTTAAATCATATCACACGAGATATTGAGTCATGTTATTTGTTTTATTTTAATATATTATTGATCAATCTTAAATTTTTTCCTAAACTAATTATTTGATCAGGATGAATTTTCATTATTTAAGATGAACGTTAATCGAAATGACACCTGACGATATTAGTTGAACATAGGACCCTTCCAATTACTAGTCAGTTTTGATCAAATTTATGAGTCAGTAGTTTGGATTAACCGAAGAGATATGAGAAGTTTGTAAGCGGGGAAAGACTAAAGAATTGGACCTAAAAGGTGGTGTTGGACGTGAAACAAGGTCGTCAGAATATGGAGAACTTCGAAATGTCATCAAGGCTAAGGCTGATTTTCGGTGGCATCTGCCAATTAATGATTGCATAATAAGATCTCAAGTAGGTCAATGATGAGATGATTTTAATACCAATAATTCCATCAATTTGTCAAGTTTATTCGAATAAGACAACTGGTCGTAAAAATGATTTTCTAGTCATCGAAATTTAGTAACAATTGGCATCATAACTTGAGCTTTTTACAGAATAGCTCCACTGAAAGTAGAGGCTTACAAGATCACCGAGGATGATTACAAGATAAAAAGTTTGTGCTTGACATCAAATGGTTCAGAAGCTGAAAGTAGAGGCTTCTGCAATAATTGAATACTCATATTTAGTATCTTAACATGAATATAGAATCCGTTTTTGAAAAAGATAAAATTAGTATGTTATGTATCTGTTTCACATACGTATATGTTTACTTATGTTCATACATTAGCAGGCACTCTCTTGGCCGTGTGGTAGATACTAGCTTTAACCTCTTAGTCTGAAGTTAAAGTCATGATATGGATGTGGGCCGGGAGGGTTGACGAGGTGCAATTTCCGGCCAAGGGTGCCTATTCTTTACGTGAAAACTACGTATTAGCATTATATTTTACTTAATACCAAATGAATAACGCTATATACCTGATGTCATCCAAAATTTATAAATCCAAGGATTTTAGGATATAGGTATAAGAAGGCAGAGTGTCTATATCGTAGAATACCTGACCTGTAATATTCTGCTGTGGAACACTAGTTTGAAGAATCTTGTAAGAACGCAACCATTTCGATTAGCTTCCTCAATGACTTGATGCATCAGTTCAATTAAATCACCATATGTTAATCCAGGGTGTCTTTTCACTAGATCTATTAAAATACAAGTCAGAGCACCACCCATCTCCTTTCTAGAGAATGCCTGTATTTTCAAGCAAATATGTGAGCAGTGCTTGCTGTTAAGATTAGCAGACTAAGTGACAAGTTTCCGTAAATGTTAGCAATGCTATTGGCAATAATTTTTAAGGACTATATACTAACGAATAAAATTAAACTTAGAGATACAATGAATATTAGGTTTTCAATATATCTTTCGTCAATTTCATTCAATAAACTATGGCTGAAACTATAAGTAATTTACCTGGTTCTATAGCTTCAATAATTAAGCACAAGTTTTTTTTTTAATTATTGGGAAATTAGGTATTATCTCTATTGAAAATGTACTCACTGTAAATACATGGATTCTTGAATTTTCATATATATTTTAATATAATACATGGGAAATTCTAAATGCTTGTAGAAGTACTCGTATTAAAAAAATTATTAAGTGATGACAATAAGATTTGAAATTATTTTGGAAGTTAAATAATTCATTTTACAAAGAATTTAAATGTACAACCAATTCTTATAAAGAATATTACAAGGCAGGACATTAGCAAGGAAGCAACATTAATATAAATTAGCCAAACAAAGCACTAATAAGGTGAAAAAAATTCAAGTGTTTCAACTATGAGCAAGACAGATGTTTGTTCTAGAGCCACATCCCTTTATTGAGCACTTACTATTGTTAGGTGAGAGACTATTTCAAAGCCAATGTAGAGTTGTAGATGATAAGAAAGAAGTTTATGAAGATTTGCCCTCTTACCTATCTTAAAATTTCTTACATCACCTGATTAATAGATTTTTCATCCCCTTTGAATTATTTGGAATTCCTATTAGGCCATATAGAATACCTTGCATAACCCCAGGCTAAATTGCTAATGGTATTATCTCCTTGTAGCATGCTCCTTACTTGCACAAGATTATCAAATATATTTGCTGAATTAGGCTTATGGCATTGAAGTTACAAAACTTATGTATTGCATTGCATATTTTAGTAGAGAACTCAAACTTGAAGAAGATATGCTATATTGTTTCTTACTCTTAAGGAAGTTTAATTTATCCATGGTTCCTAGTCTTTGCATATAGACAATCCATCACAGAAAAGGATTTTCGGCAACAATTTCTTACACCATATTATCTCATACTAATCCATTCTCTATATAATAAGGGTTAAGAACTTCCTATGAGAGGCATTGGAGTATTTGCATGAGTAGTTCTTTAACTAGACATAATGGTCATCGCTTGAAAGATTAGATGAACAATTAGGTATTGAGTTTATAAACAAGGATGCATAGTGAGCCCAATTGTTCCATTTTATAAGTTCTTTAACTATGCAAGATTCATGAAATAATTTTTTGAGTAGGGAACAAGTTGGCCTCATGACGAGGGTCTCTAATTTTTAAACTATGATAATGCATTTTTACTATGACTCATCTCATATAACCAATACATATTTGAAGAGATTCCCTTAACTTGAGCAGTAGTTTATGAACCAAGAATGTGAGGCTGAGATTCTAACCTCATAAAAGTTTTTTCTCATTAATAAACATATATAGACCATTTACTTTTGCTCCTTACTAGATCAAATTCTTCATATTTGGCTAGCTAGGAGGGTTTTGCTAAATAATGCCATAAAGATGATGCCCTCTCCACTAATTACCTTAGGTTTGCAAACCTCAAACCATTTAATTAGCTTTAGTATAGTATTTCTTATTCAATTCTCCTTATTAGAGGAAATTTTCAACATCCTTTTGATAACCTTAATCAATCCCTTTGAGAGGACTAATAAATGTAGAGAGAGTTTAAAATGGAGTTAATTAATTAGACTCATCTAAAAAAAAGATAAATCTTTGTTATGCTAGTTATTGACCTTTTTCTCAATCATTTCTTAGAGTGAAATATAGTCCCTTATTGTTAATCTTTTATGGTAATTGGGATGCCTAAGTAGAGGAGTGGAAAACCCTTAAGTTAAATGTTTGTTATTGAAGATAACAAAGGGGTTAGGTCTCTTTCTCTTGCTATAACTAGCATATAGCTTTTGATTTGGTTAATTGAGAGACTTAACAAGAATTTGAATGTCCACTCAAACTATTGGAATGAAGTTCAAACGGTCACCTCTCATGTATCTGGGTCTACTTATTTTAATCAAAATGCTCAACTTCATGAAATGCACACCACACCACTTTTAGAGAAAATTCAAATGAGGATTAGCTCATAGGTAAACATATTTCTTTCCTATATTGGTAAGCTGCAACTCATCAAATTAGTCCTAAACTCATTACACATATATTGGACATATATTGGAGCTCCCACATCTTCCTTTCTCAAGGTATAATAAAATCAATTAAAAGGCATATAAATGGTGTTAAAGGATTAACCAAAGTGAAATGGAAAGATTTATGTCTTCCCAAGGAAGAAGATGGATTGAATATCACTCCAATTAAGACCATAAATCAGGCATTGATACTTCAAAGATTCTGGTGGATACTAACAGATAAAAATTCACTTTAGATACAGTGGTTTCATTCTTATTTCCTTACAGGTAGAAGTATATGGGGAATTAAACAATGTACCTCATATTCTTATTTCCTCAATCAACTATTGAAGCTGAGAGATAAGGTTCAAGATGAAGTCTAATGTACAATTAGGAATGGCAAACTGACATCTCTTTGGTATGACAACTGGCTAGCATGGGACAACTCTTACAATCTTTCCATACTTTAAGCAATCCATAAATCTCATCTCTCAACATAAGACTCAGCTCAGTGAATAATGATAAAATCTGGCATTTCCCTCATGGCTTGAGAAACTTACAACCTACTTACCCCTTAACCTAAACTCTTTTGATACCTTCTATTCGAAAGACCAACCTATCCATAAACTTACCAACAAAATCATTAAAAATCTGTTAAGAAGAAGAAACTCCAACATTATTTAGCGTAAGATCATTTGGGGCAAGTCTTTAGCTCCAAGAATATCCTTCATACTGTGGTTAACAATCGAAAATAGACTCAATATATCTGATTGAGTGACATATCTACAAGTGGAAAAAACTTGTCCAATACGTCGGGTTCACATGAACACAAGAGAACACATCTTTTTTACATGTCCTTACAACAATGCAATATGGGATCATGTCACAAGAAGTGTGCATGGCTTGATCTGGGTAACTCCTTCACTGAGATTACACAAAAATTTATTAACACAATAGTTCACTCAAGTCCCAATAGCCTATTCCATATCCTATTTTATAGACTTTGCATATATGTATTATAGAAAGAAAGGAACTCCAAAAGGTTTGCAAACAAAAGTTCCTCCATCGAGTCCGTAGCATCTAAGATCATTTAGGAATTTAGGGAGTTGATTCTACTAAAAAATCTTAACCAGAATTGCATCACACATTTTATCTTCATTGAACATCTAGCTCATTGAACTACTACAACTTAATAGAGTCTCTTAGTGTAATCTTTTCTTTTATTTAGTTCTTACTCCTTGTATATGTATGCAAGGATGGTTAAAGGTACTCCACTATTTATTTTTGCTTGATTATACTACCTTCCTTGATGTTTAAATTTAAATTAACTTTATCACAAAAAATTGAATGTATTTAGTTCAAGCAGAAGCCAACTTCCTTATTTATCCTTGACATTAGAAAACAAAAGGAGGTCATCCTTTATTAAAAGGCTAAAAATGCCTAGTTTCTTACATTGGTTTCTTAGGATTAAGCCATATTTTAAGGGCATTTCAATCAACATAGAAAGTGAATCTAAACAATTTGGTTAGTTAACTATTATTTAAGAACATCAAAGAATATAGTGTTGTTGCATTGGTTTATCTAATTAATAATATACTTAGAAATCCTTAAGCTTCAAATAGGTAAAGAATGTAACTTTTGTGTATTAAATTAAAGGCTTTATGAAAATCTACTTTAATAACATAAATTTTATTAAAACGTTTCTTTTAAAAACCCTTGAGCATCTCTTATGTAAAAAGAACATTATTCCCTATCAAACTTCCATGAATAAAGGCATGCTGAAAGCCTTTTATTAAAGGTTTTAACATAATGTTAAGTCTTAACGCAATTAGCTTATAAATGAATTTATAAATGGTGTTATAATAAAAAAATTTGATGTCCTTGAGGGAGTTAGGATTTTGAACTTTAGGGATCAATCAAATATAATATTTTTTGGATTTTCATTAATGAAAAATTATAGGACTAGTTTGGTAATTAGATCTTTTATATGAGGCTAGACTAAAAAGAAAATCAATCAAACCATTAAGTCTTGGGGAACTACCTAGGTTGAGCTAAAAAAAATCTTACAATGTTACTATAGGAGAAAGGTTAAAACAAAATTTGTAGCATCCTATTTAGAGATCTGGTCTAATATAAATGATTTGAGTAGTGAAAAAGGGGAGCTTATGGGCTTATTGAGCTTAAAAAACATTAAAAGTAATCAAAGGCTTTTTGTTTTAGTTTCTCTAGCATTTAAGCAAGAATTCCATCACATTTCTCCATAAAAAAGGACTTCCATCATATTTTGATAAGAAGTGATGTGATTAGTTGTCCTTCCTTTCCAACTGAGATAGCTTTATGGAAGAAAGAGATATTTTTATCACCATCTTCCATCCCTAAACATGAAAATTTTATTTAAGGAGAGAATGATGGATTTTCAAAGCTTATAGGAATTCCAATAAAGCCTCCTATTCCTTTTTATAAAGGAAAAAATATCCACGTTTAAGATATAATTTGGCTTAAATAGACTTTAGTTTGTTAACAATAGAAGAGAATATATGATATATACTATGACTCTATCTTTGGATTAATTTCTTGAGCTCGCTCTTAGCCATATTCAACTTCCTTTCGAAAATAAATGCATAGTTTCCTCTGATTTTATAGTCAACCCCTTTGTAATAGCTTCCTCAAACCTTTTCTACTTATGCAAGAAGGTTGTCAGATGAAAAGGGACTTTTCTTTTAGTGATTAAGGTATATTTTACACTAGAACGGGGGAATGATTTTAAAAAAGGATATTAGAGAAACAAGCTTTATTGTTAGGTAATTTTAGCATCCAATCTTCATTCATTAAAGCTCTGTTTAGCCTTTTTCTAATATGCCATTTTCCATCTTGTTTGTTGCTTTAGGTATAGAAATTCCCCTAAGGCCTAAGATTTAGTACTTCTATATTTTTTACCCACTTACTAAAGTTAACATTAAAGTTATATAAGAAAACATTACCTTTTGTCTCTAAGTAATTCAAGGTGCTATTTATATCACCTAGAATGAGCAAAGAGGAATTTAATAAGAGGTGAAGTCTTTTTAACTAAGGAATTGCATAACTAATATGGCCAAGAATTAAAATGGTAGATAGGGGATAACTTGATTAGTGATTTCCCTTGGGATAATTGTAATTTTATTAAGATCAAAGGCAATGAAAATCTTGCCATAGTAATGAGATTGGTGATTATTGATAATACCCCAATGAGATTGGTGATTATTGATAATACCCCAGTGCCTATAATAAAATGGAGGATTTTGCATTTTCTTCTATTAATTTGGTCTCTAGTAACCTATAACCATAAGTTTCATATCGCCTAACTGGTTTTGAAGTATTGAGGTTTTTACCTGAGATTTACTACTTCTATATTTTTTTCACACTCACTAAATTTAGCATTAAAGTTATATAAGAAAAACATTACCTTTTGTCTCTTAAGTAATTCAAGGTGTTATTTATATCACCTAAATGAGCCAAGAGGAAATTACTGAGAGGTGAAGTCCTTTTAACTAAAGAATTGGATAATTAATATGATCAAGAAGTAAAATGGTAAATAAAGGATAACTTGATTAGTGATTTCCCTTGGGATAACTATAGTTTTATTAGGATCGAAGGCAATGAAAATCTTGCCCTAGTAATGAGATTGGTGATTATTGATAATACCCTAGTGATTATAATAAAATGGAGGTTTTTACATTTTCTTTTATTAATTTGGTCTCTAGTAACCTATAAGTTTCATATCTCTTAACTGGTTTTGAAGTGTTAATTGCCTTTTGGGATAGTTATATAACATTAAAGTTATATAAGAAAACATTAACTTTTGTCTCTAAGTAATTCAAGGTGCTATTTATAACACCTAGAATGAGCCAAGAGGAATTTACTAAGAGGTGAAATCTTTTTAACTAAAGAATTGCATAATTAATATGGCCAAGAAGTAAAATGGTAGATAGGGGATAACTTGATTAGAGATTTCCCTTAGGATTACTATAGTTTTATTAAGATCAAAGGCAATGAAAATCTTGCCATAGTAATGAGATTGGTGATTATTGATAATAATTCAGTGCTTATAATAAAATGGAGGTTTTTGCATTTTCTTCTATTAATTTGGTCTCTAGTAACCTATAAGCATAAGTTTCATATCTATTAACTAGTTTTGAAGTATTGAGGTTTTTGCCTAAGATTTACAACTTCTATATTTTTTACACACTTACAAAAATTTAGCATTAAAGTTATATAAGAAAACATTACCTTTTGTCTCTAAGTAATTCAAGGTGCTATTTATATCACCTAAATGAGCCAAGAGGAATTTACTGAGAGGTGAAGTCTTTTTAACTAAAGAATTGCATAAATAATATGGTCAAGAAGTAAAATGGTAAATAGGGGATAACTTGATTAGTGATTTCCCTTGGGATAACTATAGTTTGACTAGGATCAAAGGCAATGAAAATCTTTCCATAGTAATGAGATTGGTGATTATTGATAATACCCTAGTGTTTATAATAAAAATGGAGGTTTTTACATTTTCTTCTATTAATTTGGTCTCTAGTAACTTGTAAGTTTCATATCTCTTAACTGGTTTTGAAGTATTAATTGCTTCTTCGGCTTTGAGCATTTAACCTTATTTTTCTTCCTTGTAGTTCTTTGAGTTCTTGATTTAAACTCTGCACTATTCTCCTACTTTTTATACCTTTCTTTTCTTGTGGATCTTTCTTAGGTCTTTAATCTATTAAAGTTTTGCTTAAAAATTACCTAAGCAAATTTTACCAATTATTAATCCCTAATATCTACCTTTAAGCCTATAGTTATCCATATTAGCTTAAACAAAATCATTTGAAGTAGCTGAGGGTTGCACTAAGGGTGTAGTTTTCTCATACAATAGTTTGTTTCTTATGAGTTATACATGCATCGTGCTTCTTTCCTTACTCAATTCATTAGTGGAAGAATTATCCTCCAATCCCGGAAGTTAAATATAGTCACCATTTTCAAAATTTTGACCTATTGAACTCTAAATTTTACCTAGCTCATCTCAGTGAATCTTTATATAGAGAATCATTAGCTCTAATTTTGATAAAGAGAATCACATCATGGAATTCCTTGTTGATATCCACCACTATGAAAAGATAGATATAACCTATTCTTTTGAGTGATGTTATTTGTTCATTCATGACAATTGGGAAGCCATTATAACTAGCCAAATAGCTTAATCATTTAGTAGACTAATATTCTAGGGGTGTATTGTGAATGTTGATCTAAGGAGAACTTGCTTCCTTTGAATAGTTTTAAACTTCACATTAAGATGCTAGAGTTGAATATGAATGTGTTACCATAAAGGTTCCATGGCCCTTATCTAAAATCTTTTGTTCACTTTCTCTAGATGTGAAGTTAAATGAGAATGGGTTGTTTTTGGAAAATAGTCTTTTTCAATCCCATTGGTTTCCAATTATTCTAGCCTAAGCACAAATAATTAGGAAAATGGGTCTCTTTCTCAAAAGGAAACCAACCAGTGAGGTATTTTACTTATTAGCCCCCTCCTTAACCTCTTTTAGAGGTGGAGCTATAATCTCCAATCCTTTTATTTTTTTAAGGATGGTGGCAAAAGTGCAACTTAGTTAGGAAGGCTCTCATATCACTTACTTCCATCTTAAGATGGAAGTGGCAACCTTGCCACTGCTAGTTAGGAGAGGTGAAGTTGGTCTAGGAGCTTTTGTAGAATGGAGGCTAGCCTAAGGCTCTTGGCAATGAATTGGGAAGAAGAGGAACCCTTGGAAGTCGAAGTCCCTATAGAGAAAAGTCTAATACGGTGGGTTTTGAGGGACTAAGAACAAAGATAGGAATTAATATAGTTGAGGTTGTTTGTTGAGTTGGAAGCAGACGAGTAATGCAACATAATGCTAAGGAAAAAGGTTAAAGAGGACTGAAAAAAAAAGTCAAAAGAGGACTGAAGAGAGCAAGAAAGGAGAAATAATGGAAGTATCCTAAAAAATACAGGCCAAAGGAGAAGTTAGCAATTATGGGAAAGGAGCACCAAAGCAAAGACACTAGAGGAGGAGGACACTAGGAAGAGAAAAGAGCAATAGAGAAACAATAGTTACTATCAGAGACAAGCAGAAAAGCTAGAGAAACGCATTATCCAAGCAAAGAATAGAGATATATAAAATAGAAAGGATTTGAAATTGCATAAAATGTTCTATCAAAACTTGAAATTTATACGGCTAATTACTTAGTATGCTTAGAACTAATGTATGTATATAGACATAAATAAATTAAGACGTTACCAAAAGGTTTCATGGTTTCATACAAATAGCTGTGAACATTGCAATAGGTATTGCATATAATGACTAAGATACAAAATTCAAGAGAAAGCAGTAGCACAGAAGAAATATGTAATGATCATCTGTTTTTTTCACTCTTGCTCACGCTATATTCCTATTTAAGCTAATTTACATTAATTTTTATTTTGTCTTTAAATTATTCAAAATTTTAATTAAAATTTGATTTTTTTGACGTAACAAAAACACATTTTATAAGTTCGTATGTTTAATTTATTTTTTATTCCAATTCTTTAACATAATATAATTTCTTCGTCAAATTCTACTATTGAAATCATGATAAAGCTATGGAAATACAATATAAAGTGATGATTTTAACAGATTTAACTATAGAAGTTAACACATGACAAGAAAATAATGAAATAAAAATTAGGTGGAAACATACCTTAAAAATTATTGTTTATGTGTAACATGTGAGGGAAACAGAACTTTACCGTGGTGTCGACAGCTACTTGATTATCTTCACAAGCGCTAATTGAAATGGCCAATCCACCACTTGAATGTTTTCTGACACCTGATGGAGGTTTATTATCATCCCATTTCTTCCTGTTTCAAAAACTTTTTTGTTAATTTTTCTTGTAATCATGATATTATGAGGGGTTTTGTTGTAATCATTTGGGTTAAAAGAGGCTGACAGATTTATTGTGCATGCATAGAGCTCCAAGTTAATGGCAAAATGACAATTTCTGCTTACGCTTTAACGTTGTACACATGTAGAAGATCAAGCATGGTGCCACTATGACAAGCATCAACAATTGCATGAAGTGTGACGCCTTCCTTTAGCGGCCAAACTATGGTTGAATTGATATAATTGTCAATAATCATCCCTTCTTCCATGAAATCGACTGGTAAAATGGTTTCATCGAACCCATCAATCTCATCCTCATTGAAATCTGGCTGTCGCAAACCGTGACCGGAGAAATAGAACACCAGGGAATCTCCTGCCTTGCAGCCCTGAACAAGCCATTCCAGAGAGTTTTGTATGTTTCTCTTTGTTGGTATCAGTTCTTGATCTGTCTCATCTTCTGCAATTTGGTTCCATTACGAAAACCTTGAACTTGCATTCCTCTATCATCTTTAATAGTTCATTTTATTTCAAGATAGAAAAGATACACTACATCTAAGATTGATAATTCTAAGATACACTACATCTAAGATTGATAAAATTTTAACGTTATTGGAAGCAAATTGGTAATTACCCTGAACAAGTACGGGAAAGCAATAGGTTTGAAATAAGTACCTGTGAGTACAAGGATGTTCTGCAGTCTAAAACTGAAGTTTTCAATCAACATGTCTCTCATGTTCTTCACATCGTTGATAGTTCCTTTAAGCTTGTACTTCCACTTCTTGTAACTCACTCCAATAAGCAGTGCACGTTTCTTTGGCCTGCCGTCCAGAGAAGATGGCTTAGGAGCTTTCAAGGGGGATGGCTTACAATTTAGCGACTCACGTTGGACTGCGGAACCATTTTCAACAGGGATTGATTTCCTGCCGAACTTAACTAACTGTTCTAGTAAGTAAGAAAGTTTACCATGTTCTCTAACGTCCATTGTTTCGCAAGCTTGAGCCAGGTTAACTGTCTTGCACGCTGGACATTGGATTTTGAAGTATGGATCATCAATTGTGGGCGTATGTAACTTTTGCCTACACCCACTGCAGATTACGAATCCCCTGCCACCATCCATATAGTTACGAGGTTTCATGTCGCATCAGGGCCACGAGAGTAATTGAGAGATACAAATGGCCGCGTGCAAGAGACGCGGTTGATGGAACTACTAAACGTATTTAAGTCAAGAAAAGGTGGGATTATATGTAGTGCTTATTAATTTGCGTCACCGAAGTCTTCAGTCCATTTCGACATAGAAGATTAACTTATGCAGGTACACTTCTTTCCGTAGTAAACGACTACCTAGACTCTACACTACATTTTCGTTGGTATTTTTCCTTTTATTTTGTATGCTCTTAGTTAAGGTCGAAATTATCAATTAAGAATATGCCCTTTGATATCTGTTATACACTTTTTCTTTTCACTTTTAAACGGAACCTGGTATACCTTCAGAAACGAAGGTATGATGTCCGTTGGTAAGGAAAAGTCGACAATGGTAGTGCAATTTTATATTCCCATATTCAACTTTATTATATTTTTCTAGGCCTAGATAACATAAGATATTATTCTCTTTTCTCGCTTCCCGAGATAAAATAAACTAAAGCTGCATTTTACAGAACAATTGCATGCGGTTGTTTGCCGATCGATTAGCACAGTAGATTTTCCGTCAATATAGTTTGCGTCCGTGTTCATGTCAATATTTAATGGTAAAATTAGAATGGTGAAGCATTAAAAAGTTATTGATTGATCAACTTTAAAGAGAATAATTGAATTATATTCTCGCCCACAGCTGTCACTACAGTAATGAATTCTATCACTTAATTCATGCTTCTTTATTCGCCTATCACCATTTAAAGTAGGAGAACTCGATACCCAACTTTTCAATTTAGTGGCCAAGGACAAGGCAAACTTTGAACAAATTGTCAATATTCCTACTTCAGGAACCATACTGATACACACTAGCCAGGTGTTATGAATCCCACACCCACAAGATGGACAACGCTTCTACTCAATTGATGGGTCTTAGTAGACCCACACCCTGTCTTGCCCACACTCATGATCAATCTCCTTCTTGCTGGAGTTTAATTTGCCCAAACCAAAGACCCATCATTTCTCTGCGATGACCATGTCCTATCTTGATAAAGGTATGGTATCAAACCACTTCTCCTATTCCTATTTTCATACTTAGTATCTCTATTATATAGAGGAAGGTGTTCACTAAAACGGTTCTTCACAATATTATCTCCCGCTTAATAAGATAAACTCGAAACTAACTTAAACCTCAAAGATCCTGCAACGAAAATACCTTCCGGCGGTGTTTTGCATATCTGAAAATCATTCAACTAGGACTGTAAGAAAGTCGTGAGTGAAAACACTTAGCAATAAGAATTGGAACCATCAAAGTAGTGAAATTATCAATTCCTGCAGGTTGTGAGTACCAATGCGAAACGTAGATTCAACTTAAAATTTTGGAACTTTCGTTGCAGGTGAACATTCATGTATCGTTTGTAGAAATCTGAATAAAAAAGTTATCTTTGTTGTATCTCAATTTATTTTATAATAATGAGTACCATGGATTACTCAACCTAAAAAACTGAGCATCCGACAGAACATCTTCCACTCAATTTACCATCTTGGACAATCTGTGGAGCTAATAAGGTTGCTGGTCAAAATGGTCTACCCATGTATGGTTTATTTTGTAGATCTACAGTATAACATTTTTTGTTATTTTAAATCCTGATAGATATATAAAAAGTACTTGCATAATAGAAAAAAAGATATATAACAATTTTTTCTTAGGTTATATCTAATTAAAAAAGCACTTTCATTAGGTATAACTATTATATCAAAAAAAAAGATTTATACCTAACATTTCATTAGGTATAAATGTTAGGTTACACCAAGATTCCTTTTTGAATCCCTTTCTGTTTGTAGTAGTGATATTGATGAACTCACCAAAAATATCCGAAGGAAGTGCCTTGGTGCATATTGTTTGTTGATAACACTGTTTTAGTGGATGACACAACAAAGGGAGTCAATGCCAAGCTTGAATTTTAGAGGGATGCATTAGAGTCGAAAGGTTTTAGATTGAGTAGGACTAAGAGTAAATATATGGAGTGTAACTTTTCCTGATATAGAGTGGTCTCCGATGTAGAGGTAAAGATTGATTCAAAAATTATACTATAAAAAGAAGTGCTTTAAATATTTGGACTCTATCATCTATAGTAATAGAGAGATTGATGAAGACATAATATACCGAATCAAAACTGCGTAGCTTAAATTAAAAAGTCCATCAAGAGTTTTGTGTGCCAAAAAGATATCACTTAAAAATAAAGGTAAATTTTATCGTCTAGCGATTAAGTTAACCATGCTTTGGAGAGTAGAATACTTTATCGTCTAACGATTAATCTGACCATGCTTTATAGAGCAAAATATTGGCCCATCAAATAAATGCATAGCCATAAGCTAATGTTAACAGAAATGAGGATGCTCCGATGAATGTATAACCTTACTAAAAGAAATAAGGTCTAGAATGTAAGGGTAAGAGACATATTGAAAGTAGTTAATATTATTGACAAATTAAGAGAGATAAGGCTTAGGAGATTTAGACATATTAAGAGGAGACACTCAGATGCTTCAGTTAGGAAATATGAGAAGATCATACTTAAGGACTGTAAGAGGGGGAAAAAAAAAGAGGCTTAAGAAGAAGTGGGAGAGGTAATAAAAAATGATATTGCAATGTTGGAACTTACGGAGGACATGACCCATAATAGAAAACTATAGCATAGTAGGATTCTAATAAAGGATCCCTCGTAAGGATATTCTTCTAATTCGTCTTCTAGTAAACCTAAACTTGTAAATAGGTAGTACTTACCTCTTCGGGATTTAGCTTGATTTAGTGACTATTATTATTATTATTATTATTATAACTACAAATATTACTACTAATACTACCACCACCACCACCATCACTATTACGACTAGTAGTACTATTCATTTTACTCCTACAACTACACTAATATCATTTTTAGGATTAATTACATAAAAGCCCAAACTTTCGTCATTTTTTCAATTATAGCCCGAACTTTAAAAACTAACAATAAAATGTCTAAACTTTCAACTTTTTCAATTCTAACCCAAACTTCAAAAAGTAGCAATAAAATGCTCAAACTTTCAATTTTTTCAATTCTAGTCCGACATTAGTATTTTCGTTAAGTTTAAAAATAATCTAAATCAGATTACACAGTCTCGATAACCTTATTGATTCAGTAAGCTGTAATGTGAGAGTAGTTTGGGGCATCAGAAAAACAAACAGAAAACAAATAGTTGAGGGCATTGGGAGAATAGCATATAACGTCGGGCTAGAATTGAAAAAATTGAAAGTTTGAACATTTTATTACCACTTTTTGAAGTTTAGGCTAGAATTGAAAAAATTGAAAGTTTGAACATTCTATCACTACTTTTTAAAGTCCGGGCTATAATTGAAATTTGACAAAAGTTTGGATTTTTTTTCAATTAACCCTGCTTTTATTATTATATTTACTACTAATATTCACATTATTATTATTATTATTATTATTTAATCATTATTATTATTATTATTATTATTTCTCTCTCTCTCTCTCACTTTCTCTCTTTTCAATAGTTTATTTAGAAATAGCCTCTCTGCTAATTAGGAGTAAGTCCCCAAACTCCGCATATCAGCGGGATTCATTCTGGGTGTTATTGTTTTTGTTATTATACAACCTAGAATAAGCTTCATAGATTTAGTGTGACGATCGCATTATGTAAAAGGGAAACCTATTAATATAAGAAACAACTACATAAACTTGGATTATTTAACCTATGTTATATTATTCCTAATAATGTGTGACCATTATTTTACCATAAGTGAATTAGAGTTACAATAATTATAGACTATAATTTAGATTCTAGCAATGAGTTCATATTTGAATAATCTATTTAGAGTGTCAAATCATTCATACATAAATCTCAAAACATTAATCATATAATAACATAATCAATTCTAAAAGAGAATCAGTAACAACATCACTAGATTAATCAATATTCAAACATGTTTATTGGCTTTGATATCCCTATTGAATTGAAAAGATGAACTTTAGCTACTCATAACTTTATAAAGCATAAGGAATCTGCACCTTTTCAAGTCTCTAACATCTTCATACCTTATTTGGCCTCTTAAATTCTTTTTTATATTTAAAATTAAGGTTGCATCACAATACACAGTTAGCTACATGGGCATATAAGCCAATTTTCTAGCAATCACGAGCATACACATTCACACTAAACTATATAGCCACGATACATGACCATGTAAGTCCCCACATGGTCGTGTAGGTTGCAGGACTAGTTGAAACTTCCTTTTAGCACTCTTACATGTTTCTAGTGACTTTGCAGTAACTTCATTTCTTGTATTCTTTGTCCCATTTTCACAATATCTCGTTTCCTTTGCTTCTATGAAGGAATAAAACGATATCAAGGATATAATTTCATGTTATTTTGGTTCTTGTTCTTCAAACTTGTAACTAAAATAAAATGAGCCAAAATAAATTTCTAAATTATATCATAAAATTAATCATTAAGTATTAGGGAGTAAATATAGTCAATCCAGCACTTATCAAATTTCCCTATACTTAGCTTTTGATCGTTCTAAAAGAAACTAAAAGAATTCATCCTTAAGAATAATTCCTAAGAATAGATAGTCATAAGATAAGAGGAAAAACTTTCAAAACCATGACAAGAATTAACCATTTAATGCTTTTGCTCATGATCAATCAAAAACTACTCCCTTCTAAAACTGAATAATCTATGCATCGACTTTGACAAGTTGTTTTTAAAAGTAAGATAAATCTACACATATACTCAAAGAACTTTCATAATCAAGATATTCCACGACTTTGCCATCATTTTAGTTCTCCACCATTAAATATTAACATGTATAATCATGAATTAAAGGATTTTTTTCAAGGTTGCAATGGGCACAAAAGTTAAGGGAGAAATATTTGGATTATTTAATTTAAAATCATTAAAGCTAGTGAAGCATAAAAATACTCAATGGAGTATCAAGTGCAAAAATTAGCATCCACTTTAAACTGGGTTTTATCAGTTATGGTGAATGCAAAAACTTTGTTTTATAGCTTAAATTCAAGGCTTTAAACTATATAAAGCGTAAACAATTAAAGGAAATCACTAAAGAATGATGATAAACAATGCACTATAACCATAAGGACTGACCCTTCATAAAAACTTCTCCCTTATTAACATAATTATCAATTTACTCATTCCAACAAGTTTAGGAGGAAAGTCATATGAATTACTTTATAAAACAAATCATTTTCCTCCTCAATAACTTCTTTTCTTTTATTCTATTTTTTTATTTTCCATTTTTCTTCTCTATTTTTACTTTTTAATAAAGAGAAAAATTGAAAAGAGCTACATCAACGATGGAATTCATTGATAAGAGACAAAATTCACATTCCATCGGCTCAAACCAACCCAAATATATGCACGCCCCTGCACTTATGCCCTTATGCTACTACAAACATCAGCATCCATAAATGCTCCACTATATATAAGGCTTAAGTAAGGCATTTTATTAGGTTAAAGGCTCATAATATGGTTAACACAAAAAGAAAATACTAAGCTTAAAGGGGCTTAACAAAAGGAAAATTCTTATCATTGGGTTGGCTATTTGGCTCATATAGCTCATAAAACAAAGAATTCCTATATCATTTTCATGTTTATGCATGTGATAAAAATGTGGTATCAATAGAAAATTAAGACAAAGTCAGAATGTACACGTCATAGAGGCCACACATAAACAAAAGACAATAAGATTGATATGACTATGCCAGCCTAAAATGCTCAAATCCTCACTAGCTTATGCAAATTTGATGGTCACTACTCTTCTAAAAAAGCAAACATTGACCAATCAGAAGAGTAAAAATGCATGCCTAGGTTGCCATGAATTTTTTAGTTAAATATAGTCTATTTATTTTTATAGAAACATTGTGTTTCTTGATGGCTACTACATTATAAAATATTATTGCTGAACTTAAAAATGGTGAGAAATTAAATGGTGTCAATTATGAAATTTGGAACATGAAAATTTAATATGTACTACAAAAGCAAAAGGCTCTTAAACTATTAAACATAACTATAGATATTCCTAAGGAAGGCAATACGACCTAACACAAAAGGGACAGCGATGCTTATAAAATTTGGAAGAAAAAGAACTAATTGGCTTGTATTACATTACTAAGCAGCAAGGATAATGATATAATGTATGAGTTTGGCAAATTTGAAACTTCTAAAGATATGCAGTTCACTTTACATGCACGTTTAAATGGCACCTTAGTGACCAAACTAGGGTCACTCACTATTAAGTTTGACATATGTAAGAAATAATCATTTCACACAATGCAAAAGCATTTAATGTATATCTCAAAAATGATAAGTGCGTTGTGTGATGTTAGTCATGAATTATCAAATGAGCAATAAGTAATCCAGTCGTTACCCTAGAGTTGGGAGCTTAAGAAGATGCATCTAACTGATAATGAGAATCAAGATGATGGAAGATGCTATGAGGCATCTTATACTATAAGAAGAATGTCTTGAAGCCCCAAAAGTGTCTTAAAAGGTATATGTAATTGGTTCCAGCTCATATGGAGCGGTTAACCAGAAGTGTAAGCATTGTGGTAGATCAAAATTGAAAAAAGGTAAGGAACATACTTATCATACTTAGGTCTCAAAGGAGGTGAAATAAACCTAGCATGGAAAAGGAAAATATCCATTTAAGAAGCAAAACATGAAAAGAGTCAAGTGTTTTAATTATGGCAATAAGGTTTACTTTGCTCGTGATTGTAACAAGACCAAAAAGATAAAATATTATTGTATAGACATTTGTTTTATGGATGGCTCTTGTTCTACTTTTGCTAACTAAATCACATCCTTTGTGCATTGTAGATTTGAGAGCAACCAACCATGTAACAAAGGATAGAGATTCTTTCATGAGATTTTAAAAAATCCCTCATAGAGTACAATGAATTTATGTAAGAGATAACTCAAGGATTGTTATACAAGGGATTAGAACATGCCAATCACAAATGCATGTTGGTCAATCCTTGATCTTATATGAAGTATCGTATGCTCTAGAGACTCGATGGAATCTAATCTTTATGTTAGTTTTAATATGTCTTGGTTTTGATGTAAATTTCCACAGTAATGGTATGCAACTATATCTTGGACATGTTTATTATGGCCACGGTTTTATGTTATATGATTTTATTGTTCTAAATGTTTATACAAATAGTAACATAAGTTATTCTAAGTTTACATCATCTAGTAATAATAGTAATGATATATTTTTGTGATACACTAGACTACGTCATATTGGTGAAAATCGAATAACTCGATTATAAAAAGAAGGTCTCTTACATAATTTACATAAAGTAGATCTACTTATTTATGAACATTGTCTATATGGTAAAATGGAATGGAAGCCATTTGGAAAAGGAACATGAACTTCCTATCTATCGTCATTGATTTATTTAGACACCTATGGTCTAATAAACGTAAGGGCATGATAGGGGGTTGTGTATTTCATCACTTTATGGATGATTATACTCAATTTAGTTTTGCTTATTTTATTTCTCACAAATCAAAAGCATTAAGTTGTTTTATAAAATATATGAATTTAATAGGGAAGGAATTAGACAAGAAAATAAAAGCATTAAGAACTGATTAAGGATAAGAATGCTTGTCTGATAAGTTCAAGATGTTATATGATGAAAAAGGAATAGATTTCATCATAATCAGTTACCTCCTATTATGTATATCCTTTTTTTAGAAGGTATGCTTTGTATCTTTTCAAATCATTGCCAAACAATTTCAATAAATTCTCAGCTGAAAAATCCACAATAGTTTATTTCTCAAAATTTTC
>JANIJH010000005.1:25488359-25500607 GCA_024520975.1 Erythroxylum areolatum | reverse complement strand
ATCCATCAATTCTTTCCTCATCACTTTCCTTTAAGTATAAATACATTTATACCTAAACATATACATAATAACACTCACTTCTTTTTACTTATTATTTCTAAATTCCACTTAAAAGTTGGGGTCCAACAACTATGTATATATTAAGAGATTTAAAGATAAGTTTTGATTTTTTTCTTTATATGTAGATGACATTTTAATCACTTGTAATGATTGTGAATTTGTCAAGCTAATCAAAGATTTGTTGTCATCTGAAGTGAAGATGAAAGTCATGGGCAAAGCTACAGAAATTCTTAAAGTTAAGGTTATTGTAACTTTCTCAAGTGACCTACAATCTTTTAGAACAATTCCATATGCAAGATTGCAAACTAATAGATAATCCTATTGCTAAAGATGAAGATCACAACTTAAAGTTTTTCCTGTGTATGTTACAAGAAAGTCATCAACTGTAGAAAATTCCCTATTCTAGTGTAGTTGGAAGTCTTATGTATGTCATGATATGTATAAGACTAGATATTTGTTACGTTGTTAGGATGGTAAACAAATATTAACCAAATCTAGGATGAACTCTTTGGAAAGCAGTAAAGAGAATATTAAGGTATCTAAAGGATACTATTGATTATGTATTGTGTTATCAAGGTTGTGATCTACGTATACAAAGTTATACAGTGCATAATGTAGAGAAGATTTAGATGAAAGAAAATCTACCTCTGGATTTGTTTTCTTACTCAACAATGGTGCTATATTATGTAAAAGTATGAAAGAAAAATGTGTTGCATTATCCACAATGAGATTTAAATTTATAGCATTTTCAATAGAAGTATAAGAAGTAGTGTGGCTTAGACACTTTTTGATTAGTCTAGGGGCCACTTAAAGTGAGAATGATCTAGTAACAATAAACTATAATAGTCAAGCAATTGTTGCTTATATAAAGGACCCTAAATTTCATTGTAGAACTAAGCATATAGATACTAAATAAAATTATGTGAAAGATATAGTTGTACAAGGAGAAGTGAATATGGAGTATATGTCTACACGAGATATGGTGGTAGAACTAATGACAAAACTAGTTTCTCGAGATATATACATTGGCCAAATGAAGTCATTAGGACTATGTATATATTAAAATATAATCCATTAACATTTCTAAATGTATGTTAATTCAACTTATTGTCATATTTTAAATAAAAATGTGAGTTAAGATTGCTTGTTAAGTAATAAACATTGTGCAATACTTGATTATAAAATATATGTACTTAGTATAACATATTTTTTGTATGAATCAAAGAATATGTCAAGTAGATAAAAGATTGACCTTCATACATAGGCAAAATGAGACATATTTTAAGTTTATTATCAAGGTGATAATAGAGAGCTAAATTAAGAAACTTAAACTGTAAAAGTCGACTTAGACGATTGTTCAAAAGGAAATTGGTTTGGGGTGATCATATGGTCATCATATATATCTTAAGTTGCTAGATGAGAGTTCTAAAAGACAAAGTAACGAACAAATAAGTGAATTTAGGTTAAACTCTAAGTATGTTTAAGCTACCATTTGTACAATATTGCATTTGTAAAAAGGCATATGCTCCTAATTAATAGGAGATGATATCATAACACATGACTTTTATCATATGTGTAGAATAGACCATAAAAGGGATAAATGTAAGTCTAAAGATCTCAACTTATATTGTGTGAGATCCTAAAAGTTAAGTAAATCTCTTAATATACCTTTAGAACTCTTATCTAATTCTTAAGAATTAAATTTAAGGTTTGCTACATTAGAATATTACCTAAAGATACATGATCTTATAGGACAATTCTAAGAAAACAAATAAAATTCAATTCAAGGGAATTGAGAACAAAGGAAGGTCATTTTTTTGTTAACTTGGATAAGAAAATTTGGCATTCAAAGGTGGCCACCTACTATGAGTAAGAGAATTAAATACATTTATGACACTATACAATAAATAAGATCAAAGGTGGCCTAATTGGTATCAACTCCTCACTTAAGGCTCTCCTTTGTAGGAGGTCTTAAGTTCGAGTCACCAATAAAGGAGGGGAGAGGGGAATTTTTCCTATTGATGATCCTCTAGCCCTTGGGTATGCTTCTTAGTCGGATCAATTACGGTCGTCTCGCTTCCAGCGGCAAAGTGGGAGTTGGAGGTACTAAGGAACCTGGGGCTAATGGGAATCTGATGCTGAGCAGGGCCAGTTATCAATCACTAGCTGGCCAATCAATATGTGACGACTTTTTATGTGCAGAAGTGCCAGGTCACGTAGGAACCTAAGGGATTTTGGGGTTCTAGATTCACCTCCTTTAGGGTTCGTGGGCTGGGGCCTTAGGGATTTATGATTAATCCAGCAAAAGCTGGGATACCTATTGTATATAAAAAAAGATATTGAAATGCGAGATATGACCTAAGGTATAGTATATAAATTTTACTAAAGAATTGATTCATTAATTGAGACATCATATATTCCTCACAAATATATAACTATATGCTCTCGTTGTATGTTGGTTGCATAAGTTATTGGACAAGTACGAGAACATGCCAAAACCATAATATCTAAACTCATTATGTGTGATTGAGAGATGATAACGAATTGATAGTGATTAGGAGATGATAACAAATTGACATACTTAATGAGTTTGGGTTGTGATCTTTCGTTTGTTAACTGTCGATGCTCAATTAACAAATTGACATTATCTACAAATATGAGATAATATTTATTTGAATGATATGATGATAGTCTTTGTAACATCCCGTTACCCATATTAAGGCTAAAATTGTAAAATGTGAGAGATTATGGAGAAATTAGGAAACACATTTCATGCTTATGAATTTCATAATATGCACATACATGTAAATAGTGAATTTTGCACAAATCAAAATGACTATACATGCATTCATTGACATTTTCGAGTATAATTGTTAGTAAATGTAATTTTATTAGAAATTGTGGTTTGATTTTATTGAAAATTTGTTTTGGAGATTAGAATTTTTGATTTAGAATTTTTTGGAGTTTTTAGGGAAATGTTTTTAAAAGAATTGGGATAATTCTTGGACTAGAAAAAATGCCAAGTGGCAAAACAATTAATAACTAGTAGTAGAATTTACTGTCAAATGGCAATGGAAATTTTGATAAATGACTTTGGGATTTAATGACAAATGTCATTGAAAATTTGGAGAAAATTGGGTTGAAAATTGGAGACAAATGGATTAGCTCTTTAAAAGAGCCAATTGGAGACCACAAAAACATGACAAGTGGCATCCACCCATGAATTTGACCTAATTAAAGACCATGAAATGGTCTTTCATTGCCCATTCACGATACATGCTTCCCTTGTTTATCTTCTTTGATTTTTGTTCTCATCTTTCTCTCCTCCACTCACGATGCTCTCATAACCCACCCATCAACATTGAGTTTTGTATCATCCTTCACTTGCCCTCTCTTTCATTCTCACCAAAAACTCATCCCTACCACCTTTGGAAGAAGATGATCGTGTCTGTTGGTGGAGCTAGGGATTCTTGGTGATCTTGAAGATGTTTGAAGAGTTGGGAGCTTAGCTTGTTAAATATTATAGGTATGGTTAATTGAAGCATTTGTGATGATTGTTAGAGGTTAAATGGCATAAGATGGTGTTTTGTGCTTGGAATAAAGTGTTTCCAAATTACTTCATTTGAATTGTCTAATTGATCATGGAAAATAAACTCAAAGGTTTGGAAATTTGGTGAAATTTATAAGAAGAAAGGAAAGTTTGGATAATGTGTGATCTTGTAATGTTGAAATAACATTGGTGAATGAATTGTTGATATCAATGTACCAAAGGTATGAGTTTGTTTGGGAAGAAAGATATTCATATGATTGAAGTTGTGATTCAAAGGAGAGGAATAATGGGTATCAAGTTAAAGTGAATTAGAAGTTGTTAATTGTGAGAGAAAATAATGCTAAAATCGAAATGATGGGTAATTGAGTGATAAAATGTGAATGTAGATATAGTGTGAAAATTGAAAAGATATTTGGGATTGTCATGAACATGCATTGTACATATTTTATATACACACTTGTACATAAGGGAATGCTTATAATTGTGTAATTATTAAGGTTTGTGCATTGTGTGTTTGGCATATTGATGTGCAGGATAAACATCTGCATTCAAATGTTTCCAGATCATTGAAGCTAGTGCTAATCTGGAGCGTATTGTGAGTAGACCGAGATAGTCTCATTCCACTGTTTGCTTTGTTTGAATTTTTGATATTGATTGATTTCTGAATAATTATGTGAAAGTGTTTGACTGTGTTAGTTTCCGAATAGGAGATCTAATGAATGTGTTGTATGAAAGAAATATTGAAGTGCTCATTGTATGTGAATGAGATGAAATAAGTGTGCATAATATGATTGCTAAATGTCGATCCACAGTCCAATAACTAATGTGTTTTTGAATGTGCATTTGCATGTGAATGAAGGAGTGACTCTTAGCTTTAATGTTGAATGCTGAATTAAGGTCCAATGATATGAGAATGTGAGTGAATAATAATATACAAATATAATTGATGCATTCCATATCATAAATGCATGAAACATAATGGATGTTGTGACCAGAGTAGCTACCGATCAGAGTTTGAAGCTCAACGAGTGAAAACGAGCTTCAAGCTCAAAAGTGATTCAGAACCTCAAGCTCAACGTTTAACGAGCCCTATATAGGACAGTTATCAATGAGTCTTATAAGGGATAGTAATCAATGAGCCATATATGGTACAATTATCAATGAGTCCTATAAGGGATAGTTATCAATGAGCCCTATATGGGATAGTTATTAATGAGCCCTATAAAAAATAGTTTAGACACTCGATCACAACAAAAGAATAAAGTAACAGATAGAAAGTGGGTCTCATATGCACTGCATATGCATAATATGAATGATCAAATTGCATTGAATGTGAAATGTGAAATGATGTGAATGTGAATTATGTGTTGTGTGATTAGGTGAGCCATCGATGATAGTCACTCATTGAGTTTGCAAAACTCACCCAAAATTTGAAAATATTTTTCAAGATTGAAAGAATACCCCGTTGGACAAATGGGAGTATACCTACAGCATACAAGTAAGGGATAGAGGTCGGGATCAGTTAGGGTCTGCATTGTATTTCTTTATTTTCGTACTGAATTGCATATTCTGCAAATTTTTGTATCTTATGTATTTGAATAGTATGGAATGTACTAACCGTTGAAATTGGATGCGTTTTGTATTAAATAATTCTATTTTGTAACAACTTTCCAAACTATTGAAGATGTTAGCAAATGATTTTGAAGTGTAATGAATTTATGACAAGTCTTTTGCTTTTTGTAATGGGCTAAAATGGCATTGAAATTCTAATGATTGTATGGTTGTGATTGAATAAGTTTATGATTGAAACGGGCCCAAATTGATTATTGATTTTTCGTAAAACTGTGCATTGTTTCAAAATGGAAAGAAAAAAAAAGACTTTGTAATGAGATTTGACTGATTGAGTGTTCTAGTACGCCATCCTGGCGGAGTACGGATTCGGATATCACCCATCGATGTTGGGCTCGGGTCTTGCAGAAGTGGGGTGCTACAGTCTTAAGAAAAACACTAAATGGAAATTTTGCAAATGTCAAGAGTTCTTTAACTAGAGGATTACAATTAAATCCAAATAAGTAATTTGGTTAATTAATAATGCATATGTTTGAAAGATTTTGTGTTTATCTATATGTTCGATAATAGTTCTTACACCGACTCTTGTAACATTGAACAATATACAATTCACGAAAGATTTGAGAATGCAGACAATAGTGGCCTTATATACATGTATATTACAACTTGAATTCTTTGTTGTATACGTCAAATTTCTCTGAAGATGATAGCTGAATATCCTGCAACATTAAATTAGCTACACATTAATTTTCTTTTGTAAATTTAGTGTTACAACATTAATCAGTAACTAATTGTAACCTATTATTCTTCTTTAAACAATTCCTTGTCATACCAAAATTAATTGCGGCGTGAATAAGCATGAAGCTTACCTGCAGTAACTTGGATCTATAAAATGTTCTCAGGATGCAAGCTATAAGTCCTGTCGGTTCATTAATACCTTCGTCAATGTTTTGCTGGACAGAGGTTATAAGGTCGCCATAGGTCAGTGTAGGATTGTTCTTAATCTGTTGGATGAAGTTACGCGTCAGAGAGGTTTTCCCAGACAAAGTCTGCCACGTAGAGAAGCAATGCATAAACATTAGTTCCTATTAACCAGACATTGATTGTCACCAACCGCAAAATCAGGAACTAAACGTACCGTAAATATATATTTGGTGCCTATCGATTTAAGTGGCTTTTATGACCAATACAATGAGCATATGATGTAGGTCGGATAGTTTATTAAAAAAAATGTTATATCAGAAAATAAAGACTTTTCTACAATTTCAGAACGAGAGTAGTTTCATTTACGAGAGGCTTATATACTCGCACAATCTTCATATGGATGGATAGTGCGGTGATGATATTCGTTCTTACTTTTTATAATGTTATTTTTATTTGGTAGCCAAAAACTAGTCGTATGATAACAAAATTAGCGATAACCTGCCACACTTTTACACAAGCACTTACCGAAGAATCAACGGTTTCTTGGTCATCTCTGCAAGCACCGATGCATATGGCAAGGCCGCCGCTTGTGCCTTTATAAGCACCTGATGGAGGTTGGTTGTTTATCCAGTTTTTGCTACATAATTAATCAAAAAATGTTTGTTGAACATAGAAGTTAATTATATGCTCATAAAATATATGACATTAAAAGACATATTTCAGTTGTAGGAAAATACTTTTCCCATGTTATTAAAAAATCATATTGATTAAAATTATAAATTAATAATCCAAATGGCATAAGGTAAAAAAATTGATATGCTGATAAAAATGATAAAAACATGGTGTCAAAATATTCCTTAAGACACAAAATGCTAACACATTTATAAATATGAAATTGCAATATTCTTTGCAATTTTATTACAAATATGTCTGCCTTATTATATGGTTCGTGACATTTAACAGATCTCTCAGCATCACAAAACTGAAATAAGTTGTTAGTATTTAAACTCAAAATGTATAAGTTTATTAAAATTTAACATGTACTTGCTACAGAAAAACTAAAAAAAATTAAAAATTTTAAATCTTGGGCACCGCATTGAATTTATATTCTATAATATTCAATGGTAATACTTTGTTATCTTTTTTGGTATTAAATAAATCAATGTTATGGCTTTTCAATGTAAGAAAGGAAAAGGGTTCAATTGGTGTTACATAATTTGTTCATCCAAATTAGTGGATAGCAACAGACTATCAAATTAGGCTAAAAAATGAGTAAAAAGTAGAGTTACTCTTTTGCATCAAAAATGTAGGGAAGATCAAGCATCGTTGCACTGTGACAAGTGTCAATGACGGCGTGAAGTGTGACCCCAGTTGCTAATGGCCTGACTATGGTAGAATTGATGTCATTATCAACTATCTTTCCCTTTGCTTCAAAATCAACCGGACAAATTGCTTCATTACGTCCATCAAGCTCATCCCCCTCACTCTCCGACTCTTGGAGACCGTGCCCCGCAAAGTAAAACACCAATGAGTCGCGAGAACGACTGCCCTCCACCAGCCATCGTAGCCCCTTCTCAATGTTCTCCCTTGTCGGACACAGTGTTGGGTCTTTTTCTTCGTCTGCAACTTCAACTTGTTAACCATAATCACCTAAAAACTCTTAAATAATATTAGTTATCGAAACTTAAAATTAAGTTACTAGTTATTTAACACTAAGCTGATATCTCAACTTAGCAAATTTCCTTGCCATCTTTCAGACTATTCTCATATAAGGGATGTAGAAAGCATATCAAATATTCCTACTGACTGACGAAACTCTTTAGACTAGATCTTGTTTCATGAACTAAAAAACTTCTTAAGTTACCAGTAAGTAGGCGAATACAATCATCTGGAAACTTAAGGTGACTGATAAGCAAATCTTTGACGTTCTTGGCATCGATTATAGCTCCCTTAAGCCTATACCTGCAACGACTCTTCTTGTAACTCACTCCACAAACAAGAGCGCGCTTTCTTGGTTTTCGTTCAAACGATGCTGACTTTATGCTCATGTGAAGAAATTGGTCCCAAGCAGCAATACTTTTACTTCCGGCATGGTTATAAGTTTTGGTGTTCTTAACGTTACCATTTCTGACCAAACATACGAGGTCATTGGGTTGTCCTTCATTCACAAGTAGCTCTTGTTTGCAAGATATGCAGTGCTGTATTTTGGCAGTTGCAGGTAACCATGAATGTTGCCTACACCTACTGCACTTTATTATTCTGGCTTCCATTACCAGGTGGTCTTTTAGTTTGGTGGTCCTTCATGATTAAATATGAAAAAATTTTGAAGATATTTTGGCGACATTCGTGGGATATTTGATGGATTTTGGATTTATAGCCACGACAGTTAGATGCGATAATGGATGCGGTACAGATTCTGAAATTTGTACGATGAGAATATATGATTATTTCTTGGGCAATCACAAAAATATTGCTTGGCCCACACTACCGAAAAGCAAAAGTAAACAGTATGTATGGTATTGTCTAAACAGCACAATCAAATATTCATGCATTACTTTGTTTGAGCACATCCAAATATTGCGTTGCATTTTTCCAGAAGTAGGAAACGTAAACCATTATACGAATATTTTGACCTGATTTGCGCCATCCAGTATTGGGCAATAGCCTCCTATAGGATAAGAATCTAATACCCTAACATTTTGTACAATGGTTGAAGACGAATATTAGCTGAATTGGCTCCTACCTTTGAATTTGTTGCTCATAACTCTGATCTTAGAGCTGGCGAAAGGTGGAGCTTTAGAGAACAAATGATGCATCCAACGTGTCTTCAGCTTGCTTATCCACCTTGTCAATTGTATTTAGTCCAATAAAATCTTTTCAAGGAAAAGGTTGACAGAGCATACAGGAGAGTCATTTATATTCTCACAATAAACGATATTCGAAAACAGATATGACACGATGAGAGAGATGATAGCAATAACTTGCAAGAAATTATTGAGAAAACTAGAGAGAGTTAAGATAGAATAAGAATTTTGCATTTGGTCAAAAAATTTTTTTATTCATTTATTTCAAGGGAATTTTAAAAAACACCTCAAACAAATTTTACACTGCTAACTCAAATTTAAAAGTGATGTTAAGGTGTCCCAATTTTTAATTTGATGTAAAAATAGTTCAACATTAAATTTTTTGTTAGCATGTTTGATGTCACTACAAGAAATACATACAAAACGTCACGAATTATTCAAACTTTTCTTGACGCTTAAAAAATATCACGAAAAGTTTCAATTTTCTGCGACGTTTTTATAAATCGTCACTATTTGTCACAAGATAGAAATCGCCATGTTTTGTCGAAGAAAACGTCACAGAAGGGTTACATAAAACGTTCTGCTTTAAAACCTACCTTACTTAAAATGTTATGTTTTTTTGTTTTCTTAAAACCTACCTTCTGCGCACTGTTTGTCTTCCTCCTAGGAAACGGTTATATTCAGCAACAAAATGAAGGTGTTGCTGAATATAAGGGTTTTTTTGGTTTGTATACCTTGGTGACGAAAAAGAAGAAGATAGAGAAAGGTGTTTGCTAAATTTTGGGGGCAACATACTCTAACTCTCTCTTCGCTTGGTTTTCGATCTCTTCCCAATAGTGGCTAGTTTCAAATCCGATGATATAGTGGTGAAGCCAACGATAGGTAGATTTTGATTCCAAAACCCTAAATGATGATGAAGAAGAAGAATAAATGGATGAGGATGATTATGAAGATGAGGACGATGAAAAGGACCTAGGCAAAGACAAAGAGGAAGATGAAGACGACGATGAAGAAGATGGTGATGTGAAAGGAAAAGGAAATGCATCCCAAGCTAAGAAGGTTGTTACTCCATTTCTTTCCTTTTTATTTGAATGGCTTCCTAGCGATACGATAGAACTCTAAATTGCTACTTGCAACTACAACATTCATCGTTCAATGTGGTAAGCTATGAGAAATTAAAATGTTCTGAATTTTTTTAAAGAAAAGTCAGACAGTGGCCACTGCAGCAAGGACCAAAAGTAGCAGTTAGATCGGAGCTATGGCAGAAGAGGTGGAGATTGATCAGTTGCCGATGGACCTATTGGTCCACATATTCGTTTTGACACCTTCCTTTACCGATTTGGCCTAATAAGTACTGTTGTGATTTTCTTGTCTTATAGTGCTCTTAGTATTTATGGTGAGAATCCGTGGTTGGTGTATGCGTGCAGAGCAAGTGCTGTGTGCAGGAAATGGAAAGAAGGTGTTAAACAGTTTTAGGGAGGAGACAGTGCTAGAGCTTTGTCGGTCGTAAGACAGACGATGAAACTATGGCTCGTATCGTATGACATGCTTATGGCCTTAAAGAACTTGATATGTACACAGTACACTCTCCGTCTCTTTCTTTGGGTATGTAGGTTCATGTGTGTTTCTCCTTTTGATTCTTGTTGTAGTTCTGGGTTGAGAAATGATTGATTGATTTAATGAATTCCTTATTGATAAATTGATGTTTGGAGTTGAGAAGATGAACTTGGAATTTAACCTTTATACAGGAACATTATCAGGGAAGAGATTTTTCCTTTGGTGATCCTAGTTTCTATTAATGGGTGGAAGAATCAGAGATGTTTGTTATCTTAGTTTCTGAGAGACTTCTACAATCTTTTGCAGCTTCAGGGATAAATTCGTCTCAATTGGATAATAATGAATGCATAGAAAGACTGATCTCTACACTCTCGAGCTTTGAAGCTGCTTATAATTGTTTATTTTACCACTGAAAATCTTAGATTTGAATTGTATTTAAGAACTAGTGTGCTTGTTTTATGATGCTTTAGTTGTTTTGTAGTGAATCATAAAGAATAAACATTTATGGTAGTCTTGCCAGGAGAGTCTAAATCTAATTCACTAGATTCAAGACAGATTTAGTTTTAAGATTTTCTAGAGAAGAAAGAAGCCATAGGACTATGTTGTAGAGGTTGGTTGATGTTGCATCCGAATATTGATTTGTGGATAGAAGCTTGAATGCTTGGTGATTATTTATTCTTGTCAGTTGCTTGGGCCATACTAAAGTCTGTTTTAAGTTTTGAGCTTTCTCAGACAATTAAGTTTTCTAAAACATTTGTTCCTATGGTTGTTATTCAAGCTTCAGCAATATGTACTACTCACATCATTGATTCCTTCTTTTGCAGATCTCAGGATTGCACAATGAAGATGTGGGAAACCTCACAAGGCAAGCTGATTCGTGAATTGAAGGTGGTACTTGTAAGGTCACGAGCATTGGGTTAAGTCTCTTGCATTGAGTAGCGAATATGTTCTTCGAACAAGGGCTTTTGATCATTCTTATTTTGCAATTGAAGCTAGCATTTTGTTTTTCCGTTCTAACGGTTGTAGGAATTTATAATCAAATAACAAGTAAGTTTCTTATCCTTTTTCAAGAAAATTCCCTCAAGTCCACAAAGGTCGACTTGACACTTAAGATCTCCTTTAGTCACATTGATAAACAAGTCTTGGACCTCTTGCTAGATTTCCACTTCACCTATCAAAATTTGCAAATGTTTATTATTCTGGAAGAAGGTCCACTGATTTTACATTATGTGGCTGGTATGCCTAGCGTACATTGCTGTTTGCTACATTTTGCCAAACAACACTATTTCTTAATACTTTTGTTATATGGGCTAGTTTCGTATCACTAACAACAAGCCATAAGAAGAGTATTAAGAAATAACACTGTTTCTTAATACTCTTCTTATGATCAACTCTTGGTTATTTTTGGCTACTGCTTCGATCATCTTCTTCACCCCGTTTGTCCATCCAGATGATGAACAAAGTAATTGAGAAGCTTGAGGTGTTGCAAGTTTCCATGGACCCCAAATTTGTAACATACTTGTACAATGATTATTTGTCAGTCTTTCCTGGGAAAAAGGAGCCTTATAACATTATATTATGCAGGTACTAACATCATACATCAGATATCCACTTTTAGGAATGTGAATGATTGTTGTTGATTAATATGCAGGGCTAGAAGAATCTTCTACTTTGGGCATGGCCATTGAAGGTGTTAAAATGTTTAATGGTTTAAAGTGTAAGATTGCCTGCAATTCTTGCAAGGTATTTTTCTTGGTGTTAAAATGTTCAATTGTAGACTCCTT
>JANIJH010000005.1:25478051-25488259 GCA_024520975.1 Erythroxylum areolatum | reverse complement strand
ATTTTTGTACTTTTGTCACTTGAACTCAAAGTTTGTAATTTGGTTTGAAATGTTATTAAAGCTTTGTAGAACTCATCCTTTGGATATTAACGATGCATGAATGGTTTTGTTCAAAATCTTTTGCATCGAATCATTTGGAATTTTGCTTGAGTGTATGTGTTAAGTTTTAGGATGGGTCGATTTCATAAAATGAGAGAAAGCTTCAGGTTTTATTCATGGTGGCCTGAAGGAGGCGGTCGCTGCGGCGAGGCCGCATGAAGGGCTCACCGCGGCGAGAGCTGCTTCGCTCGCCGCGGCGAGGACTCTTTTGCTCGCCGCGGCGAGGGATTCATTGCTTACCTTGGCGTGGCAAGCTAAGAGGGCTCGCTGCGGCGAGAGACCACACGCCGCGGTGACGCCCCTTGTTTTTCCGAGGGAGTTTTCCTTCTCCTTTTAAATTATGTTTCATCTCACGCACCAAGCACCGCGCTTTCATGACCGATGTTGGGCTCTGGAAACAGGGTCTAACAGAAACAACAAAACCTTGAGGGGTCGAGAGTTCGATTCCCAAAGAGGACAATACTGATTAAGGTTGGATGCTGTGGTATAACCCGCGAACACACGCCGCAGTATAACTTGCAAACACCTACGAGTGGGGTGTGGGGTCCAACATTAAAAGGCGCTAGTTTATGAACGTTCAAGTGTATGAGTTGATTGAAATGAAGTTGAATAGTAAGAATTAAAAAGAAAAAGTGTGAAAATTTAAAGAGTTTAGAAAGTTTGACTTTTGGGGATAAATAGTGATAGAAAGTTGACTTAAGAGTTGACTTTTTGTTTGAGGCAAAATTGGAAAAAATGGTCTTCCTAAAACTTGTAGCTCCAGTTAAGAGCTTTCTGTCGCCATAAAGTTTGCAATTTTTCGATATCGGGAGTGAAAGTTATGGTCAGTCAAAGTTTAGGTGTGTTATAGGTTGACTTCTGTTGTTACTGAAGCTTTGACTGGAAAATTGACGTAGTTAGAGGTTAATTTAGCCTTTAAGTTCTTCATGAAAGTTGAAGAGTTTGATTTGATCTTTATTCTGACATAAAATGTTGAATTTTTCGATCAAGGAATAATATGGCTCAATGGTAAGAGGCGTGCTGCAAGATGGCAACAAAACCTTGAGGTCAGGGGTTCGAATCCTGACCAAAGAGGATAATACTAATTAAGGTTGGATGCTGCGGTATAACCCGCAAACACATACGGGTGGGGTGTGAGGTCCAACATTCAAGTTTTTGATTTCTTTTCATTATTTCTTAAATTGTTTAACACCTTGTTTTTGTTTCAAATCCTTTCTTGTTAATTTCCCTTTTTTTTCTTGTTACTGAACGTTAAATTCTTTGGTGGCAGATATCTTATATCCTAGATTCGGAGGATTTCTTTTTCCATCCAAGGAGGAAAAAGTACAATTCATCTCAAAGTTTACTAGGAAAGGCTAAGGGTATAACATTTCCATAATATATAAGCACATTTCCTGCTTGTGTTTTGATGTACACTAATTATCAAGTTGACAACCTTAGAAAGTCACGTTGGCTGAATGATGAACAATATAATCCTGCAAGGGCACATGAGCATCATTTTAAGCATCATGGTGTACATAAGGCTGATCGATGATGATTTTATAAAGATGTGCCTATCACCTTGTTAATCATGTGTTTGTAAGTAGGAACACGGAATGGCCTTTGCAATTATCATAATCATATTGATGTTTTGCATATTGATGTTTTATTGTTTGTTCAACAAACTCGCAAACTTGACACATATATTAAAGAACAATTTGGTAGTGTCGCATCATCAATAATTATTCAAATTAATAATATCCTAAAAAATTGAAGAATTATTAAATAAATAAAATTCATAAATAATAGTGAATAGTTATTAAACAATTACGGCTTAAAAATTGTATTTTAAAAAATAATTATTAAAATTAAAAATTATTAAATTAATATGATTTTCAAAAATGGAAAAAATAATAAAAATTACAAATAATAATAAAAATGTTACGGAAGACATTTCGCGACGTTTCTAAAAACGTAGTAGAAGAGATTCCGTGACACTTTAAAAAAATCATCGTGGATTCCTTCACATTCTGTGATGTTTTAAAAACGTCGCGAAATGTTAGACAATCCGCGATATTTTTTAAAATTGTCGTAGATTGTCCAAACTTCAATGACATTTTTATAAACATTGCGGAATGTTAGTATTTTTCGTGACGTTTTTCATAAAATGTCATAAAAACCTTTTGCCTACACCGCATTCTGCGACTTTTTTGTGACGTTTTTTAAAGGTCGCAGAATGTATTCTGCGATATTTTTTGGACATTCTGTGACGTTTTAAAAACGTCACAAAATGCCTTGTTTTCTTGTAGTGTGTGGCTAGCCAAGTAGCCCCTTCAAATTGATACTTTTGTCATATAATTGTCATGTATTATCTTTTTCCATGTAATTATTTTACTATTTTAAAAATTAAAAATGATACGCAAAAATCTTAATTTTATTGTTAGATGCCTCGCCATGTTTAGTTATTCATCCATTCTCTTTCTCCACATCACTACTATTTCTTGTCGATCACCCTACTCCTTTAGCATGATAGAGTTAAGCCACAAGCTTTGCTACAAACTTATCCAAGTAGGCATGTTCTGGTATTATTTTTCCGGTCTCTATTATCTTAATCTCACTTTGTAATATTTTTCTTCTTCAGTGGTTATGTAGGAGGGTGATTGGTGCAACCATATGTTTGATTTCCTTTGTTTGTTGTGAATGATATTCTTTTCTTCGGGGAAATAATTTTTTGTTGAATTACACATTGTTGTGTTTGGTAGGTTTGCAAGTGAATTCAAGTTTGTAAACTCATTTGAAATCTAAAGTCAAAGGAATTATGTACAATGTTGCTCCTTTTGAATTACTTACAATCTAGTTCCTTTTTAATGCAAATTTGGGTAACTACATTGTAAATACAAATCGTAGTTATATATCATCATGAAATAGTTTGTCACCTCTAGTGGAGAAATTAGAGTATAGATCTTTTAAAGTCTCTACATGAATTGTTTGAAGAGATTGGATCCATTTAAATTTGATGTTACTAGATTTCTATTTATTATCTGCCATAAAAGGATGTAGAATATGTTTCTTTTCTTGATGTGGAAATACGGGGATATTGCTTGTTGCTAATTGATGCTTTCTATGCTTATAAGAAATTTGTCAATGTTAAAAACTGCAAGTGTACAATGTAGCTATAGCTAGCATAGGAAAATATGGGCCCATCATATAAGGACTGTAAATACTAGTAATTACTTTTTCTCTATTATTTAACCATTAATTCATATTGTAGATTTAATTTAAAAATTAAACTACACAGCTAAACTAAGATTTAAACAATACTGAACTCGAAACAAGGAAATTACTAAAAAAAGTTGATATCAAATAATAGAACCTAGGTGATGAGTAATCCTAAGAATCCTCAAATATTAATCATTTATCCTACAATTATATTATTGATTATTGGATCGTGAAAATTTCTATCTTATGTTAATATCTTTCTTAAGACTATTAACAACTAATCCATCAGTTGATTAATACAAATATGTCTAGTTAAAGCCCCTAGGATTGCATTATCGATTTACGAGTTTCACTATTAGGTTTGACTATAATCTAGAGGATTTATGTCAACCTATCTCTAGGTTTTACATGCAAATCCTTCTAATTATGGTAGATCTATTCATATAAGAGGATTTCTCAATCTTAATCATATGAAATATAATCATAAACTAATATTCCAGATATATTAGAATACGAATAAAATGTATAAATCTCTAACTAAAATATGATATGTTTAATGTTTATAAGTGAAGTGCATGGATTTGGAAAATAAGGTTTAGATATCCAAACATGGATCTAATCTCAAACCTTAACTCCAAGCAACTTGTTAATAGACTTCCAAGAGTCAAGTTAAGAAAAACAAGGTATGTAGTGCTCCCTAAATGGGAAGAGAAAAACAAAAGCTCATTCAGGAGCAAAATTTAGTAGCCTCCGTTAGAATTTTATAATTACTTAACATGGATTTGTTTGGACTACTATAGTTTCTAGTATAGGAGCCAAATGCATGCTTTTTTTTATATATTAGATGAATTTAATATATTCATATATATTATTTCGAAGTAGAAAAGAATAGTGCTTAAGGGCAATAGTTTATTTTTTTCAAGATAGTTCAAAATGAAAATGAAATCTCCATTACATCAACTAAGAGTGAATATGGTAGGGAATTTAAAAACGACACATTTAGGACCTTTTGTTAATAAACTAGTATCTTTCATAAATTTTCTACTCCTAGAAACCCTTAATAAAATGAGGTTTTTGAAAAAAAATAGAAACTTGCAAAAGATGCCTCAACTAATGGTATATGAATATGATCTCTCAAAATAGTTTTGGAACAAGTTATAACAATCGCATGTCATATGTCCAATAAAGGCTACACAAGAATAAATATGGATAAAACTTATTATAAGCATTAGAGTAGGAAAAAGCCAAATATTAGCTATTTTAATGTGTTTGGTTTTAAAGTGTTATATTTTGAACATTAAGGATAACTTGGAAATATTTGATTCAAAAGTGAATGAAAGAATTTTTCTAGGTTACTCCTTAACTAGCGAAGGATATAGAATATTTAATAGGAAAACTCTTATTATCAAAGAATCAATGCATACTAAAATTAGCCTTGGAAGAGAATAAGAATGATCTCTGAGACACACTATAAGAACAAATTATTGAACCAAATGAGAAAGAAAAAAAGCATGTGAAGCTTCCAATATATTGGACATTCAACAAGAATCATTCTTCAAATCAAACCATAAGTGATGTTCAATAAGGACTAATTACTAGATCTCATTTTGGGAAATATTAAATCTTTCTTTTATTTTTTAAATTAAACCTTGGACTAGGTTATTGTTATGAATATTGAAGAATCAAATCATTTTAAGATAAGTAAAGTGTAGACCTTAGTAGTTAGATCTAAAGATAAAAAATTATAGGCCTAGAGTGATTTTTTAGAAACATATTAGATGCATTAGGTACTAGTGTGACAAATAAAGCTAGATTGGTGGCTAAAGTGTACAATTAAGAGGACATAATAGTCTTAGAGAAAACTTTTGCATCAGTATTTAAAATATAAATTATTTGATTATTATTTTTTATTTTATATGAAAAATGGACTTTAAAATTGAAATTTTAAAATGCTTAACTAAAATTTTTATGCTAAATAATCACCCAGTTTTGAAAAATATGTACTTAACCATATGTATAAATTGCTTGAAGCATTTTATGACTTAAAACAAGTCGTTAGAGCTTGGTATGAAAGAAGTGCATTATTTTCAAAATTTATTACAAATTTATTCATTAAAAAGTATAAACAAGATGTATTAAATTTTTAAATTTATATTGATGATATTATAATTGATGTTACTAATGACAGCATATGCAAATAATTTTTTCAGTTTATGAGTAAAGAATTTAAGATGAGCATGATGGGAGAGCTTAACTTCTTTCTTGGACTTCAAATCAAGTAAATGAAGGTGCACATCTTCATCAATCAAGCCAAATACACTAAAGAACTAGTCAAATGCCACATAATAGATCAATTCCTACTACTGGGGACATCTATGATTATAATAAATAAGTTGAAGAAAGATGAAGAGGTCATGTTGGTTGATATAAAACATCAAGTTTCATTTGTAGTTTATTTTGTCTTACTATAATTATAATGTTATGTTTAGTATATTTTCATATGTTAGATTCCAGTTTCAATCAAATCCAAAAGAGTTTCTTTTTTAGTTATTAAGCACATACTTAAATATCTGTCTAATACCATGTCATTTGACTTTGGTATCCTAAAGGTAAATTCTTTAATTTAATATAGTATTTAGATGTGCATTACGTCAGTAGTCATTTAGATAGGAAGAGAACATTTGCTACTTGAAAATTTATAGGCAAGGCATCAATTTTATTGTTTAGTAAGAAACAAAATTCAGTTTCCTTATCAACTAAAAAAGCTAAACGTATATCCATTGATATATGCTTAATTGTTAATACATTTAATACAAGACACTTAGAGATTAATGCTTTAAAATACTTAAGACACTCACTTTAGTTCATTTTTGATTTTACATACAATTTGGAAGCATAATAGCTAAAGTGAGCCAAAAGCATGCTCAATGAACCATGTTCTTGAGATTCACACTCAATTGTCTTCATGGAACAAGAAAGAAAAGGATTAGAGCAAGAGGAGATAAGAAAATGCCAAAAGGAATGAAGAGTGACAAATTGTTATGCCTTAAGATACATCTCATGACCATGACAAATAAGTCATGGCTTTGAGGGTGTTGTTGGGCGTGACATGGATAATTCACACTCACGAGCATGACATACCTAGTCACACCCATGAGTTGCCATTTGTCCACCTGTAAACCTAGTTTTTTACCATAAAAGCATTGTTTTATGACGACAGAGAGGAGACTCGGATAAACTCGATATTTCTTCATTCTCCTTTGATTTTTGACAAGAACAGAGGTGATTCATGGCTATTTCTTGTAGATTGATGGAGAAGATGGAGCATGTCTTTTTGGATTGTTTATGTTATCCTATGTTTATTGATTAGGAAATATTTAATAATGATCTTAATGCTATATTAGATTGTTGTTTTATGAAAAACCATTGCCAGAACTTGAATACAATACATAATAGTCGTGTTTGAAGTCGTATGTGGAAACTAATAGTATTAAATCTTTAGGGATATCATAACATAAGTTAAATAACCTGAGCTTATGTGGTTAGTGCTTATATTGATCTATTTTTCTCACTCATAATACGACTATCTAGTTAAACTTAAAGAGCTTATTCTAGGTTATTTAATAGTTAGGGTTAATTAATGGGCTCTTCTTAATTAGTTATGACCTAAAAAAACCGTTTAATTCACAATAAATAATTTAAAGAGAGGTATGAAGACTATAATGTAATGATGTATGTGAAATTATGCATAGGTTGAGATTAAACCAAAGAACCAGATTTAAACCCATTCATAATTTTCTCACTTTTTTGTTGTTTAATTTGAGTTGCTTTTATATATTCACTCTTAAGTTGTTTTCTAATTTGCACTAAACCTATACCCCATGTTTTACATATATAGATAATTTAGGAAAGTAATTGGATTTAATCTCTATGGGATTGACCTAGACTCATAACTACTATAGTTTTAAGTCTAGTTATTCTGAGTTGTATTACGATGTGCTACGTCAATTTTGATGTTGTTACTAGGGATTAATATCTATTACTTTTATGAATTTATTGGTTTTGCTTTATTTTTATTTTTAATTAACTTCTTTTATTATTGGGTTAGTTATGGTGCATGACACGAACTTCTCACTTTAGTGAATTTATATTTTTACCAGAAATTGATAGAACGCTAAACATATCAAAAAGAAGAATTGCACAAAGTTTTGAGGATCTGTCAAAATCTGATAAAAGAATTGATTCTTCACCAGGAATTCAAATAGCCTTAAATTTTCTTTTTAGTTCTTTTAGTGATTCCATTTCTGAAATAGATTTTAACATAGCAGAGCAAAATAATAATCACACTCTTAATCAATTGGCTACTACTAATTTTGACCAACAACCTTTGTGCATTGATTTTCCTACTATTGATGTTGCTTTTGAGCTTAAATCTGGTATGATTCATCTTTTACCTACTTTTCATGGTATGCTAGGTGAAGATCCTTATAAGCACCTCAAGGATTTCCATGTAGTCTGCTTTAGTATGAAGCTAGCCAAGATACAAGAAAAGCAGTTTAAGTTGAGGGTATTCCCATTATCATTGGGGGATACCACCAAGGATTGGTTTTACTATTTTCCCTCTAGATCGATCACTATTTTGAATGAGATACAAAGACTTTTTTCTAGAGAAGTACTTCCTTAACTTTTGAGTTACGAATATTCATAATGAAATATGCACAATTTGACAAAATCATGGGGAGACATTATATAAGTTATAAGAGAGTTTCAAGATGTTGTGTGCTAGTTGCCTCTACAATCAAATTAGTGAACAACTTTTGATCCAATACTTTTTTAGGGGCTTTTTACATAAGAAAGAAGTATGACAGATGCAGCAACTAGAGGTGCTTTAGTAGGTAAGAAACCTATTGAAGCCAGAAATTTGATTTCCAACATGGCTGCTAACTCTCAATAATTCAACAATTGAGAGGACTCCATACCATTAAAAATTAGTGAAGCTAGTATTGCCACATTGGAGTGATAGATAGTTAGGTTGACATCTTTAGTGAGACAAATGGCTTCAAATGGTCCTCAACAAGTTAAAGTATACAGAATTTGCATAATGATACGACATCTAATTGATATGTGTCTAACCTTGCAAGAGACATCCACAAAACTAGTTAATGCTTTTGGAAGTTTCTTAGGTCAACCACAAAGGAAGTAAGATCCTAATTACCCCTATGAATAGAATTCAGGATGGAAGAATCCTCCATTCAATAATTATCGGCCAAAGGAAAACAATAAGGCTCCTACCAATAAAAATATCAAAGATTAGCTCAAACATCAAGCTCTAGACATTCATTGGAAGACATGATGAAAAAATTGACTCAAAATACCTCTCAGCTTTAAAATGAAGCCATACAAACAACAAACAAGAGGAAGTATTCAGAATCTAGAGAATTAATTAAGTTATATAGCTACCGCTATTAGCTGAATAGAAAATAGAAGTTCAGGTAAACTTCCCTCTTAAACGATTGTAAACCCAAAAGATAATGCAAGTATGTACTATCACCTTGAGAAGTGGTAAAGAAATAGAGACACTACATAAGACTCCTGTTATTGGTGATGATGAAGAACTTGAAAAGGAACTTGAAGTATCTCTAAAAGAAGCTGAAATGGGAACTTAGGTCAATTCTTAATCTCATGTGGTTAAAAATTTTACTAATGCTTTGCCTCTTTTTCCTAATTGTTTGCTAAATCAAAGAAAGCAAAGCAAGAAAAGGAGATTTTGGAAATGTTCAAAAATGTAGAGAACAACACCTCTAATTGATGCCATTAAACAAGTTCTAAGATAAGTCAAATTCCTCAAATAATTATGCACATCCAAAAGGAAATTAAGAGGAGACAAGAAAGTAAGTGTGGGTAAAATTTTGCAAAGGAGTGTAAAAACCCCGGAAATTGCATTACTATCTTCTAAAATATTTTCAATATATACTCAATTATTTTTTTAAAAAAGGTTCTTAAATTGATTTGGATTGTTTAATTTATTATGTTCTTTAGAATTCTAATATTATTTTGGTAGATTTTTGAATAATTGATTCTTTTTAATGTTTTAAAAAAACGAGAGAGAAGGTTAGTGGTATTAAATTTATGGGGAGGGGTTAATTTGAGGGATTTTAATTTTTTGTGTTTGACGTTAATATTGCACTTAAAATTTATTGAACTTTGGATTATTAAAAACTTTATTATGTTGATTTTTAATTGATATTGTAATTAGTGCCATTTTGACAATCTTAATAATTAGGTTGATTTATGCTTAAAATATATTAACTTATAAGTTTTTTTTAATGATATATGAATTTAGGGGAGCTAACTATTCATATTTCTTTGGAATAACAAACTATATGTGTTTGTTTTTGTTGGCCACCTTATAATTATCTAAGCATGATTTAGATAATAATGAGGTTTGGATAGATGAATTTTTGGGAGTAAATTTTTTTAATGTCTATGTTAGTAGAATTTTATTTCATGGGTTAGTTGAAGTAAAGGTGGTAAAAAATGCATAAAGGGGTATTTTGGGTAGTTTACCTAAGGTTAAAAACACTAAGGTGTTAAAGGAAGAGCAAGGTGGACTTTTCTCATTCATTAAGGGTAAAATAGGAAAGGAAAAGTGTTGTCTTGTGCTTGAGAAGAAGAAAAACGAAAATTGGTGAAAGAAGAAGTGATATATGAAAATGAAAAGGTGAGAAAGAGGGGTTTCGGTGAAGAGAGAAAATAATGGAGTTTTGAGCCAGGATTCATCTTTTCTTAGTATTAAAGAGAGAGTTTAAGGTTGCTCAAGAAGGGAAAAAGAAAGAGGAAGGGAAGAGCTTTCTTTAGAGCCAATAATCTCATAATTGGTGAAGATTCAAGGTAAGTTTGATTTTTATACT
>JANIJH010000005.1:25453852-25471733 GCA_024520975.1 Erythroxylum areolatum | reverse complement strand
TCATTTCTTGTTATAGATGACGACATTAACTAGCTCCCGTGAAGGAAATATGTTTGAGTCTTTGTATGCATTAGCATATGGACCTCGTAGTTTGGTATAAAAGTATACTGTATGCAATAAAAATGGCATGCGATTTCGCACTAAAAGCAGTGATATGCGAAGGATTACACAAAATAATGGTGTTGAAGTGTTAGGAAATTATGAGGAAGATAATATTACATTTTATGGGATGCTGACAGATATTATCAAGCTTGAATATGTTAGAGGTAAATGTCTTGTGCTTTTCAAATGCAAATGGTACAATCTTGGAAATTCGAATATGAGGGTCAACGGCATTCTAAAAAGCATCAACATTAATGATTTTTGGATTAAGGATGACCCATTTATTTTGGCAAACCAAGCAAAGCAAGTTTTTTTAGTGGAAGATTTGTTACTCGTTTCAAATTGGCAGATTGTGCAAGAATGTGAAGTTAGACGTGCGTATGATATCTCATTGCATGGTGATGAAGAAGATGTAAATGACGTTGAGGAGTCTTCTGAAATTCTAGTGGAACTCGAGGAATGTTCCTTAGAGTTTTTAGATTGGAACGATATTGCATTTGATGTAATAAATAATGTTGTATTGAATTCCGAGCAACGTTTGAATGATGATTTGGATGACTTAGAGATAAGCAGTAGTGAGAAGGAAAGTGATATTGTATTCGAAGAGTCCACTGATGACGATGATGAATAAATTCTTATTATGCACGTGTACCTTTGTTGATTTATCTTCATTGCTTAATCACATTCTTATTAGGCATGTAATACTCACGTGTACCTTTGTTGATTTATCTTCATTGCTTAATCACATTCTTATTATGTGTTTGTTTAAGGTAAGTCGTAAGTAAATCTGTTGTGAACCAATGGAGAGTCTTATTATGAAATCAGTAAACTTTGTACATCATGTCCACTACTTATACCATCTTAATCATATAACAAGCTAATTAGGTAGGCTAATAAGATTAGGTGAAAATACTGGCTGTAGACTGAATTAAAGTTGCATATTTGTTGAAAGTAATAAAGAAATATCACAAGTTAGGGATGCCTAAAGATGAAGAGATCCTGAACAAAAAATAACCTTGGTACCTCTAAATAGAGTGTGGCTACAAGCTTCTTAACTTCAAATTCGTTGAACAGATCAATAATATACTCATCAATAGCATCAACCATGTAGAGGACTTCATAACCCTTCTTCTTCAACTTCTCAATGAAATTATCTACACTGTTTAATGGCACCAATAATTATTTCACTCTCTTCACTTCATATACCTGCATTATATGTTTATGAATTTCGTTCCTATAGCCTTTTATCTGTCTCAATTGATAACTTTAACAGTGCAAATTACTGTTACATTCTAGGTTGTTATTGCTACGGGTTCAAAAGATCAATCAGCTGTGGTGTCATTTGCAGTGGAGCAATATCTAGAGGTAATTACCCTTTTCTACATTTGTTTTATTTTGGAGTTCATATTTGTTGTTGGCTTCCCTTTGGATGGTTGATTTTGTAGTTAACTTGGTGTCTTCGATTTAATCGAGGTTGAACTTAAATGTTTGTTTAGCTTGGTCTGTTTGTTTATGAAAATGTTGGTGTGACTCACACTAGGAAGGGAAGTCAACCCTTCTAGTCTTGTGCACATATACCGTCATTTATAAACTTTTTGAACATCAATATGAATCTAAAGTTTAGAATTCAATCTCCTATTTATATATGTATGTAGATAATCCTCATTTTAATTTCATGATAAAATGTATAATAGCTTTTAAATGAAATAGAAACTCACTTATTACATGATTATTTATTTGTAAGACATAACAACTAAATCCTTGCATATTCAAGATGAATTTTGTTTTGGACTTTAAGTAAAATCTCTTGATTTTCAAACAAACTTAAGTAATCTTTTGAAGTAGTTTTCAATAAAGTTTTTATCAAAATAAGATGCTTTAATGGTTTTGAAAATTAATGACAGATTATTTTACCTACAATTGCAATATAAATGACAGATTATAGGGGGTAAACTGCATAGGTAGGATTGATACTAAATAGCTTTTACTAGCAAGCAAGCAAGTGGTACAGATACTAGAAAAGGAATAAACAAGAAAGAAAATATTAGTAAGGTAATAGAATACCCTTCAGTGAAAAAATAAGCATATCTGAACTAGAGAAACGAGAACCAATTAAGGATGGAAACAAAAAAGAGATCTAATGTAGAAGATTGAGGATTACAGGAGAATAGATTGTAAAAGGAAGTAATCGACGAAGAAATGCATAGATGTTAAAGGGGATTTGAGTCATGGTGTGAACAAGGAGCTAAAGGAGTTGTAGAGAGAAGATAGTCAAATAATATATTATTGGTGAAATCTCCTAAGATGCATAGGTAGCTTTTTAAATTCTGTATTGATAAATATAGGAATATATGGTTTTTCATTGATGATGGCCATGTTAATGTCAATTCTTTATATTGTTTTGATGATGGCCATGTTAATGTAAAATTACAAATGTTTTAAAATTTGAAAAGTTTACGCATTACAATTTTAAAATATAAGCCACTTATAATTATTAAAGACTAAAAATTAAAAAAAAAACTATATGCTTTGGATGATTCCACATTTCTTTTAGTTACATTTAAGTATTCATCATGCATTAATCTTTTAACTCATAAGTTCATAACCATTTACATCACTAACACATTATAACTAATTAACAACACACCCTAAACAAAATAGATGAATTGATTGATAGCCAATAACTTGTTAACTATTTTATTCAATGAAAGATAGGATAAACTTTAAAGAGAAACATGTCAGATGTTCTTAGATAAAAAGAAAGAGTTTAGGAGTCTACTTATATAATAAGGAAAGTCTTAGGCACCCTAACTTTTTCTCTTAAACGATTATGTAAGCTTATGATAGGTTATGCAATTATTAGAGACATGATATGAAAAAGATGTGAGAACTAATGAGCTTTTGTAAAATTTGGATGAATTATAGAAAATGAATAATGAATGACGAACCTTTTATTGATAAAGATAAAAAGAACGAAAAGTATTATTTAATTTTTTTAATGACAAAAGAATTAAAGATTTAAAAAAACACATATTTTTAGATAAATATTTAAGTTATAATAAAAGGAATATGAAATTTATTTTTAGAAGAAAATTTTCACTTGGATAAAAAATGAATTTGGTTAGATAAAAATGGATTGGGCATTTGACGGATTGAAAGGAAAGCCAAGATAGACATGAATTTAAATGAATAAACCTAAATATGACATGAATTCTAAGATGAAATAAACATTTAATTTAACAAAAAGACAACATACTTCTATTGAGAAGAAAAGAATACAATATAACTTCTAAAGTTAATCCATTGACATTTCCCCTATAGCTCTTTTGACATTTCCACTCCTCAACCCTAACCCAAGAAAGATTGTTTCTCTATCTGTGTAGTATGAGAATGGAAATAAGATCAAAGTCCTTACCAACACCCCCTAAACTAGAAGTTTATAGGTAGAGGAAGCTTAACAAAACCATTGAGTTATTACTCTGTAACAACTGTAAAGATCTTAATGGTGTTATTAGGAATTGAAAGATTGCAAGATGGAGCTAGAAGTTGGTCTTCCATACTTGTAGGCTTTGTTATTGGAAGAAGACCATATTTCCCTACAATTAGCAACTAGGCACCTAAGACTTAGATAAGGAAAGGACTACATGAGGTAATGTTGTCTAAAGAGAATACGAATTTATACAGGTTTTCCTCATATAGGTAAGATTTCTTATAGATATATGAGACTAACCTTTAATCAAAAAGGTCAAATTTGTTATATATAAGGTGACTCATGAATGAAGAAAACAGAAAACCAACTTTCATCTTTTCTTAAAAGCAGTGCAAGTAAATAGAGATATGAACTGTATTAAATAGCTGAACATAGTTACCCTAGAATTATCAATGAAGAGATGGTGCAATATGAAGATAAGAGTGAAATATCAAAACAAGGAAACCATTAGTTCATGATATGTAGGTAATCATTTGATTACCCTATAAAGAAGGTAATCATTTGAGTCAGCATCCATATATTTTGAATTATCACCAACCTTTTGATTGCTACAATCTAACGGCATAAAAATCAATACAGAGTTTGGTTACCAACATTAATAGTTTGCAAATAGATAAATACAAATCATACAATTGTAAAGGATGTAATACAATTAAAAAAGAAAAAGAAAAACATTGGCAACCACGCTTTAACATTCTTTTAAAGACTGAAATGTTAAAGCACCTGTTCCTCTCTGTTTCTTGAAAATGTTTAATTCAGGTCTTGTAGCAAGCATGTTTAATCATCAGTTATTGCTTTCCCCTTCATCTAGGTAGTATTTCAAAAACCTCTTTTCTGCGTCATAACCTTCATCTCACATAGGTTCAAACAACTTTGCCAAAACTAAATTTATGATTTTAGATTGCGGATGCATCCTGTCCCCAACAACAAACTTGCGAACTTTATTTTCAATCTCAATCCAACTTATACCTGTTTCTTTTGCCACCCTAGCTTCTTTCATTCTTTTAATAGTTCTTGCTCTTTCCTTCCACCTACCTTCGGAAGAATACATATTTTATTCAATGTATTATTATCATATTAAAAGCTAGACCTCTCTGAATCTAACCTCCCCAATGGATTGTGAAAACATCCTACACCTGCCACAGCAATCATGTCTGCCCAAGATACTGATTGTGAATACATCCTACATATATTAGCAAGGCAGTATGCCATATAGTTCATTTAAACTCTTCAAATGTGCATTTCCTACAGTAATAACCTGATTATGTTGCATCCACTTCACTCTTTACTTTGTCAAGTATCTAAACAACATGATCATTTTGAGTCAAGTAGTAGTCTAAGCAGTCAACATTTTGATCTGTCTAAGATACTACATTTCAACACCAAAATCAAATTAATAAAAATGAACTCAAATCATTTACAATAATAAGAAACATGAATAATATGCTTGATATTATTCAGCAGCATTTCTTCTATCGACTGAAGATATATGATAATAATTTTGGTCTGTTTTTCATTTGATTATTTTCTTATATCTCTCTAAGATATAAGTTGATTAAGATCGATCCTGTTTTAGTATATGAAATTATTCGAATCTTTGCAGCTAATAACGAACGATGTTAGTACAATAATACTCTGACTATAAGCCGCCTTTAAAATGAATTTTTGGTTCTTTGTGGATGTATTAAATGATCTTAATTGTTGTTGTCAATTCATAGGAGTTTTTTTTTTAGAATCATCATGACATAGCTTCTTCTTTCTTAGATAAATTCAATTGTTGTGTCCTAGATATCAACCAAATTTACGATTTTGATTCTCCAATCATGAGCAGAAAGTAATTGTGAGCAATTGGTTAACATTTCTCTGCTTTTGTTATGTTTGACATATTTCCTTGATTACTGTATGCCGTATGTTGTTAGCTTTGCGAGATTGGCACTATAATTGACTGGTTTTGTAGTTTGTTTTCTTATCCATAAGCTGTTGGATTAGTGTATTAAGTATTGAGATATAGCCAATTTTTACGGTCTTGGAGTTCAGGTGATTCACGCTTATAAGGTAGTTTATGTTTGATGAGAATATTGCATGCTGAATTGGCTTTAATAACGAAATGGAAATGTTGTAAACAATTTCTTACGTATTGAGCTGGAGAACAAGTTGTAAACCTTATTATACCATTGCTTGGTTGAATAAGAACCATTGATTCCCTCTGTTGTCTGTTTTGCATTCCATTCTTAAAGAGTGGTTGATGAAAGGTCTGCTCTTTAGCATATTCGGCTTTGATTGGGCATCATCATATATGGTGTAGCAGCTAACATGATATTTTGGATTGTTTTACATTATATATTAATAGTTAAAGTTTCATTTTTGGGTTGCTTGTAAACTACAATCAAATCATTTGCTTACAACCATGTTAAAGTGAATGCATCAATGCTAAAAGTGAATGCAACAATGCCATGTTAACAGAACAATAGTTATTAAGCTGATACATATTATTGTCTCCTAAATGTGTGTAATGCCAATGAATAGTTAATTCTTAAATTCTCAAGCATGTGCTTCTTTTATAGATGGCAAGGGTGTAGGCATCACATTGTATACATTCCCAATCATCTAGCTCTTCATTAAAAATCAGTTTCTTGTTTTCTTGTTTTCAACTACTGTTTTTGCATATTGAATTCAAATACAAAGTAAAACACAATCATCTATCTCTTCATTAATACATATAGAAGTTAATATACTGTCATTATGCTAATTTATATTTCTATTTACTTTATATAGGCAATAATTTGATTTACAATAATTAGATTTCTGTTTTGCTTCACATTTATCCCCATTTATCCTGGTTTGCTTCACATGAATGTAAAGACTAATTAACTTCTTAAATAATTCTGTTTCTTATCTACTTAGTTATATGTGTGTAAACAGTTATGGAAGTTATGCACTTGAGAATGACATTTATGTATTTAATGAAATGACTGAAAAACGTGTTCGCTCCTATTAAGCTTTCATTGATGATATTGATGTTTGCAAGGTTGAGAATGTGAAAGCTGTTGAAATTTAGGTTAGTGACATAGGTTAATCAAATTTTTAATTTGCTTATTGATGGATATTGCATTAGAGACATCATAGATAAGGCTTTACAGTGATGGATGTAATGAAAAAAAGGGTTTTATGCACTAATGCTGATGTGAATGCAGGTGAATCCCATGGCACCTGGTCTACCCAAGAAGAAGAATAAGGCTACACCAAGTAGCTTAGTACCTACACAACTGCAGTCGCGGTACCGTCAGCTAATTGGAAGTGCAGCTAATGAGCTGTGTGCTCGTACACAACCACAAGATCAGACACTTGGCCCTGCACCTACATAGGCACAAGCTCAAACCCGTGCACCTTTTGAGCCTACTGCAACACCAAGAGAAGTCACATCTATGCCTAATATTCATCCGAGAGATAAGTATGAACAAATTTTGAATATGCAACGCAATATTAGTTCTCCGTCAACTTCTCAAGAGATGCCTCCAACTTTTAATCATCTGACACTAGTAAATCACACTATTCTTTCCACTGTGGGCTCCTCTTCTACAAGCACTGCAGGTATGATCTTAAGATTAATTACTAACATTAATTAAATTTATTAACATTGTTATATGCTAATTATAAATTATTCTTTTGCTATTTTAGGATCCACGACTTATGCAAAAAAACAAAGGGTGTCACAAAAGGACACAGATAGGCAAAGATTAATAAGGCGATAAGTAAAAGAATGGAGATAGAGATCTCCCCTACTAAAGGATGACCAACCAACTCCGTACAGTTTGCTAAATTATCCAATGAGATTGGTGTGGTATCCCGAACTTCTTTGCCTGTAAGAACAAAATTTTAAAAAATTACTAATGAAGAATTGGATATTGCATTTTATAAGTTAGACGTAAGTATTCTAAACCAATCCAATTTGTACGTGTTTTCCATATGGTTAAAGCGTTGACCAATAATCTATACTTTTTTGCAGCAAAAGTTGGAAGTCAAGGGAATGAGGACTAACAATGAAGTACATGCTGCTATGAAGAGGTTTCTTTCTTTAAGGTCTAAAGATCAAAGGTATAATTTAAAAAAGCATTTTACCAAGCACGGAAAGGACGTGAAGCCGTATAATGTCACAATGGCGGAGTAGATGGATTTATGCGAGTATTGGGAGCAATCAGCTACAAAGGTTAGTTTTTATTTGATAAAAAAACTTTATTTCACAAATTCTTTGATAATTATTTATATTTTAGTATTTATGAATTGTGATTATAGATGTTATAATAGATTTTGCTACGTGTATGATTAGGAAAAAAGTCAAAAAGCTAAATTGGCAAGAAGTCAGGTCAAATGTCCACCAAAGTCCGATCTAAGGCCTTTGTAGTGATACGACATCAGATTGTGAGTTATTATCTTTTAAATTATATTTTACTTTGATTGACATTTAAAATTTTATGAAAAGAATTACTAGTAATTTTTTTTTTTACAACAGAGTGACAAGGATAGAGAAGAGTGTAACCGGATGAAGCTATGGTATCACATTCATTATAATGAAAGCAAAGATCAATGGACAACTCCCGAATGCAAAGCAAAATGGGTGAGTATATAGTTCATTTATAAATATTTTTTAAATGAGAATGTTTATGTAATTAATTCTTACTTTTCCAGGAATTAATGTGTCATAAAATGACACATTCAATAGAACAAGGTCATCCCATGACAGTGAATGAAGTGTGCGACAAAGTCTTGGGCACTAGATTAGATTACATTGTTAGCATGAGAATTGGGCCTCGACCACAAAGGAATACTTCGATCAGAAAGAGATTTTGAGACGAATTAGACGAGTCAAAGAGGGCTAATTAGGGGTTACAGTCTGAAGTTGATGAGTTGACTAAATAATTTAAAGAAATGCAGGATCGATTAACTTCCCAAGTCGAACAACAAAAAAAAGGCTTGAAACTTTTATGTTCTGCACATAATGTTCGCTTAGACTAAACATGTACTCATATTGATATATTAAAAACTTATGACGTTTTTTTTAATTATCGTATTATGACATGTTTGGGAATTGCAATTAAATAATAAATTGTTTGCATGTATTCAATTCTTGTTATACATGAATAATTATTAAAATTAATGATATATTTAAAAATTAATGAATTATTAAATAAATTTATTTCATAAATAATATTTAATTGTTATTAAATAAATAATATTTTAAAATTTTGTTAAATATTAAATTAGTAAAAAATTATAAAAATTATTTTCAGAAATTTAAAACAAATTTAAATTAAAAAAGTAATTATAATTCAAATTTATTAAATTAATTTTTTTGGCAAATTGAAAATTAGAAAAGTAATAATTAAAATTGATTAATTATTAAATTATTCCTATATTCAGATAAATGAAAACAAATAAAGAAATTACAATTTATATTAAATCATTATTAAAAAATCCAAAATTATTATAAAAAATTTATTTTCGGTTAAATAATCCGCGACGTTTACTCAACCAAACGTCGCGGAATTTAGATTTTCTGCGACGTCCTCAAGACGTCGCATAATATCGGTGTCTTCCACGACGTTTTCCAACAGACCTCACAGATCCCTATTGCCTACCATACCTTCTACGATGTGGTTTCTGCGACGTTTAAAAAACAACGTAGAAAGGATCCTTTTCTTGTAGTGTATTAACGATTTCTTTTAGCAGAAAGTATGGTTAAGCATCAAAGTAATGGATACAAAAGCTATTGTAGAGTTGTTTAAGAGGGGTTAAATGTTAAAGGAAATTAATAAGACATTCATATATCTAGTATGTAAATCTACTAATCTTTAATCTTTTAATGATTATAGACCCATTTCAGCTTGTAACTCCTTTACAAGATCATCTCAAAGCTTTTGGCCATCAGAATTAGGAAGGTGCTTAAATTAGGAATTAATGACACAGAAGGAGCATTCTTAGAAGCCAAACACAATGAAGACAATATGATGATTCCACATGAATTATTTAAACATTACACAAGAAAGAAAACCCCCAACAATTTGTTCCATGAAAGTGAATTTTTGTAAAGCATATGGTAATATTAGTAGGGAATTTATCGTATAATTATTAGATGTGTTTAGGTTCTTATGAAATATAATATGGTTGGAGTTATATATCATAACTACCTTATTCAGTGTTTTGGTAAATGGTGAGTCATCTAACTTATTCAATAGAGGTAATGGCTTAAGGCAAAGGTATTCCTTATCCCCTTTTATTTTCATTCTATGTATGGAGGCTATAAATGGATTGATTAAACATAACGTATAGGTTGATCAAGGATTTTAGTATTATATTCATTGCAAGAAAAATGGTCTATTCAATCTAGAATTTAATGATGACTTACTCTGATTCTTCAAGGCTAATGAGAGGATAGGTAACATCTTTTTTGACTCCTTGCGTACCTTTAAAGATATATCTATACTAAGCATCAATTACAATAAAAGACATCATGTTCTCTTTGGTAGCACTTCGCATATGGCTGAAAGACTGTCAACTATTTTATGATTACAAATCATGAAACCTCTACTAATTTATCTACAACTCCTATAATATACTAAAAAGTTATGGTTTAGGGGATGCTAGCCCCTTATTCAGTTTAAAAGATACTAGGTAACTTATGCATGAACTTGTCATAAGTTTATCGATTAATGTTAATCAGATACATTCTTAGCTCTCTCCATATCTACTGGGCTTCAAACATACTCTTGTCCAAAAATTGACAAAAATTAGAGAAATTGATAAGGAACATCTTATGGGGTGGCAGGAACAATAAAAGTGGAATGGTCAATAATGAATTGTTTATACATTCACTTCTTAACACTTGGTAATTATTATTATGAAGTGCTTAAGATACTCATTTTATTTTATATTTTATTTTAGTTACAACTTAAAATCATAGGATCTAAAGTGGGTTAAAAGCACATTCTTTGAGCCATCCTCTTAATGTTCACACTCAATTGCCATTGTGGAACAAGAAGGAGAAGGATTAGGGTGAAGATGGGACAACAAAATCCAAGGAAATTAAGCTTTCAAGATGATCTGGAAGATACACAACTGTGTATATACTTCTTAGTCGTGTATACATTCAAAAGAGCAAATTAAACAATTGGATCTTGAATGTCTCACCTTTTTCATTGATTAACTCCAATGCACCATATGAGAAAGCTTTATTGACTTAAAACGGGCCACTCCATTTTGATTTTAGCTTACGAAGAAATAATTGAAGGTGAGAGTTGACCAATAAAACCATATCTCTGACCTCAATTTTCAGATGAGCATCATGCCATTTCTTAGTTTGATCCTTATATAGTTTGGCATTCTCAAAGGTGTGCAATCTCAACTCCTCTAATTCATTCAACTATAGCAATCTTCACTCACCAACTACTTTTAAGTCAAGTTTCAATGCTTTGATTGCATAATTTGCCTTGTTCTCTAATTCCAGTAGTAAGTGACAAGCCTTACCATAAACTAATCGGTAGGGTGTGGTGTTAATGGTTGTCTTGAAGGTTCTCTAGTAAGTCAAAACTGCATCATCTAGCATGACTGCCTAATCATTTTTTAGACTATTGATAGTCTTCTCTAAGATCTTTTTCAATTCTCTATTCACGACTTCTACTTTCCCACTCGTTTGGGGGTCGTAAGGCATTACGACTCTATATTGCACCCCATTTCTTTCAACAGAGCCTCAAATATTTTGTTATAGAAATGTGTATCTTCATCATTAATTATAACCTTTGGCAGTCCTAACCTATTAAATATTCACTTGATAAATCTTTGAACTACTTGGCCATTATTTTTTGGGGTTGCCATAACCTTGATCCATTTTGATACATAGTCAACACCCACCAGGATATAGGTATTTCTGAATTAGGATGGAAACAGATCTATGAAGTCTAGCCCCTAAACATCAAAGATTTTAAATTTCATGAATATAATAGTGGCATCTTATTTCTTTTCAAAATGTTTCTGACTCTCTGGTATCTATCACAGCTTTTCACAAAGTCCTATGCATCATTGAACAATGTTAGCCAAAAGAATCCATGCTTCACCACTTTGCGACTGTCTTGTTGGCCCCATAATGTCCTGTATACAAAGTACTATGATAATAAGTTAAAATAGCACAAAATTCATTATCTGGAACACATCACCTAATTAATCCATCATCACAATTTTGTACACAATGTTTTTACAAAATTGGTTCCTCCTATATATATTGTGCACAATTATGTAAAAATCTCTTTGTCTCCTAGTAATAAAAATGAGGCGAAAAGATACCACCGGTAATGTAGTTTGCGATGTTTGTAAACAATAGAATACTTGATTCATTTACTGAGAATAACATCTCATTGGGGAGTTATTCATTGATTTCTACTTGTAGGGGTAACTCCCCTCCTTCTAACCTTGACAATTCATTGATTACCATAATTTTCCCTCCTTTTTTATCCTTTATACCAATATCAAATTCTTATAGGAGTAGGATCCATTAGATCAATCGAGGCTTCACATTCTTCTTTGAAAAAAGATACCTCAATGATGCATAATCTGTAAACTTAATAACCTTCAAACCCAATAAGTAAGAAAGGAACTTGTCACATGCAAAAAATATAACTAACAATTATTTTTCTGTGGTTGTATAATTAAGTTGAGGTCCTGTTAAAGTCCTGCTGAGATAGTAGATGGCATGTAACTTTTTATCCTTATGCTACCCTAATACACATCTAATTACGTAGTCATTGACATCATACATCAATTGAAATGGTAAACTCTAGTCTGACAGTTGTAAAATAAGTGTTGATGTCAATTCGCCTTTAAACTTGTAAAACAAGTAAACAATGATTATGAAAAACAAAAGGTACATCTTTTAATAATAAATGAGTAAGGGATTTTCCAATTAATGAAAAATCCTTTATAAATCGTCTATGGAATCCAACATGCCCTAAAAATGCTCTGACCCTTCAGTGGTGGAAGCTTATTAATGACTTAAGTCTTTACTTTATCCACTTCAATGCCATTACAGGATATCTTATGTCTTGACACAACTCCTTCATAGACCATAAATTGGCATTTCTCCCAGATTAAGCCTAAATGCGAAACTTCCCACTGCTAGAGAATTTTTTCTAAATTTGTCAAACACTACTCAAGAAAATCTCTAAATACTAAAAAATCATCTATAAATACTTTTTAAATATCCACATTCATGTCTACAAAAATTGTCATTATACGTCGCTAAAATGTAGCTACAGTATTACAAAATCCAAAAGGCATCATTCGACACATATAAGTGTCATATGGCCATGTAAAATTTGTCTTTTCCTAATTATCTAAATATGTAAGTACCTGATTGTAGCTAGAATACCCATCGATAGACAATTAAAATGCATGTCCAGCAATTTGCTTTATCATTTGATTAATGAAAGGCAATGGAAAACGACCTTTCTTTGTTGCAAAATTAAGCTTCCTATAATCTGTGCAGACCTGCCACCCAATAACTTTTCACGTTAATATCAACTCACCCTTCTCATTTTCCATCACTATTTTCCCACCTTTCTTAAGTACCTACTGTACTAGACTCACCCACTCACTATTTAAGATTGAGTATATAATTCGTGTATCCAAAAGCTTGATGATTTCCTTTTTGACGATTTTATGTATGTTCAGATTCAATCGTTGTCGCCTATCCCTTACTACCTTACGTCCATCCTTGAGATTTATTCTATGCGTAATAATGTTGGGACATATCCCTAGGATGTTTGATATTTACCACCCATTAGCTCCCATTCTTCTTTTTAAACTCTCAACCACTTTCTTTTCCTATTCCTTATCCAATTAATTTGAAATAATTATTAGTAGTGTTTGATCCTTACCCAGAAATGGATACCTTAAATGCGTTGTTGGTGGTTTGAGCTTAATGGTTGGTGGTTTCTCACTAGAAGGTAGGGTGATGACTCTTTTATCCTTACGGATAACACTACTTAAAATATCTAGACTTACAACTATAGTAGTGGTGGGTCTAGGTTAATTCATAAAAAGTGTTCAGTTAGTTTATGTTATGAAAAGAATTGGTTTTTCAGTTTAGGGGGTTTGTTTGTTTTCAAATAAGAAAATAAAATGAAACTAAAATAAATAAAACAAATTAAAGAAAACATTAAAAAATGATGAAAGTGATGAAATCGTTAAGGACATGGTCATCAGTTCTATCTCAGCCTATATACTTAATTAAACATACATTATTGAATTATTATTCTCATACCCCTCTTAACAACTATTAATTGTAGGTTAATGATAAGTTCTATTAAGCCCAATTCCCCCTTAAGTCGTGTTTAAATAAGAGATGCTTGTTAATTAAACCTAACTATTGAACAACTTAAGATATGATCTCTAGATTTAATTGGATAGTTGTATTACAAATTAGGAAAATAAATAAAATCAAGGCAACAACCACACAAGCTTAGGTCATTTAACCTAGATTATTCTATCCCTAATCATTCAAAACCAATCAGAAACATAAAAATTACAAATTGTATCTTTAATGATCTGAAACCATTAAATGCTGCAAATGAATCTCAACCTAACAATTACGAATTATATTGAAGATTCTAGCAATATCCAAACACAACAATGATAGATTGTAATCAAGATTCTAACAATGGGTTCATACATAAACAATCTAACGATAATGAGACTAAAGATCATTCATACATGAAAACCAAAATCCATAAGCATAAGATAACATAATTAATCCCTAAAGAGAGAAATAACAACAAAAACACTAAAAGAAATGCTTAACTGGGTTCTTCAGGGTTGATATCACCTCCGAACTGATATCAGGAAGCTTAGCTCTCCATCTTCTCCATGGGTCTTCGATAGTGTCTAGCCCTCTTCCTTATTCTTCTCTTGAAGCCCTAAAACATTTCCTCTTAACTTTTCATAACATTTCTGCCATTAAAACCAGGTTTTTGGGTGAGTTGACAACATTTCACGAGTGTGCTTTGTGATGTCACAGGTATGCATATGAGTCATGGGCATGCATCGTGGTGTCAAGCCTATGAAAAATTAGTTATAGGCATGCATGAAGTGTCATATCCATGAAAAATAAGTCACAGGCATGACTGCTCATGCCCATAACTTTTATGTCATGGTAGTCATTTCCAACACTCTTCATTCTTAATGATTTCGACATATACTCTTCATTTTATGCATTTTCATGTCTCCTCTTGCTCTAATCCTTCTCCTTCTTGCTATATGAAGACAAGGGAGTGTGAATCTTAAGAAGACAACTCAAATATAGTTCTTTCGACTCACTTTAGCTCTTTCACTTCCAAATTGTAGCTAAAACCAAATAGGAACTAACTAGAATGTCTTAAGCATTTCACATCATTAAACACTAAGTGTTATGGAATAAATGTGTAATTAATTAGGCACGTATCAATTTCCCCCATACTTAGCTTTTGATCATCCTCAGGAAAAACATCAAAATCAAAGTCACAGACCCAAAACATTTACTCATTTCCTAAGAATACATAATCATAAGAAAAGATGAATAACTTTCCAAAACTATAGTAAGAAATCAATATTCAATGCTTTTGCTTATGATTAATCAGCATTCAACACCTTTAGAAACTAAGCTATCTAGAGGTAGACTTGACAAAATGTGTTGAAATAAGATAAATTCATGAGTATGCTCAAATACCATTCATGATCTTGACGTTCCACAACTTTGCAAATCATTTCATTTGTCCAACACCAAGATTCACATGCATCAACATGAATCAAAGGACTTTTCTACAGTTATAATGTGGGTAAAGGTCAAGGTGAGATGTATTTGGATAGTATACTATAAAAGCCATCAAAGCTAGTGAAAAAAAAGTAACACTCAATGCAATACCAAGTATAAAAACTAATAGTCATTCAAAAATGGGTACCATCAGCTATTATGAATGCAAAAACCATGTTTCACTACTCAAATTCAAGCTCTCACACCACAAATCACATAAAGTATAATTAACTAGAAGGAATCACTCGTACAATTGATGACAACATATTGCAACTTCAAGGAGTGATCCTTCAAATCCTCATGTACAAAATATGCATCATATTCAATTTATCCATTCAATACAACTTTAAGAGGAAAGACTAATCATAAATAACTTTGCAAAACATATCCATCACCTCCTTGGTACTTTTATTTAAACATTTTTTCTTTTCTTTTTCTTTTCCCTTTTTCTTTCCTTTTTCTTTTTCTTTCCCTTTTTCTTTTCTTTCTTTTATTTCATTTCAAAATTGAAAGACGCTACATTAACATGAGAATTTCATTAATAAGACATAAAATAACATCCCAATAACTATAATCATCCCGTACATGTTGGAACCCAAACTTTTCTTGGAAGTTAGAACTATTATATGTGAAATGTTGGAAGTGGTAAGCTGGAAAATGTAGTTGGAACATATTCACTAAGTATGCTTTGGTGTTTTAGCCATAACTTTTTTTCTAGCTATCCAAACGAAGTGATTTTTGATTTGGATTAAACTAGAGAGATAGGGCTACAAATTATCTTATGAAATCAAGTTCTAATTCAGCCCTTAAGAATTTCATTTTTTGGATGGAAATTGAGCACAGAATATTGTTTCAGTATAAGAATAGTTTGGAAATGTTGGGTTATAATTTTTAGATTTCTAAACCAAATTGAATGATTTTAGTGTCAATATAAAACTAAGACAATTAGGAGCATTTTTCAAGAAGGAAGTATTATCAAATTTCTTCATTTACCTAATCAGAATAAAAAGTTAAGATGTTAGTAGTTGATGGACTAAAAGGGGTAAAATTGGGAGAACCAATTAAATGAAGGGTAAAATGGGAAGAGCAAGCAAAATGTCATCTTGTTTAAAAGAAGAAGAGGAAAATCGTGGGAGTTAGAAAAGAGAGGAAAATGCGAAATAGAAATGTTAAGTCAAAATGACATTACATAAATGATTTTGATGAAGTACAAATAATAATGAAAAACAGATGAAGAAAAATAGACGGAAGAAAAACAGACGAAGAAAAGCAGACAAAGAAAAACAGACGGAAGAAAAACAGACGAAGAAAAGCAGACGAAGAAAAACAGACGAAGAAAAGCAGACGAAGAAAATAGACGAAAGAAAAATAGACGAAGAAAAACAGACGGAAGCTAAAATGAAAAGCAGACGGAAGCAAACCACGTGAAATCAAGAATTAGTTTGAGTTAGTTACTAAAATCAACTGAATAACCGTTTCTTGAAAGAAGCAAGAATCAAGAATCAAGAAGCAGTTGAAGACGAAGACCATAAATATGAGTCAGAGTCGAAAATTGAAAAAGTTACAAAAGTTATGAAAATTACGAAGATTGCAAAAGTTACAAAAGTTAGTGAAATCAAAGAGCTTAGCAATACTTGAGAGAAACTATTGCGCAAAAAAATCTAGAGCTATTTTTCTGTAACAAAGCTCGAAAAACTTTTCAGTTGAAAGTAGTGGAGATAGCCTGCAGAGGCTAAGTGTGAAAGAATATTGATTGTAAGAGATCTGAAGAGGCTTGGAGACAAAGAATACTTGTAACTTTTTGAGAGATAGTGAAATCTCAGAAAGATATCTGAGGACTGGACATAGCCCACGGTTTGGGGTGAACCAGTATAAAAATCACTGTGTCAACATCTCTCTTATCTTTCAATTTTCGATCTTACTAGTTTTTATACAAGTTTTTGAAAAATATTTTATAACTTTAATTTTCAGTAGTTCTTGTGAAAAGAACAAGTTTCTTTTAACAAAACATTTTTGAAAGGGCGTAAAAAATACACAATTCAACCCCCCTTCTTATGCATTTGTATATAGTATAATAAGTCTTGTATTAACGTGTGATTCACTTCAATTGGTATCAGAGCCTGGTGTCCAAGGATCACCTTAACAAAGTTTGGATTAAAGATTATGGTGGAATCACATACATACATAGCGGAAGGTGCCTCAGTCACCAGACCTCTGGCGTTTAACAGAGAAGACTATCACTGCTGGAAAGATAGGATGCGGTTGTTTATCGAATCTACTCATGTTGGGCTCCGAGTTTTGAGTAAAAATAAGAAATATTCAAAAGTGGATGAGTTGATTGAAATTAAGTTGAAAATCAAGAAATAAAGGGAGAAAGTATGAGAAGATGAAAAATTGTGAAAAGTTTGACTTTTTGGCCTTTGAGTGTTGACTTTTGATTTAGGCAAAATTTGATA
>JANIJH010000005.1:25368268-25379760 GCA_024520975.1 Erythroxylum areolatum | reverse complement strand
TCAGGAATTGAAGAGTACCCCGTTAGTGAAACGGGAGTATGATTACTGCAAGCAAGGCAGAGTTTGGCGTCGGGATCCGTCTCATGTCTGCATTTTAGTCATTCTGGTTATATGTTATATGTGAAAATTTGTATTTTTCGCAAATAAATATTGTTATTGTATTGGGCCCAAATTGGCTGTCAATTTATGCGTGTATGAATGGTTTTATGACTGAAATTGGACTGTAATTGAAAATGTTTTCGTATCGTGGCTCAAATTGTTTATCGATATCTGCGCACTCTATTGTTTTCGAAAAGAAATTAATTATTTTTTTTTCCGAGATTTAAATTCATTTGACCGTTCTAGCATACCACCCTCGTGGGGCACAGGCTCGGATATCACCATCGATATCGGGTTCGGGTCTTGCGGGAGTGGGATGCTACACTATTCCCTTACCTCTTCACTATATGCAGTGGGTTACATAATCGTATCATTTAGAAAGAAGTGCTTATTAATAGTAGATTTAAGTATCGTAAGAAATGTAAAAGGCTCATTATCACCCTCCTTACATTTATTGGTGATCTATAGACATTACATAATGTTAATGACGCTTCAATTGCTTGTCTAATAAGATCACTAAAAGAACTTAGTACTTGTTTAGGGCTTAAGATCAGCAGGTACAAGAGCTTCTTAATTACTTATATGGATGCTTTGGACTCACCTCCTTTGCTATCTTCCTTATTCGGTTTAGCTTTTAAATCTCCTCCATTCATTTACCTCGGCTTTCCTTTCACTCTAAGGAAGATCTCATTGACGGATTGCCAAAGGCTAATTAGATATGATAAGGAAAAGAATTAAAGTATAGACTACTAAAAGTTTATCCTTTACAGGTAGGTTACAACTTATTTCATCAGTACTTAGTATTTTGTATATTTACTAACCTCCCACTTTGCTATTCGAATGAAGCTTTCTAAGGAAGTTTAAAAACTCCTTAAAAACTTTTTATAGACTAGCAACAAATCCTTTAGGCCTTTTTGCAAAGGTAAGTTGAAAAGAAATTTGTATGCTGAAGAAAGAAGGTTTAGGAATCAAATATGTAAAAATAGTAAATAAGGTAATGTTGATCAAGATTCTTTAGACGGTAATTTCTGACAAGGAGTCCTTTTAGGTGAAATGGCTTGATAAGCATTATTTAGTGGGATCAAGCTTATGGACAGTTAAGCCCAAAGTGAATGTATCATGGTACTAGCAGCAAATACTAAAGCTTAGGGACCTCTTCCATCATCTCATCAAATATAGGGTGGGTAATGGAAGGAATACATGAATTTGGTATGAAAAATTGAGTGATTTGGTCCCCTTTATGATCATCCTAACTTTGCTAATCTTAGAGTAATTTTCCCTTTAAACACAAAGGTTAGTTGTCTTATTAAGAATGGAATATGGCATTATGATAATAAAATGGCCCTATTCTTTCAAGAATGCTTCACTTAAGTCCGTCCTAACTCGCAAGTAGAGGGCAAAGTTATCTAGTTCAAGCATTCCTCACGCTCATTACTAACAAATCTTGTATGGATATGATTAGGAACCAAGAAATGGTGGTGTGAATTTAGCATCATCTTGTTTGGAACAAACTACTTATCCCCAAAATTTCCTTTATATTAGAGCTTGCAACTAAAGAAAGGCTTACAACCTTGGATGGAGCCATAGGCTTCTCTAATCTAAACTGTAAGGTGCATTTACTTGATCAAAACTTATGCTTATCTTCTCATTAAATTTCTATATTCTTTTAAGGCATGAATGCAACTAGACTTTGTAACCTTTATCCACAAGATGACGACATAAGAGGAGTCCTCTGGTGGCTTTCTTCCCTATATAGACTTATAAAGATGACTCATGTCTACACAACTTGGTCCTTGATAGCTCAATCTATAATATTTGGTGGGAAAGGAACCAAAGGGTATTTAATAACATATCCAACTCCTCACAAAAAGTAAGTGAATGCATTATTAGAATAACTACAAAGTTGTTTGTGGTTAGAGGGTAATACTTGTCACTTTCTCCAACTTTGAGATCAGATTAGCCCACCTAGTAAGCAACCAAATCCTTTATATGGTTTATATATTGTGCTAAAATTAATCTTTTATTATTTTTGAATTGGATTTTTTATGTACAATTTAGTTCTTTCCATATATGAATATGTATGGATTGGATTTTTTATGTACAATATAGACTTAGGTTAGTTTTAAATCAAATTTATTTACCTTTCAAAAATAATTCATAAGAGAATTTTATTGATTCCATAATGAATGGTAGAGAGACTATTTCCATTAGTGACCTAAAGGATGCTCAATAGTTCAAGAAATTAAAGAAAAGGATCTTTGACATATATGAATATGTATCAAATTTAGGACTATTATCTCTAGAGGAAGGAACAAAGAAAAGGGTTCTAAAAAATTATAGGCATAATCTAGATTGAAGGATAAAGTTATTCATTTCTTTAACCATAAAGTTAAAGGGAATTTTAAGAGCAATTGTCCATGATGGAAGAAGGGAAACAAGAACAATGAAACACACAAAAAAGCAAGTGTTGCTATAGTCTAGGAGAGTTCCAATGAAGTGGATGGAAGAAATAGTGATGTTTAATGAAGAATAATTTTCATTATGTGATTCGATGGGTGATAGGCACTAAGAACACTTATCAAATGAATTTCAATGAAGACTAGTTATATTCTTTTAAAGAATGGAATGGTACTATCATATTAGATGATGATGAAGAGTGTTGTCAAAGGCAGTGTTTTTATGCATATTAAGATACATGATGAAACAATTAGAATATTGGATTATGTTCCTAAGTTTCAGAAGAATTGGATTCCCATGGGTACTTTTGATATTTAAAGGGATGAGATTTTTGGTGATGATAGGCAACTTAAGATAGTAAAGGATGCATTGATTATGATAAAAAGAAAATTACAATATGAAATTTATTTCTTAATGGGTAAAACAATAATAAGATCAGTAGTTGTGTCTTAATCTTTAAAAAAGAGAGATAGTACTATGTTATGACACATGATTGAGTGATCTTGGTGAGTGAGAGATGATGGAACTTCATAAAGGGAGCTTATTAAAAGATGACAAACACAAAAATATAGAATTTTGTAAGTTTTGTTGGTTTAGTAAAAAATATGGGGTAACCTTCAAGGATATAGTTTTAGGGAAGAGACATATTAAGGAAAACATATAGAAAATTTGTACCAGAGTCAATAATCAGTAGTACTTGTTCGAAGGTGGTACTAGAACAACTTAGAACATAGGCTAAGTAGATTGGAAATTCTATTTTAAAATAATTTCAGGAACAAATCATCATGATTGTATAGTCCGTGGTAGAGCTAGGAGGATAGCTAAATAACTAAGAAAATATGGTTAAGGGAAACTCAGTCATTTATGCTCTAACCATTAGTGATAGAGATAAAAATATCTTTTAAGGGACTAGGGAAAGTAACGTGAAAGATGGATGAATGTGTCTATGGTAAAAAATGTAAGGATTTATAAGATTAAGAAATTGGTTACATTTGGTCATATATTGTTGAAAAAGGTTTACACTTTTAGAGGATGGAGTTAACATAATGATAAAGTTATAGCTTGCAAAAAGGTTCAAGCACAACTTTGACATGGTGAATATTGGCTCAGCATAAAGACCTTTAGGGCTTATGGAAAGACTACTTCTTAGTTAGACATCGGAGAATTCAAATCAAATTGGGCAATTGTGAGATATATCTCAGATTTCAGTGAAACAGCATTTCAATGTCCTTAGAATTCTAGTGAAATAGAGTTTTTTTAGTCAATAAGCATATAGTGAAATAGAGATTCAATAACCTTAAGTTATATAGAAATAGAATATCAATGACCTTAGCCTTTTGTAGAAATAAAGTTTTGCTATAATTAAACTTCTTACAGGTGACCCAAGTCTATAAATAGTTTGATAAGGGTTTTGCAAGTGATGACGTTAGAGGATCTAAGAAAGAACCTTTGGGGGGAGGTTATATAAGGTCGTGGGTATCGTACTTCTCTTAGTATCATCTTTTCCGCAATAATAAAAGAATTTTGTCTCTTTTCCAATAGATGTAGGTTGCATAGACTGGTCGACGTAAATTCTTATGCTTTTTGGTTTTCTTATATTATCGTATATTGCCCTTTTCTAACAACTGGTATCAAAGCAATTAATATCATAAAAGTTGACATTAGGCCAATTGATATCGTAATAGTTGTTTACGGTCCTCCTTTCCTCATTTGACACACAAATTAAAATGATATCAAGAGGACAAAATATTATCGTATTGGTCACTACATTTGCCTCTTGAACTCCAGCTTCTTATTCCCACATCAAGAATCCACTTCTTAAGTTTCACACGAGCTTTACTAAAATGTCCTTTTATATTGTTTATCGAGAATTATAATCTCTCCTTATGGTGCATAACACGAAATCTCCAATTTACAGGCATCCCTGATTTCATAATACGAAAGGAGAATATTTTGCATGCATTTTGGGATTGACCTTATTATGCTTAAATATGGAAAGAGTTTACCTTAGCGAATGCCTATTTTTGTTTCTTTATGATTAAAAGAAAATAGAATGAAGGTATTAGGTTAAAGAAAATATATGCTTCAATTCTCAAAACAAAAATAATGTCTTTATTCTATTATTTTTACTGAGACTGTAAAGAAATCTAGAAATAGCGTAACAAAATGCTACATGATAATGAGTTTAATTGACTATAAAATGGAGTCACATAAATTCACGACTGCAATCATAGTGTGAATTAGGAAAAGTTCAACTAATGGTTATTATTACAAAGGATTTCTTATACATTAAACTTATATTAAAGTTGCAGCCACTATATTGCATGTCAATCTCTCTTAGGTCTATTTAAGTAAAGACTTAGCCTTTTCATATGATCTTTGACCAATAAAACCTTGTTCTCGAACGTCTCATGACCCTCGAAGTATTTAACTCATACTCTTACAAGAATATTATGAAAGCACTAAACTATTAACTGAAATAACAATCACGCAAGAGCTACGGTAAAATCCTACCTTTATTACTTCCTCGAAAGTATACAAAAGAATGTCCTCTCTCAAAATGTCCTCTTCCCGTCTATCTCTATTCTTCAGAAGCAAGACTCAAATAAGCTATTTATAGACACCTATGACTTTACAATCTATAATCTTAATTAAACTGGACTAATTAGATCACATCCTATCCTTATTAGATTATATCACATTAGCCAATAAGATCTCATTCTCATCTAAATAGGACTCTATCTAATAGGATTTAGCTACATCACAACCAGGGGTGGATCCATAAATTTTTTTAAGTAGGGGCAAAATTTTAATAGAGATAAAATTTTATTTTTAATGGGGGCAAAATTTTAATAGGAGTAAAATTTTATTTTTTTTGTGGGGGCAAAACTTAAAAAAGTACATTTTTTTTAAAGAAATCTGTTAGAGGCAGTGCCCCCACTTGTCCTCACTGTGGATCCGCCACTGATCACAACTAACAAGATAAGATATTATATTTAGCCACGAATGATACATCCATATACATAAAGAACTTTAATATCATCAACTGATCATCCCATATAGTCATTATTTTTTAGAGTTGATGTATATTTACTGTAATCTTATCCGTCATATCATCTAAAATCTCTCATTGATCTCGATTCATTGATGATAAGACACCAAAGCTCAAAGTCTTTTATAGCACACTGATCTGATCCAATACTTACCCATGTCAAGTCTGGTCATTATAGTCCATTTATTTAAGCACATATTAAATCCTTAAAACTCCTACATATATTCTTTATATATGTGATCCAGCTAACCTTCAACTAAAGGTTCACCTTAAGTTATATTTTGATTTCACATCTGAATAAGGCATCTCATTAAGGATTTTCACCAATGTACATCAACACATGCTAACTCATCAACAATGCTTGTTTTCCTTGCCTACTCGTAAATTTTTGCCTTGTTTTATCGTCCCAACTGTTAAAAATTAGTCAAGGCTTACCAATGTCAGCACAATTATGCTATTAGAACTTAAGGGCCTAATAGTTATTAGAGATGGACAACTCCTAATAGAGCGTCCAAAAAGTTAAATGTGGTAGCTTGTAGCTTTTCTAACTAGACAATTATGTTATTAAATAACCACTACTCATATATGAAATAAAAACCATATCGAACCTCTAAAAATCGAGGTGGTTAAAAATCTGCTCAAGGGAATAAAACTAGTTTAGAAAGAAGCTTCAATGAATTCATTGAAAAGACAAATATAAAGAAGATCATTTCATGGATAAAAGATGATAATTATCCAATGCAATCGCATATCATGTCATTAAATTACTTAATTAAGCATATGTAAACAAAAACTTTATATGAACTGTAACATTTAAATGTTAAACAAAACGGGCATACTTAAGGGTTAGTTATTCTAATTCAAAGCCTAATGTCGGGACTTCATGTTTTTTACTCTCCCATACGAATGTTATGACCCTATGTTACAAGATCTAGTTTTCCATAGTATTATTAATATTAATTATATTGATCCATTTTTTCCCCAAAAAAACGGCAGCATCTCCCTGCACTCTAAAAGTCCAGAATCCAAAGGAAGTATAACCCATTCATTAATACAATGGAGACTTGTATATATACTGTACTATAATAAAGTCAAATCCTTAAAACAAGGCGACATGACTGTATAGGAAATAATATACAATTGAATGCTAAATTATTGATATGACTCACCTCCAACGAAGAATAACAAACGAGTTACTAGACAAGAAGCCCATAATACATCAATCAACAACCCTCCTCAAGACATCAATCACCAACCCTCCTCAATTCCAAACGAATAGTTGGTACAAGACTATATATATTATGCCATATAAACTAGTACAGGTCCAGAGACTCAAGAACCCTACGAGCTTGAATTTGTAGACCAGTCAGTCTCTGTTCTGGATCCAATGTCGAGCCCCATATCAAGGAGGCTGACTTCTCACCAAGAAGTCGTCTAATGTCTTCATGTATGGTTGCCATAGGAGGCCTTTCTCTCCCATTAACATGGCCAATGAGCAGCAACAAAAACTCTCCACATTTCAATCTAATCAATAATCAAACTTCAATTTCAGTTGTAAGATATAGCTAGATCAGATAAACAAAATCATACACATAAATGACCGGAACTCGTGGAAGTAAACTGAAGGTTTTAGGATAAAAGACAATTTCAAATCTCAAATTGTAATTTTACGAGGATGACACCGTTATTCTAATGTTGACAAAGCAGCTAACTTAGGAATTCAACATGTACATTGGTTTATTCAAGTTAAATCTTTTTTACACCAAGTCTAGTAAAAATCAAAAGTCTAACAGGGCTGAGATTGCCTGAAACCATCAAACCTGACTTTCCAGTTTTCTGATCTGAAAACAACACATTTTTCACCTTAGGCTATGTTTGGTAGAACGGTTAGTAATGGAATAGAATGAAATATAATATTATTCTATCGTTTGAGAAGAGAGTTTATAATAAAATAGAATGGAATATTATAAAAGGAGAGAGATTTACATTACATCATATTCCATTCTAAATAGTAAAAATGAGTTTCTTCCGATTTGGGAGGTTTAGAATAAAAAGTAAAATAAAAAATATGTACTACCTGATATACCCTCAATAATTTTTTATAATACCAATTATACCCTCAACTATAATAACAACCCTATTAACATATATTTTGTTCTATAAAGGGTATAATAATCATTCATTATTATTATTATTATTATTATTATTATTATTATTATTATTATACATACATTATATTACATTTCATTCCATACATCTTCTAAACAACATTTCATTATATTATATTATGAACCCTTCCATCTCTCCTAAATAACAATTTTTTAATATTACATCCATTTACATTCCATTTAACTCTATTAAAAACTTTACGTCCAATCAAACATAGCCTTAGGAGTGATTCCTAATCAAATAGTGATATAAGGCCATTAATTTAACTATTTTTGATCTCTTTAGATCCTTTTTTACAACAAGAAACACACGAATTAAACCAGCCCCAAATTGATTAAAATCTGAGTTTAGGTCCTAGAAACAGAACTTTTGCAACCTCTTTCTTGTCATCTAGTATCGGGACTGTCCTCTAACCATTCTATATCATGAACATCTTCATAGTATAAAAAACTTCAAGTAAAATGAACAGAACGTAATAATGTTTTGCTAGCCCACTCTTACTATTGCACATAGGTGAAATACTGTCAGCATGACAAAAATGGAAAATTCCAACAGAAAAGAGGCAGAAGACAGTAACTATGTAGATGAAAGGAACTGGTACTACAGTCACAGTAAGGTTTTTTAAGGAAAAGAAATAACGATGAGGAAATAAATCTGCTGACCCAAAATCATTTGCCATTTCAGAACTCCAAAAGTGTATGGTAGCTGTATCAACAAAGTTGAAGTGAAACCAAATAATGAAGTTTTCAACACCAAGCAAATAGACCCTTTCCACTAGAAACCAGATCCTAAGCATCCAATGAACCACCAAAATGGAAAACGCCTAACTAAAATGCCCAATGTTGTGTTATATAAAAGAAGATTTCAAGTCATTATACCTAAGACTTTGATTTTTTTGTCAAGCCAACAATGCCAAAAGTGAGAAAATAAAAGGGATGAAATGATGATTGCCATGTACCTGAGATTTTCATCTACTTGTTTATCCCTGATAAGCATTGTCACTTCTTCAATACCATTGCACTCCTCAAAATCCTAAGGAATTACAATGTACCATTGGTTAGATAATCAAGCTTCCTTTAATACTGAAGAAGATTCAGAACTTCTTCATGATCATCAACTATAACATATATCCCTAAAATAAAGCAATATCCAATATACAACAAGAGTACGAAGCTTGTAAACATATCTGTGATGCAGGGTCATCTTAATGAAAATTCAACATATGAAAAAGCCTCATTTATGGATTGTCAAATGCAAAATGGAGTGTTTGATATTAAGCATAGAGAATTCGAAAGGGAAGCCTAACAACATAATTTAAATCTTTCCAAAGTTAACCTTTAGAATTTCAATAGCATATTGTATTTCCATTTGACAATGCCATTTGAGAGATTCTAAAGCATGAGCAAAAAATGGATATACCATTTGATTGGCCGATGATTCTAGCATAATTGATATTAGAGCATCTAAACAGGCACCTTGTTCCATTACACCTCTGGTCGATAATATATGCATTAAAACCTGCATCATATAACTAATGTCTATGAGTTTAACTGATTACAAATATCATAAGAGAGTAAAATTCTTGAAGTTCTTTTCTCTTAAGAAACTAGCAAATCACTAAGTTAAACTAATTTCCTTTTACAGGGAATTGTAAAAAATCTTCTTCTCGATAACTTAAAGAGAATTTTCTAGAATTAACAACCTGGATGCTTGGTTTAGAATTGTGATACAACTTAGTGGTTCTCCACTTTTTATTTCTGCTGTCTCAAAAAAATCGAATTGCCTTGAATAGTACTAAGAGATGTGTCAGATTATAGCCGATTCCTAACCAGCTCATGCAAAGATAGGAGAACGAACACCATCTTTACGTGAATTGACAATGCAAGATTTGGGGAATTAACCCCATCACTATATGAATATAACAGAATTATGAACAAATCGACTGTCCTAAATCAACATCTTCATAAAGTTGTGGATGGCAGACACAGGCCAAAGTGATACTAAAAAATTCATTAATCATCTAGTTTCAGTCTCAAAGACCACAATCGCTGACCTGGATTGCCTTTTGTTGATGAGCCAACACAGTGCTTTCTCTATGGAGCAAGCAACAACCCTCAAGAACACGAAGAGCAAGCGTGACCTCCGCATCCGTGGGAAGGCTAGTAATCTTCATAGGTTCAACGCCAAATACATGGTCCAAGCTTTCAACTTTATCATCCTCCGGCGAATCTTTAAGCGAATATTGAAATAAAACAGGAACCACTGCCCTCAACAAGCAAAACTCATGATAGGCAATCACAATTTTCAAATCCTACCAACCCTTTAACTAAAATTTCAAGAAAAGAAAAGGGAGAGGATTAACCTTGAAGGTCGGGGATGGACTGGGTATGGCAGAAGAGGTTGATGGTGAAATCTGAGTAAGCGACAGATCCCAGGAAGTTGAGGAGGGAACGGAGGGAACGGAGGCGGAGGAACGAGAATTCAGCGCGAGCGTCACGAAGGCTGGTGCGAAGGGCGAGAGTGACCTCTCTGTAAAGGCGCTGCCTTTTGAGCGAGTTAACAAGATCCTCCACTGCGGTCGTTGACGAAGGCTCAGAATCCGCATTATCGCTGGTCTGAGAACTCTTATTCAGTCCTTCACTCCACATCGCCTTCTTCAGGTGCATCTTTTCAAACAGATCACAGTGAAAGAGAGGAAAGTGAAAAATGAAAATGAAAGAACTAGATATTTGTTATAAAAGATAGAAATAATATGTTACGCCACTTATTGTTATTAATGTACCAAATGCACTACTTAATTGTTAGTACACCAAATGCACCACTTAATAGTTAGTGTACCACTTCTATATGATAGTATTTTATTAGAAATTTTGTACTATAAATAGAAGGGTTAACTTGATGTAAGTTACACCAATTTATAAGAAGAATTCTCCTCTTTCAAATATTCTTAAATTTTAGTTTCGATTTTATAACACGTTATCAGCACGAAGCTCTACTGTCTACAATTCGGCTTATCAACTTCAAGCAATCATAAGATTCTTCCGTTACATCAAACAAACGTAAGGTTCTTCCGTTTACGTACATTAAACAAACGTAAGTTCTTCCATTTATTTTTCCATTTATCTACATTAATTCTACTTATGATATTATTAAAAAAAGTATAGACGACTCTCTATACCTTCCCTAAGTTTTACCTTCTCTTTAAATAATGAAAAGGTAATACCACCTCTAAATACTTAAGTTATTGTATAGTATACATCGCAATTAGAAAATAAATAAATAACATATATTCAAGACTATTATATTTATTATACTCTAATTAATTTTACCACATATATCTTATTATCAATTATGTGTTTTAAATAAATAATTAAATAATATATATTATAACGGCTAGTTAACGGTAAAAAAAAATAACGGCTAGTTAACGGTAAAATAATAATAATAATAATAATGAAAAATGATTCATTTTTTTTATAAATAGATACCACTTCTACATAATTTACTTCATACCTACACATTATTTCTTACCTCAAAATATAATTCAAATGTTGTCCGCTACATTATGTTTTTGTATAATTATTGTCATTATGTATCTTTGTTTCATTCTTAGTGTAGAGCTAAATGATTCAGATCGTAATTTTTTTCTCTTAGTAATAGCATTTTGTATGATCCCTTTGTTGCTTATTGGCATAGCATTTGAGCATGGCATGTG
>JANIJH010000005.1:25247926-25260908 GCA_024520975.1 Erythroxylum areolatum | reverse complement strand
TCATTAGATTAAAGATGAAAGATGTACATTAGATGGACCATCTTCCTTCTTTCTTCTTGCCAAAACCGAAATTGGTTCTTCAATTTTATGTTATAGTCTTTTCATATAGCCATTTTAAAGATAAATGAAGTGAGAGTCTCATTTATTGGCAATTTTATGATTAATTAATGCAAGAAATGATGCATTGGATGCCTCTCTCTTCTTCCATTCATGCATAACCGAAATTGGAGTGCAAGAAAGACATCTTGCATGTTCTTGAGACCTTCTCTCTTTTCATGCAAGGGTGAATCGAAAATACCAATTGAAAGAGTTTCATTTTTTGTTCTTCTTCTTCTAAGAAAATCTCCTCCAAACATTTCTTCTCCTTTCCCACCAAAGGATGTTGTTAACCTAATTGTCCTTGAAGAACAAGTGGTAAATCTAATTGGTTGAGGATTCAACAACAAGGAGAAAGTAGATTGCTAAAGGAAAAGATTCAAAGGCAAAGGATTTGGATACTAGAAGAAGGAGAGGATAGCGCAGCGAGGATTTAAAGCTGTAGTAAAGCAGTCGGTAATACTCGTGATCTTGGTTATGTTTTATTATCCTTATACCATATCATGTATGGATTAGCATGATGATTTGGATTTGTTGCTTCCACTGTAAGTAATGATTTCTTAAAAGTTTTGAAACCTACCGTTTCTCCAAATATAGCATGCTTTGTTTTTCCGATCCAACATCTGTGACTGACTGTCACCTAACGGAAAGATACCATCAAGTTAGGTTAAACATCCTTGCTTTGTTTGACAACACATAACAAACTAAAAGAAATGAAGTATCACTTTCATTAATCATAATTTTAACATCCAAAAATATTGAACAATCAATCTTAATTAGTAATCACTAGAACAATCAATCTTAATTAGTAATCACTAGCTCTAATGTTGACATCCCTTGATAAACATAGTAGTAAGATGTCTAGCTAAAGATACTTATAAGATTAAGCTAAAAAATTCTTAATCACATCCACTCTAGGTCCCTGTGCTCCTTCTCTAACTCCTCACTCAAAATAAACATGTAATACGGTAATTTTATACCTAATAAGAAAAGTATTAAAATATAGAGAAAAATCTTATACACATTGAATCTTACGATTGTCTATTTGGCATTACACTCATACTTACAACCCCTATCAAGAGAATAATATTCTATTCAAATATTATATAATACCTTATAAGTAAATGCACTATAAATTCTTGCTATCTTTCTTATTAATTTAATTCATTTACATTTCAAAAAAATATAAAATGTTGTGAACTATTATACATAATGCATGTATATGTCTAGAGTATACACCAACTAATTCTCCTTAACCAATCAATATGTATAGACCTAGATATGGTCCTTAATAATATGCTGCATGTAACAAAATGACATACACCCTTTTGTGACCCTAGTTAATTCACTCCATACAATATATTGGTACACATCTTAATATGGAACTAACTAATAAGCCTAAGCCAACCATCTTATAGCACAATAGATTATATATAGCTTCAAAACATGTCAAATAACATGCATCAATCGTTATAATGTGCACATTATATATACAAGGCAATGACATCATGAATGCAATTACAAACAACATTTGAAATAATCAATGGTGTTTCCTTGACACCATTTAACATGCATAACACCTACTGGAATAAATAGCCAACCATCATATGTGTAAGGTTTCAGTAATTCTTTTCAAAGTGTTGCGTAGACCTCTAAAGTGATTTGGTCAACCAAATGGCTAAATTTTATGAAAACAATGCTATAATGAGATAATAATTTGGCCACCAATAGTTTGTGTTCAAGTGGATGTTCTGTCTACTAAATGGGCTAATATGGTGGAATGAATGATTCTATTGTCTTCATTAGAATTATAGAAAATTCTCTTCTGTTTTCTATATCAACTTGATTCATCAATGTTACTATTAAAAAATTATGCTTTAAAAACAAAATAGTGTTAAGTATGACAACAAATTGAATCAATATGTTTCTTTATCAAAATACATTATTTCAACTTAACAATCATAAAGTGAAGCAAATAATAATATAAAAGAAACGCTCAAATAATTAGGATTAAAAGATAAATAAAGATGAGATCAAGTCAAAAGTGAGGCTCATTATTCTGCCATACCCAACCATACAAAACAATTTCTCAGGCTCAACATCATTACAAAAGCCAACAATAACATTTATCATAAAGCCCAGCAAATGCAAACATAAGTCAGGTAAATGATAGCATGAAATTTCTGGATCTCACAAGAATCTTGTCCCAAAATAAACCTTGAAATAGTTTAAGAATAAAAGATAAACAAGGCAGAGATCAAATCAATTATTCTACCGTGCCAATCATTAACCAATGATCATCAGAGTCTGTCTTACTCTTAATCTTAACTATTTTTTTGTAGGAATTTTACTAGTTGATTGAAGTTACGATGGGAAGAGCCACCAAGTGTTGTGGCCCCCTCTGCCTTGGCCTTCCACTCCAGTGCCTTCTTTTTCATTTCCTTGCCCTTCTCTCCATCCATTAACTCTTTCACAAGCTCAGCCACTTCATCTCTCTTGACATTGTTATCTATCTCCATGCCAATTCCCCACTCTGTGCAAGCAAACCGGCAGTTGGTCTGCTGCTCAGCGAAGAACGGCCAGCAAACCATCGGCACACCTCCACACATACTGTCCAATGTCGAATTCCAGCCCATGTGACTTAAAAATCCTCCAATAGCAGGATGCTTCAGTATATGTTCTTGAGGGCACCAGCTTGCCAGCATCCCTCTGTCCTTTGTTTCTGATACGAACTCCGGTGGCAACATCGCAGATTCGCCTACCACAAGATCAGGCCTTATGATCCATAAGAAAGGCTTCTTAGTATTGGCCAGTCCCCAGGCAAATTCGATCATTTGTTGCGGCGTTACTACCGTGATGCTACCAAAATTGACATACACCACGGAACTTGTTTCTTTGGAATCAAGCCATTTAACACACTCTTCCTCTTCTTTCCACAGATTGGATTCTATTTTTCTCGTCTGATCACCTTCTAGAATCTGATCAACAAGCAACGTAAGTGGTCCTATTGTATAAATGGGAGGATACATGGTAGAAAGAACATCCAAAACGCCCTTTTCGAAAGAGTAGAAAGTATTTATAATCACAGCAGAAGCTCTCAAAGTTCGATCCGTTTCTCTGACGACAAAGTTGAGCATTATATCGTTGATGTCCGTGGTCCTGATAAAGCTTGGAAGATCCCTTAGTCGAATATTCTTCATCCCAGGAATCCAATCTACGGCTGTTTCTAGGTAACCACTTGTTAGATCGCTCGCATCTGCAAAAACACAATCTATTAAGATTCTTTTTGGACTCACAAATATCTGATGCTACAGGTGCTAATAGTATACCTTTGAGAGGTGTTAAGCCTCTTTGTATAAGATGACGGTAGTGCGAGTAGCTCAAAACACCACAGGCACTAGGTGTCCAGAACAGCAGGTTAGGAATTCCAATCTCTTCAGCAGCATCGAGAGTGAAGCTCATGCACGCATCGGATATAACACACTTTAGTGGAGGGATTATATCGTTCGATTTGAGCTTAGCAAGAAGGTGACGAAATGGGACCAAGCAGGTCTTGGAGGTGGAGTCACACAGGGATGGAATGTCCTGAGTTGCATTAGCATCCGATAAGGGGAGGCCATCCGGGATTGTTAGGAACTGAAAGTCTGGCAACCCATCAAGAGAGTTGGGACCTCTAGACATGAGCAACCGTCTGTGGTTGTACTCGGTGTTCACAAAAGTTATGTAAAAACCTCTGAAATGGAGGAGCTTTGCAAGCTTGAGCATTGGGGTTATGTGACCCTGAGCTGGGTATGGAATGCACACAGCATGAGGCTTGTTGACTATAGGATTGGAGCCCATCTCTTTTCTCACCTTCGCCACGTTGTGTCTCGCTCTCACACTTACAGAAAAGCTCTAGAAAGAAGTCCCTCTGTAATTCCTCTGCCTCTCCCTCTTGGCCTGCTTCTGTGCATGTTTAGATAGGAGGTTGTAAGGAGTTGGAAAGACTCGCGTTTGGTAGAGTGAGAGGTCACCAATGATGCAACTCAATTTCCTAATATTAGTTTGTGGAATACATTATCGTCGTTAACGACGTTGGAGTGTTTTAGATGTGATTTACTGCATTGAAATTATTGCGAGTGCGGTGGCCATTGAATTTAATTAAAATAAAAACATTGGGACGAGAGAATGAGTAAATTATTCATTCAATATATAAAATGTTTTCCAAACAACTTAGATCTAGATCATTAGAGATTGTGGTTCAATGGAAAAAAAAAACTCGAAATAATGTTTTCTCTTAATGAAAATTCAAAATTGCTTGATTCTTTTCTTTTTTTTTTGAAAAGAAAAATAGATTAATTATGAAATAAGAGAAAGAATATAGGATAGACAAAAGGTTAAGAGATCCTTACACCGAGATGTAAGAAAAAGGCTATAAAGAAATGAAAAAGAGAACATCAAGCCCATTTAAAAGATGATATTATATCAGCTGTGTATTGTTAGTGAAGACTCTTTAACAATCAATAGCTGGTGGATGCGCCAGATAATAGCGGTTGAATGGATTTTTTAGTTGGCAAATTTCCTGTGGTTACGTTCCGTAATAATGTATGTATACACACAGGCCTCCAAAGCGACGATTCTTTGCTTACTTTAGATCTATACGCTGAGATCATGTGGTGGAAGAAAAATATTACATTGCACAAAAATCAACCCACGATACGGTCTAGGATTTGAATGCATCGGGCGTTGAATACAATGTTTTGTCTACAGCGACATATAGACCTAGCAATTAAGACTCCTCCGTATGATATCATTTGTCATTTTCAATGACAGAATAGTTTAGACACTTGTTTGTTTCCTAAGCGTGACTGACACAAGACCTGTATTTAGTTACATCCCTGCTGTAACCCACAGTCCCGCACGTTTCAAACAAATAAGAGAAATCAAACAACTGTTATTATTATAAATGATATGCCTGCTACATAGAGTAATATATAAATATAAAAAATGATAAGCTTTAATTATAATAAAAAAATAATTGGCTAACAAGCTGACCTGGAGCAACTGAAGCAAGCACGAAGTGAGGGAATAACACAACGGGAGTTGGGAGGTCAAGAGAGGACCGGTTAATAGTTTAAACTAAATTATACTTTTAATGGTGAGATAATAGGTTAATAGACTCTCCAACTACAATTTATTTTGAAAAAATTAAATTAATTAAGAATAAGAAGTTGATACAAAAGAGCAGCATAATCAATACAAGCGCAAGCCAACATCATTAGAGGATAAGTCTAAAGATATGGAATCCTTGATTTATTGAAAAGGTTAGGCTTCCAAGTCTTCAACTGCGGTACCTATCAATTGAAATTAAGGGCAACTCAGTTTCTTCCCTTTGCTTGACGATGTTGTACAAGATAGCAACAGCACCTAGGAGATTGTCAGAAACAAATGCATCAACTTGAGATAGGGACAATCCTTAATGGACATAAAGCCAGCATCAACTTGGGATAGGGACCATCCTTAATAGACATAATTAAAGCTAGTTGTTTCTTCATCAGTGCAAACATTTCCGTTAAGACTTGCTGCTTGTCTTTCAGGTTCCCTTAAATATCATGATATTTAATTTCTGTTCTTTCAAATCTCATAAACAATTATGTTAAAGTATATTATGACGTTGATGAATTCTTCTTTGGATCTCCATCAACTTTGAATGATCCAAACTAGTGTCTCAGGCCATGATGTAGCTAATCATGATAGGCATCTTCTTGGAGTGATTCAAAAAATATCTCAAACCATGATGTGGCTAATCATGATAGGCTGAAGATCGGTATAACTTCATACCACCGAAAAGAAGAAAATTTGTGTTGAAAGAGTAAATATTCAATAATTTCAGGAGTTAAGGTGCAGAGAAAACAAATATTGGAAGGAGAAATGTTTCCAAGTGCTCTAGTATGAAAGAGATCTTTGGAATAGCTTGTTGGTAACAAACCATTTTGTACTAATAAACTTTTGGGGCTCTAATTTTTAGTGCTTGTTTGCAGGAAGAGTTGAAAATAAACTAGATGATTAATCCAAAGGATATAGTCGTTAGTGTTAGAATTAGGGTTGAAGCTAGGAGAAATCGCTAGCACTTCGTGTTTAGAACTCTGGCTTATATTAGATTTTTTGTCTTTTAGCACTTCACAAACTGTGGCCTTGAATGGAATTGTATCCTTTAGTTGAGAGAAATCATTACTCTATTAATGGCTTCAATGAACTTTAATTGTCAAACTAAAAGTTAGTGAAAGAGTTATCACTCAAAGTTGTTAGTCTTGTTAGGGGTGTTAGCTTAAAGAAGTGAAGCATAGTCCAAGATGAATCGTAATTGGTTAAGCAAGACCAAAAGTTTTGATGTTTCAAGTAATGAAGATGAATTTATTTGACCTGTAAGGATTCTTTGTCAACCAAGAGCCTCCAATTTTTTAGTAAGATTTTATTGCTTAGTTTTAAAGGTACTACACCAAGCCCTCCACCTCTGGGAGGGCAAATATTCCTACATGCGACATTAGCAATATAACCTCTATTAATGTCTTCAGACCATAGGAAGCTTCTGAGCAATATTTTAATGGTTTTGATTAAGTTTGTAGGAAAACTATATGAGCTAAGCAGCAGAAATGCATTGAATTTAGGGTTGAGTTTATCAAATAGATTCGTCCAGTAAAGGTAAGGTATTTATTGCACCATCTATTAATTATCTTCTAATAAGGGCAAGAAGTCATTGTATGTAAGTTTCTTATTAGAGATAGGTATTCCAAGATAGTTGAAAAGGGAGTTGTCTTACCTAGAGTCCAATTAGAATTATCCTTCGTATGTCAAACTTCTTGACTTAATAGGTGTACATGAATATACAGAAATTTTACTACATTAATTTCAGATTTCTTATTATATAATTATTTTAAAGCTCGATATGATTTAAAACATAGTTTTGAAAGTCCTAAAGTATTAGTTTGACTTTATAAAAATATGTTGCTTTAATTAGTTTGTGATTTTCAATATGCTTCTTATCTTAAAATTTATTTGAAAAATAAATAAAGCAAAGTAAATGTGTTTTTAAAATTACATTCATGTGAGGAAATCCAAGATTTTTAGGTTTTCCACAATATATTTGGAAACAAATATATGTTTTTTACAAAGATTTTGAGTCTTATTATGAGCCTTTAAAATTCTAAGCATAAGAATTTTATTGTTTGATAAATTTTAAGACATTGGGAAGATTTTTAGGTATAAAATTGATTATATTGTTGCGGTAGAATTTAAAACAATTTAACAATTGGTCAATAATTATGCTCACAATGAGATGTTATAACTTAATATTGTGGTGTAATTTCACTATAACTTTTGATATAAATATTGGACTAAGATGATTTAAGAGGCTAAAGAAAGATAAGAGAATTCTATACAATTATTAAGAGATACCAAACTTTGAGTCAAACATACTAGTAAACAACATTGAGAAATTGGTTTACATACATATTTATCAACTAAATCGGCTTGACCCAACGTTAAGAGAGAAAAGGGAAGTTGGTTGAAAGTGCTTAATACTATTTTTGTGCAAATTGAAAGTCATATAACAAATATTTCTTAAAAGGAGTTTAGATGGCCAAAGTCTAAAATCAAATTCTTACATATATATCAGTCATTAATACTAGTTAGTTAGTTTAAAACATAGCATTCTAGTCATGGACTTGCATCTCTGAATCACTATAAAATAATATTGCAAATCTAGGATCATTTGGGTAAGTAATTCATGAGAAGTTTAAAGTAGTGGCATATGAATTATCAAATTCAATTGATGGTATTTAGACTCATTATTTGGATGTCCTTTTCAACATTTTTATAAGCTCTTATCTTTCTTTCTCTTTGTAATCCATAGACACAACAACCTAGGACTAGTTTAAATCACCTTTAATGTTACGAACTTCACCATTACAACTAATGAGATTTAATATTAATACAATAAGACCTAGGAGTATTATATAAAACACAAGTCAATCCATAAAAACAAACATAAAAGTAAATGAAAGAAGGATATGAATCTCCATACTCTAGAAAAAGAAGGGATTGGGAGTGATAGAATTTTAAGATTTTGATTTTCGCTAGCAAGCTAAATAAGATATAAGCTTTTAGAGAACCTCCATCAAGAGCACCATAAAAGATGAAAAAAAAAGCTTTCTAATGAATCAATAATAATCAAGAACTACGAATTATAATCATCCCTAAGTATTTTATAGGCATAAAACTCTTAAAAAAAAGTTGTAAAGGAAATAAAAAATTAAAACAAAAAATTTCTATCAAAATAAAAAATCCTCTATGTAAATAGAGCAAGACCGATACCTTTTTAAAAAAAACACATAAACTAAAGATGAGTTGAACATTGGTTACATGTGAAATTTTGACATCATTTTTTTTGGAACTCTAATATATAAGACCTGGCAAAATTAGTTACAAGGATGACTTTAAGTCCAATTACATTCTATTTCTTCAACATTCTAAAAATAATGTAAAATTAGTTTTGAGCAAATTTTGTCTAATATAAAATGTTCAGTATTTTGCAAGTATACAAATTGTAACTCGTAGTAATTGAAGTGTCAATCCAATGAGAAATTAGCTAAAACTAAATGAAACCTACCTTTGCCTAAGGTTGTTGATCGAGTGTTGGTTATATGTAAGTTTTAATAATATCCTCGATAATTCACAAGTACACGGTTTTTTAGAGTAGTACCTAAGATTTCAATCCCATGAGGAGTGATAATCTAATCATAAAATTTAAGGACAAAAAATAATACAAAAATTCAAATTGCAGTAAACTAAAAATGATAAATTAATTCGATCAATCAAATCAAATTAAGAATCAATCACGAAAATATTAATAATTAAGCAATTGCAACACACACCCAACAATCAACCTAAGTGAATTACTACTTGAGAAAAAGGAAAATTCACTTATCTTTAACGGTAGCCTAATTGATTATAAATTACCAGATTGTTGGTTCTAGACGATCCTAACGTTGATTACTTTCTCTCGAGTTATAACCATTAACCATAAATTATAAAGCCTAATCATATTAAAAAAGTCGCAATCTCTCAATTAACAACCTATCCAAAACCCTTATTAGTTATGAAATCCTCCAATAAACTAGAAGAAACCTATGCAAGATCTCTTTTTGCACAATTTACCGATTTCATTTAATTCTTATTCTATTAAATCACCTCACTCTCGTTAGCCCAATTTAATCGTTTTTAATTCAATTCACGCTCTCAGTTTATTGCCGAATTATGCACTTCTATAATCAAACCACAACAAATCCAATAACACATAAACAATCAAATTTCATTAATTCAAAGATAAAACTTCGAAGGTGAGTTTAGAACATCTTCAATATTTAAAAATCCTATCATCAAACTATTATTCTAATTCTATACAATAATAAAATTGAAAATAAACAGAAAATACGATCTGAACTAATGATGGGAGGCAATGACATCCGGAAACTCTTTATCAAGAAGTACCTGAGTCAACTTCTTCTCCTCTTCTCTCTCCCTTCTTCTCTTTCTTTATCTCTTGATGAAATGTCTCTAGGATTTCATTAAGGTGGCTAATGTCAAAAGCTCCCCTTCTACCTTTTTGTCTTGTTCTTTAAATATCCTTTGTATTTTGAGCAGCCCTAGGATTTTTTTAGAGTCCAAAAGGTCCAAAAGATCCTTCAAAACATGAAATTCATGAGTGTCTGCGTGTTTACCCAATGCAGGCCATGACTGTGGACCATTCCCTAGACTTCTGTCATGATCATGGCATGTAGGTTATGATCATGGGCTAACTCTGGTGCTTCTATCACGATCGTGGTCTATTATGCCATGATTGTGGGCTGTTGTTTTAGCTCAAATGTCTTCAATGATTTGAATAATTAATAATTATCAAGAATCATCAATTACAATCATCCCAAAGGCTCTTATAGTTATAAAACACTTAGAACTAAAGTTATAAAAGGAAATAAACACTTAGAATAGCAAATCCCTACCAAATTGTAAATAGTATGAGATCAATGCTTGTCTTGGTCCATAATTGGTATTAATTTTATTCTAGGTAAAATTACATAAACTAGAGATGATTCCTGAACTAGATATATGTTAAACTCCAATACATAAAATTTCACAAAAGATTGGTGCAAATTATAAGGATGAATTTAATATAGTTGCATTATATTTCTTATCACTCCATTAATAGTATAAAATTAGTGTTGGTTATCCCCTAAGTTTGACACCAATTATGTTATATAACTATGATTCGTTAACTTTTTCCTTCGTTTGAATCATTTTGATTGAAAAGCCTCACTTATTGTATAAATATCCACATTAGAGCATTGAGGGCTTCTTTAGCCTTCTTTTCCATATTATATGTTATTAGTCCTATATGTCCTTTATCCTAGCAATTGTTAGTGTCTGATTAGTAAGAGTTGGATTTCATCACTTTCTCTAATATTTAAGTCCTTTAGATTAGTTCCCTATTTTAATACAATTTTCTTCTTGACAATGTGGCATACATAAAATCATAATATGATTCTAGGTGATGTTCAAGTAGTAATAGTTATAGAAAAGATGGTTTGAATTTCTAGGCATTTATTTACACCTAAGATGCCCCCGTTGACTTTATCCATAGTTTTGAGCCATTGTTTGATGACTAACCATAGTATGAATAATGCTTTAGGTATATTTTTATGGAGTTAAACTAACTTTCTCTATTGAACTATTTGCTTGGAATCCTTAAAATTTCTTAGTAAAGAGTTTTTTTGTGTGTGTATTCTTTTAGACTTATTTCTTATCTATATAATGGAGTCCTCTTTATTAGGATTTGGATTATAGTAAGGTATAGATGCTAAAATGTTTGATAAGAACCTATGATTACATTTCTATATTCCTTGTTTATAATTTCGTTAAACTTTGCTTAATTAGTAATAACATTTTAAAGAAAATTATATCCTAGGAGTTGGTAAAGAGTTCCAAGATTATACCAACTATCAAACCAAAATATTAATTCTTTTCCATTCCCAAACTGCATTCTTTCCTTATTTATAATATTTGATTAATGGTTCATGAGTTGTTTGGTCTAGTTTTAATATTCCAGAAGCTATCCTTATCCTCTATCTCCTATTTGAATAAATTCAACTCTAAAAGAATCCATACTAAGGAGGTAGCAAGTTTTCTTAAATCTGTGGAAGATAAAGAGACAAAGGATATCATGTTAAGATGAATAGAGTGAAAGCTCCTAATTCAGATGTTTTGAATGGTTACATTTTTCACAAATCTTAGGAAGTGACAGGTCAGATGGTAAAAGATGGAGTTCATGAATTCATTACAAGAGGCATCCTATTGAAGGAAATCAATAGAACTTTCCTTTGTTTGCTCCCAAAAGGCCCCAATCCCATTTGTTTTGGTGACTATAGGCTTATAGCTTGCTCAAACTTCATTGACAAGTTTATTGCCAAAATTCTACTTGCTAGATTGAAGGCTTCCTTTCCATATTTGATCTATGAGGACCAAGAGGCTTTCATGGAGAATAGAAATATTAGGGAAAATATTTTGATACTTTAAAATTTATTGAAGGGGTATTTAAGAAGTAAATTCACTCTAAATTACACTTTATTTCAATAAGGTTTTTAATAGTGTAAGTTAGGAATTTTGGCTAAAACTTCTATAGGTGTTTGGTTTTCCTAGTGTTTTCATTGGATGGATTAAAGCATGTATCGCATCAACTTCTTATTGTGTTCAAGCGAGTGGTAGCCCTTAAGAGATCATCAAAGGTATAAGAGGATTAAGATAAGGGGATCCTATACCTCTTTATATTATACATGAAGGCTTTTAATCTCTTAATAAAACATGATGTTGGGAGAAACATAAAGTTCAGATAACATTCTAAGTGTAGGAAAGTTGAATTAACAAATTTGTGTTTTACAGATGACCTATTATTGTTTTGTAAGGCTCACCTGGAATTAGTTTAAACATTAATGAATACCTTAAATGACTTCAAATATATCTCTACTTTGGAAGTCAATCTAAAAAAATTCACTTTATGATCTCTAAACAACTCAATTAGAGACTCAAACAGCAAGAATTACTAGTATGCAAAGAGCCTCCTATATTATATCTGGGGCTTCCAATCTCTACAAGAAGACCAAACTTTAGTGGATGTCTTCCCCTAGTGGAGAAAGTATAAAGAAGACTAAACTCTTGGGTGAATATATCTCTTTCCTATACAGGTAAACTTTACTTAATCAAATCAATCCTTTGTTCTCTACATATATATTAGTGCTCTCTTTTTTAAAAAACAATCTCATAAAGTCTCTAGAGAGATTGTCGAGGAAGTCACTTTGGAGCCATTCTAGGGGTGAATAGAGAGTTTTAAAAGTCAAATGAGTTGATTTTTTCCTTAACAAGGAAGGAGGCTTAGGTGTCAATCCAATCAAAACAACTAATCTTTGTTTAACATGAAAAAGGCTTTAGTGGATAGTAGAGGATAGGAATTCTTTATAGAAGAAATGGATCATAGCTACTTTGTTAAGCATATGAGTATTTGGGCTACTGAAAAGTGCTCTACCTTCTCCTCGTTCATCACCTAATTACTTCAACCAAGAGATAAAGTTAAGCTAGAAATGACTTGCAAGATTGGGAATGGGGAATATGCTTTTGTGCGTATTGATAATTTGTCAAGTTATAGACAACTTCTCCATCTCTTTAGAAATATGTCGCTTTGTGAAATTTCCTTTTAGAGGCTAAGGTAAGCACATTAATTTGTCAAGGTTTTAGGCAATTTCTTGAAGAAATAAGGGATATCCAATATGACTAATCCCTAAATACCTATTTAGTAGACAAA